>SJYT01069014.1:195052-251258 GCA_006410635.1 Cephalophus harveyi | reverse complement strand
TTTTTTTTTTTTTTTTTTTGCTTTGGCTCCATCCCTTCATTCTTTCTGGAGTTATTTCTCCACTGATATTAAGTACCATATTGGGCACCTACTGACCTGGGGAGTTCCTCTTTCAGTATCCTATCATTTTGCCTTTTCATACTGTTCATGGGGTTTTCAAGGCAAGAATACTGAAGTGGTTTGCCAATCCTTTCTCCAGTGGACCACTTTCTGTCAGACCTCTCCACCATGACCCGCCCATCTTGGGTGGCCCCACGGGAATGGCTAAGTTTCATTGATTTAGACAAGTCTGTGGTCCTAGAGTGATAAGATTGACTAGTTTTCTGTGAGTATGATTTCAGTGTGTCTGCCCTCTGATGCCCTCTTGCAACACCTACCATCTTACTTGGGTTTCTCTTACCTTGGGTGTGGGGTATCTCTTCACGGCTGTTTCAGCAAAGTACAGCCACTGCTCCTTACCTTGGATGAGGGGTATCTCCTCACCGGTGCCCCTCCTGATCTTGAATGTGGAATAGCTCCTCTAAGCCCTCCTGCGCCCACGCAGCCACTGCTTCTTAAATATAAAATATAAATTTTTATATTTAATAACCCTCAAAAACTGAAAGAAAAAATAGACATTGAAGCCACATTATAGGCTGCCTTAACTCATATAAAGAGTATGACTGAGTTTTTAGGACCATTTGCAATCTAAATAGATACAATATTATAATCTGGTTGATTTAGCTATATTTAAAGATCATTTGATCACTTATAATATAGTTAATAAATAATACATGTCCACAGAAATAAATGAAACAAGGCCTTACAATATTAAATGGATGGTATAATATGTACCCTACCTTCTGGGAAAGTAACAGCAAAAAACCAAAAGCAATGATAAACTATTCCATTCCTTACTATATAGTGTACAGTAGTTTATTTTATTGAGCAATTTTCAAGATACTATGAATAGAACAGAAACTGAAATTTGTGAATAATGTCATTTTACTATTGAAATCTGTTTTTAAAATGCCAAGTAATATCCTAGTACAGGTAAAGAATTCAGATATTCTTCTATTTCAGGATCTTCTTAATGTCAATAAATATGTAAATAAAGGCCTCTCATATGAATATATGACTTAAAAATATAAAGGAAATTCAATTGCTGAGAAAAAAATTTATACAAATATAAATGGACAAACAACCAACACATGCTAGATAACATATGGATTGGACATATTATGTATCAAGAGTACAAAGCTGTCAATCTCCATTTCTGCTACCATTTTTCCAGCACTTTTGTTTCATTAAATAGCCCGTGTATTTAATTGTTTATTACTCTTATCTCCACTAAAATGTTAGATCTTCTATTTTATTTGTTTTACATTTCAACTGGCATATCTTTGTATCTACATTGAATAATCAAATGAATAGCACCTAATATTATTTTTCAATCAGTGTGTATTAAAGTCATCAAGTCAGAAGTGAGAGATCAGAAAGTTTGTATGACTACTAGAGGCATGGTGGTCTTTGTTTTTCCAAAAGAAGAGAGATGGAGCACATTTGAGGTCCTTAGAAGTATCTGTGTAGGAAACAGAATGACAAGTGGTCAGAAAGTCATGTCAATTGGCTTAAAGATGAGATTCATGTATAGATAACCAGGAAATAAACTGGAACTTCCTGTGAATCTAGATTATGGGGTTTGGATTATATCCAGCAGTAGTAAATATACAAATAAGGAAAATATATATCTGACATGAATTAGACATTGTTTCCAATATAAAATATCTTATTAAAGATTCATTTCCAGTAAAAGTATTTGTTTGAATTATGTTGTAAATAAGCAAATTGATAGTACAATGATTTATTAATTTATTATGGCTAAGTTTATGATGGAGCTAGTTTTTGTTTACTTCTTGTTTTATTTCTTTTAATCTAACTTCCTGGCTAAGCATCCTATTTAGATTTGCTTATACAGCTAACTACCACTGTGAATAACTTTCAGAATGGCAAATTAGCCTGGCTAATTACATCACCAGGATTCTAGTCTAATCCTGTTGATGTATTCCTGATAATTAACAATCTGTGAGCAGCTGCATTGTCCGATATCCAATATATTGCACGAGGAAAATGATCATTTGTACATTGTGGGTTCCGTGGACTGAATGAAAGAGCACTTTCTTATTAATAGCTGCACTTTTCATAAATTTTATGAGTTAATAGGGTTCAATTAATGTTGCCAAGTGGTGTGCTTCATGCATATGTCTCTGGGGTTTTGCAGAGTTGAGAAGAATGTATAATGAATGGTTGAGCAGTTATATTGGTACCCTAGTAATTAGAGAACGAGTAATTAATGTGCATCTGTGTTAGGCTCCTGGGTACTGTCAACGACCCTGTAGTGTACAAAAAAGAGAAATTATGTGCTTGGCAAGGGAATACAGCTTTTCTCTTTTTCTTAAATTTTAGATCTACATCTGTGTTTAATTAGAAGAAGAAATGAATTCCCATTAACACCATTAGGCAACACGCTATGATTGGTTAAAGCCTACATGGACTGTGAAACTGATCTAGAAAGCTCAGGAGATTATAATGGAATTTTTTTTTTTTAATCTCAGAAGTTTTTTTCTTTTTTTTTTTAATAAAATAAGGATGCTGAATAGTCCCTGCCTGGCTCTCTATAGAATACCTTCTGCTTTTTAATTTGGCTGCTTTTTTAAAATTGAGAATGATCTAAGCAAAAATCTTTTAAGCAGAAGCAACTTATCATCCCTGCAAGTGGATTTTTTCTGGCTATAAGGGGCAAGATGCAACAGTATCACCTTGTAATAAGCTCAGTATACAAAAATATCACATTTATTAATGACAGTATGAAATAGTTTACTAAAAGATAATAGTCAGGGATGTTACAGATGACTAGCTGTGCTGATGCTTTAGTTTCCAGAGAGATTCACATTAAATTGCTTTTATCTCCTGAAGCAGAATAACATTTCTGATTGCACATGATAATAAAATGTATCCTTAGGGCAAGTAGTATGCTTGTGCTTTTAAAATAAAACAGGCATGATTTAATTAGTATGCAAGAACATAGGCTGAGATTTTAAGAGAAAAATGATTCTCCCAAGAGTTTTTGTTCAGTGGCCCTAAAATTCTGCTTTTGGGTGAGTTTTGGGTGGCTATATTTGTAATTAAATATTGCCTTTATTTAAAGTTTTGATAATTTTCTGCCAAATATCCCACTGAGATATTAACTTGAAATTATGATATTCAGGCTTTCATATATAATTATGCTAGAAACTTGCTTTGTACTATTGACTATAAAGTTGGAATCTGAAGAAAGAAAGTTCAACATTAGACATCAACAAACAAATTATACAAGCAAGTTAGTGGTGAATAATTTCACTCATAGTGAAGTTCAATATTTGCATTACATGTTAGTTTTAAAGCAAGACACAGAGTATTTGCTACATTTTATCTAAGGCTATAATGTTAAATAAACATAAATTTGAACGATTTTCAAAAATTATTATTAAAGTAGAACAATGTAGCAAGTACTTATTACAAATTATTAAAATAATTTAAAATTATAATCTTTATTTTCCTCTCACTCTAATATTTGATGATTCACTTAAGATTTGGGAAGTATTTTTTAATTTAAATACTGAAGTGGGTTGCATTTTACTTTTCTATTTTATGTAAACATATTGCATTTTGTATGTTCAGGAATCAGAAGTTCCATGATAAAACTTTTTCTCTCTGTTTCCTAGGCAATATGAGCTTTATTAAGCCATTTGGCTTCCATCATTATCCTTCCTTATTTGGAAAAACTGAAAATAATATCTATGTCACAAGAGTTATTATGGTGTGAAATGATGATAAATGTAAGTACTGATAATGATGACTCGTGTCGGTAAAGATTATTACATTGCCGGTTCATCACAAATGAAGCAGTTTGAGGATGGCCTTAAACTATTTGCTGCTTTTCCCACTGACAAGTAAAGTTAAATTCACCTCTGTGTATATGTCGACTGGCCTTTGTAAGTTGTCTGATCAATGAAATAGAGTGAAAGTAGAGTTTTAGGACTACTGAGGTAAGAAGCCTTGAAGCTTCTATCGGGTCTCTTGGAGGGGTATTCACTCTCAAGAGGGTCCATTCTGAAGTTCATCTGCCCTTTCCATGCCTCATGGAGAATATATAGTCACTCTGTTTAGAAACACCAAAGGTGTTCCTCAGATGACAGCACCAACTATTAACTCTGTGTGTGGTCATTGTGCAAATCTAGCCCATTCAAGCCTTCAGATTACTGCAGCTCCACCTGACACTTGACTATATAAGCATAAGTGACAATGCATTATAACCATCCAGTTGAGCATATTCAATATATAGTCCAGAAAGAGATAATAATAAACTGTTGTTTTAAAATTTACACAGCAAGAGCTAACAGAAATAAGAACTAGTAGTAGTATTACAAAATCGTCTTAAAGTCCAGTAATTTTCCTCTGTTACACAGTAAAAAGAAAATAATATTATTTTTAGCGTTCAGTATATGTCAAACACTGTTAAATGAATTGTGCATATCTTAACTCAGTCAGCAACCATAAAGTTCAATTCAGTTCAGTCACTCATTACTGCCTGATTCTTTGCAACCCCATGGACTGCAGCACACCAGGCCTCCCTGTCCATCACCAACTCCAAGAGTTTACTCAAACTCATGCCCATTGAGTTGGCAATGCCATCCAATTATCTCATCCTCTGTTGTCTCCTTCTCTTCCCCTCTTTAATCTTTCCCAGCATTGGGGTCTTTTCCAATGAGTCAGTTCTTCGCATCAGGTGGCCAAAGTATTGGAGTTTCAGTTTCAGCATCAGTCCTTCCAATGAATATTCAGGACTGATTTCCTTTAGGATGGACTAATTTGATCTCCTTGCAGTCCAAGGTACTCTCAAGAGTCTTCTCCAACACCATAGTTCAAAAGTATCAATTCTTCAGTGCTCAGTTGGACTATAAAGTCCAACTCTCACATCCATACCTGACTATTACTTTGACTAGATGGACCTTTGTTGGCAAAGTAATGTCTCTGCTTTTTAATATATACCTTTAAAGTTATTTTTATTTTTATTTTCATTATCTGCTTCATTTTATAGATAAGGAATTGGAAATGCTGAAGATTAAGTAACTTGGCTGAGAAATAATAGAACTTGAATGCTAATCTAGGCAGATAAGCGCAAATTGCTCTCTGCAACTACTGTGCTGTCTCTCAGATGGTTAAATTGGATTTGATCACTTGTGTGGGCTTTCCAGGGGCTTCCCAGGAGGTGCTAGTGGTAAAGAACCTGGCTGCCATTGCAGGAGATGTAAAAGAGGTAGGTTCGATCTCTGAGTTGCAAAGATCCCCTGAAGAAGGAAATGGCAACCTACTCCAGTAGGTTAAACGGCAGTACTACTCCAGTATTCTTGTGTGGAGAATCCCATGGACAGGGGAGCCTGGCAGGCTGTGGTCCATAGGGTCACAAAGAGTCAGACACCACTTAAAGTGACTTCACACACAAACAGGTGGGCAAAGAATCTACCTACCAATACAGAAGATAAATGAGATGCAGGCTTCATCCCTCAGTCAGGAAAATCCCCTGGAGGAGGAAATGGCAACCTACGCTAGTATTCTTGCCTGGAAAATCCCAGGGAAGAGGAGCCTGGCGGGCTACAGTCCATGGGGTCCCAGAGTCTGTTAGATGTGACTGAGTATGCATGCATGCAGGAGATTGATTTTAAACCACAATAAATACTTTGTTTAATCTTGGTTTCTCTATCTCTCATACACCTTCTAAGATCATGGTCCCTGTTAGCTAATCTAGATGAACTATATATAGTCTGACCATAGAAACCTACAATCATCTGGGTCTTATTTTATTTTTTACTTTTGTTTCCTCCATTAGGATAATTAAGCTACAAGAGCCAAAAGCACAAAAACTATCTCTAACTTTCTCATCTTTTAATCTCCAGTGCCTAACAAATTGTCTGGCACAGACATGGTATTCAATAAGGATTATTGGGATGAATGATACTCAATGGGATATAGGCTTTTGTAATATACTATTGCATTTCCATTTTAGAATAACTTATCTACCATACTATATGTGTTTGAAAAACAGTTGCTTCTCTCAGCACTGTGTTTGTTTTCACTTATTTTGTCACAAAAGTTTTTTCTTTTTAAATTTTTAAATAGTTTTAAAGACACATTTAGATTTTATATTCATCAAAGATAGCACAGGTTTCAAAGACCAGCATGAAGAAATTAACCAGAGGGTAAATTTCATGCCAGCTATCATATTTTAATTTAGTACTTGAAAATGTGCCCAGAAATAATATATCAAAGGATGAAGACAATGGGAAGTCAAAAAGCTATCCATTGAATTAGTTTGGATTTTCTAATTAGTGTCTGCCACTGACTTAGTAGGAGAAGGCAATGGCAACCCAGTCCAGTATTCTTGCCTGGAAAATCCCATGGACAGAGGAGCCTGGTAGGCTGCAGTCCATGTGGTTGCTAAGAGTCGGACATGACTGAGCGACTTCACTTTCACTTTTCCCTTTCACGCATTGGAGAAGGAATTGGCAACCCACTCCAGTGTTCTTGCCTGGAGAATCCCAGGGACGAGGGAGCCTGGTGGGCTGCCATCTATGGTGTCACACAGAGTTGGGACACGACTGAAGTGACTTAGCAGCAGTGACTTAGTAAAGAAAAAAAAAAAATCAAGTATATCAGAAAGCCTGAGACCTTGATCTTAACATACACTTCTGTAATCACATGTATCCAAAATCTATTGTTATGTATTCATGTTTCACAATTTAGAATATATTCCTTCTCCTTCTCTGTGTTCCACTCTATTCACCATCAAATGAGAATGCCCTTGTAATATTATTATTCTTAATATAGAAAAGGGATTTTCTAAAATTATTTCTTGCAAGACTTGCACATCTTCTATTGTCTTGTTGAAGTTTCAATCTATGTAGTCAATCTCAGATCATTATATACCTAGTTCAATGAAGTACTATCCAAATACTACAGAAAAGTTCTCAAAATGTTGTAAGTTAATTTATGTTGTTGAAGCAAAAGATAGTCCTTAAAAATAATTGTAAAAATCCACTTTTCTCTCCCGTTTGTGTTTCCTATAGGTATTATAAAGCTTTTCTTACCAATTCCAAAATCCCAAAGTCTTATACCATCACTAGCACTTGGTATATTTTTTGTTTGTTTGTTTTTTAATATTTTCCTGTCTTTACTGTCTACTTATTACCTTTCTCTATCTTTGACAGATATACCCTGTCTCTTATACACATCTAGAAATAAGAACTAGTAGTAGTATTACAAAATCGTCTTAAAGTCCAGTAATTTTCCTCTGTTACACAGTAAAAAGAAAATAATATTATTTTTAGCGTTCAGTATATGTCAAACACTGTTAGATGTGTATAAGAGACAGGCAATTAGAGAGAATGTGAAAGGAGATTTTTTTTTTAATTGTAAATCAAATCCAGAACCTTATTTATTGGAAAGAAAAAGAGACCAGGATGCATGCACTTTCAAATTATAATAATACTTGTTTTATCTCCTAGATAAACACCTCTTCTTGAATAATAGTTTCCTCAAATCATCACTACAGTATACTTTTATATAGGTAATTTAAGATCTTAAATATGACATCAGACTCTAAAGTCTTGAATTATAATACATTCAATTACCACAAAGAGTAAAATCATATTAAAAATTTGAGGCTATTGACCTTTTCTTTCCAAAATGATCTTTCACCTATTAAAAATGGAAAACAGTTCTGAAAGTTTTTACATAATATTTTCTAGTGCAACCTAATTAACATTAGGTGGTGTTAGTCAACATCGGTCAACACCAAAATCAGATTGATTATACTCTTTGCAGCCAAAGATGGAGAAGCTCTATACAGTCAGCAAAAACAAGACCAGGAACTGACTGTGGCTCAGATCATGAACTCCTCATTAACAAATACAGACTTAAATTGAAGAAAGTAGGGAAAACCACTAGAGCATTCAGGTATGACCTAAATCAAATCCCTTATGATTATACAGTGGAAGTGAGAAATAGATTCAAGGGAATAGATCTGATAGAGTGCCTGATGAACTATGGACAGAGGTTTGTGACATTGTACAGGAGACAGGGATCAAGACCTTCCCCCAGAAAAAGAAATGCAAAAAAGCAAAATGGCTGTCTGAGGAAGCCTTACAAATAGCTGTGAAGAAAAGAGAAGTGAAAAGCGAAGGAGAAAAGGAAAGATATACCCATTTGAATGCACAGTTACAAAGAATAGCAAGGAGAGATAAGAAAGCCTTCTTCAGCAATCAGTGGAAAGATATACAGTAAAACGATAGATTGGGAAAGACTAGAGATCTCTTCAAGAAAATTAGAGATAAAAAGGGAACATTTCATGCAAAGATGAGATCAATAAAGGACAGAAGTGGTATGGACCTAACATAAGCAAAAGAGATTAAAAAGAGGTGGTAAGAATACACAGAAGAACTGTACAAAAAAGATCTCATCCAGATAACCATGATGGTGTGATCGCTCACTTAGAGCCAGACATCCTAGAATGTGAAGTCAAATTGGTCTTAGGAAGCGTCACTATGAACAAAGTCAGTGGAGGTGAAGGAATTCCGGTTGAGCTATTTCAAATCCTAAAATATGATGCTGTGAAACTGTTGTACTCAATATGCCAGCAAATTAGGAAAACTCAGCAGTGGCCACAGGACTGGAAAAGGTCAGTTTTTCATTCCAATCCCAAAGAAAGGTAATACCAAAGAATGCTCAAACTACTGCACAATTGCACTCATCTCAAATGCTAGTAAGTAATGCTCAAAATTCTCCAAGCTAGACTTTAGTAATACATGAACCATGAATTTCCAGATGGTCAAGCTGGTTTTTGAAAAGGCAGAGGAACTAGAGATCAAATTGCCAACATCCGCTGGATCATGGAAAAAGCAAGAGTTCCAAAAAAAAAACACATCTATTTCTGCTTTATTGACTATGCCAAAGCCTTTGACTGTGTGGATCACAATAAACTGTGGAAAATTCAGAAAGAGATTGGAATACTAGGCCACCTGACCTGCCGCTTGAGAAACCTATATGCAGGTCAGGAATCAACAGTTAGAACTGGACATGCAACAACAGACTCATTCCAAATAGGAAAAGGAGTATGTCAAGGCTATATATTGTTACCCTGCTCATTTAACTTATATGCAGAGTACATCATGAAAAATGCTGGGCTGAAAGGAGCACAAGCTGGAATCAAGATTGCCAGGAGAAATATGAATAACCTCAGATAAGCAGATGACACCACCCTTATGGCAGAAAGTGAAGAAGAATTAAGGAGCCTCTTGATGAAAGTGAAAGAGGAGAGAGGAAAAGTTGGCTTAAAGCTCAGTACTCAGAAAACTAAGATCATGTCATCTGGTCCCATCACTTAATGGCAAATAGACAGGGAAACAGTCAAAACAGTGGCTGACTTTATTTTTGTGGGCTCCAAAAAACTGCAGATGGTTATTGCAGCCATGAAATTAAAAGCTGCTTACTCCTTGGAAGGAAAGCTGTGAACAACCTAAACAGCATATTAAAATGCAGAGACATTACTTTGTCAACAAAGGTCTATCTAGTCAAAGCTATGGTTTTTCCAGTAGTCATGTATGGATGTGAGAGTTGGACTGTGAAGAAAGCTGAGTGCCGAAGAATTGATGCTTCTGAACTGTGGTGTTTGAGAAGACACTTGAGAGTCCGTTGGACCACAAGAAGATCCAACCACTCCATCCTAAAGGAGATCAGTCCTGAGTGTTAATTGGAAGGACTGATGCTGAAGCTGAAACTCCAGTACTTTGGCCACCTGAATCGAAGAGCTGGCTAATTTGAAAAGAGCCTGATGCTTGGAAAGATTGAGAGCAGGAGGAGAAGGGGACGCCAGAGGATGAGATGGTGGGATGCATCACCAACTCAATGGACATGAGTTTGGATGAACTCCAGGAGGTGGTGATGGACAAGGAGGCTTGGCGTGTTTCAGTTCATGGGGTCACAAAGAATCAGATATGACTGAGTAACTGAACTGAACTGAACTGAATAGTAAAGAATCCACCTGCCAATGCAAGTGATGCAAGAGATGCGGGTTTGATCTCTGGGTGGGGAAGAGCCCTTGAAGTATAAAATGGCAACTCAGTCCAGTATTCTTGTCTGTAAAAATCCATGGACAGAAGAGCCTGGAATGCTACAGTCTATGGGATGGATCACAAAGAGTCATATATGACTGAATGACTAAGACACACACGCAATATTTAAAGACAGTCCTTATGGTGAACTGGTTACCATAATAAGATTACTTAGTTAAAACATCTATCAAATTACTTAGTTATCTGTTTTGTTGTTGTTGTTGTTGTTGTTAGTGAGAATATTTAAGATCTACTTTTTAGAAACTTTCAAGTATATTACTAATATATTGTTAACTATGGTCATCTTTTTGCCTTTTCACATTCCTTGGATCATAGGAAAAGCAAGATAATTCCAGAAAAGTATCTACTTCTGCTTCATTGATTACACCAAAGTATTTGACTGTGTAGATCACAAAAGACTGAAAATTCTTCAAGAGATGGTAATACCAGAACACCTTACCTGCCTCCTGAGAAATCTGTATGCATATCAATAAGCAACAGTTAGAACCAGACATGAAACAATGGACTGGTTCCAAATAAGAAAAGGAGTGTATCAAGACTGTATACTAGTACCCTGCTTATTTATCTTTTATGAAGGGTACATAATGCAAAACCCTGGGTTGGATGAAGCACAAGCTGGGGTCAAGATTGCTGGGAGAAATACCAACCACCCCAGATACACAGATGATACCACACATATGGCAGAAAGTGAAAAGGAGATAAAAGCCTCTTGATGAGGTGAAAGAGGAGAGTGAAAAAGCTGGTTTAAAGCTCAAAATTCAAGATCATGGCATCTGGTCCCATCACTTTATGGCAAATAGATGGGGAAACAGTGGAAACAGTGACAGATTTTATTTTCTTGGGTTCCAAAATCACTGCAGATGGTGACTGTAGCCATGAAATTAAAAGACACTTACTCCTTGGAAGAAAAGCTATGACCAACCTAGACAGCATATTAAAAAGCAGAGACATTACTTTGTCAACAAAGGTCCATCTTGTCAAAGCTATCGTTTTTCCAGTAGTCATGTATGGGTGTGAGAGTTGGACTATAAAGAAAGCTGAGTGCTGAAGAATTGATGCGTTTGAACTGTGGTGTTGGAGAAGACTCTTGAGAGTCCCTTGTATAGTCAGGAGACCCAACCAGTCCATCTTAAAGGAAATCAGTCCTGAATATTCATTGGAAGGACTGATGTTGAAGCTGAAACACCTATACTTTGGCCACCTGATGTGAAGACATGACTCATTTGAAAAGACCCTGATGCTGGAAAAGATTGAAGCTGGGGGACGAAGGGGACAGCAGAGGGTGAGGTCGTTGGATGGTATCACTCACTCCATGGACATTTGTTTGAGTAAGCTCCAGGAGTTGGTAATTGACAGGAAAGTCTGGCATGCTGCAGTCCATGGGGTCACCAAGAGTTGGACATGACTGACTGGCTGAACTGAACTAATAGTCATCTTGCTGTAGATTAGATTCTCTAGAATTTATTCATCTCATAATTAGAAGTTTGTACTCTTTTACCAATCTCTCTTTTCCTCCTAATCCTGAGCCCCTGACAACCACCATCCTACTCTATGTATCTATTAATTTGGCTTTTTAAATTTTACATATAAATTAGATTGTGCAGTATTTTTCTTTCTCTGTGTGACTTATTTTACTTAGCCTTATTCCTGAAAGGTCCATCCATTCTATCATAAATGGCAATATTTCCTTCTGTCATGGCTAAATAATACTATATATTATTATACAATGGTATATAATAATACAAATGTCTCACTTTTCCTTATCCATTCCTCTGTTGATGGACACTTATTTTGTTTCCTTGTCTTGGCTATTGTGAATAGTGCTGTAGTGAATATGAATGTGCAGATATCTCTACAAAGTAGTGATTTTAATTCCTTTAGATATATACCCAGAAATGGGAGTGCTGAGTCATATGGCAGCTCTATTTTTAACTTCTGAACAAACCTTCATGTTATTTCACTAGTGGCTGCACCAATTTCATTCCCCCCAACAATGGTGAAGAGTTCCTTTTTATCCCCAAATCCTCATTGACCCTTGTGATCTCTTGTCTTATTTATAATAGCCTTTCTGACAGATGTAAGGTGATATCTCATAGTGGTTTTGATTTCCATTTCCCTGACGATACGTAATGTTGAGCACCTTTTCATGTGTCTGATAGTAAACAGGCACATTTTGAATGTATTCCTTAAAAAAATGTCTATTCAAACAGATTAAATCAGTTATCAAAAGCCTCCCCTCTTAAA
The DNA here is from genome assembly GCA_006410635.1 of Cephalophus harveyi. Taxonomy (NCBI): domain Eukaryota; kingdom Metazoa; phylum Chordata; class Mammalia; order Artiodactyla; family Bovidae; genus Cephalophus; species Cephalophus harveyi. Next base: position 238,806 of record SJYT01069014.1, on the reverse strand, counting down.
AAGTAGTAGGAGCAGATGCTTTCATTAAGGAATTCTAGCAAATATTTAAAGAAAAATTAACACTAACTCTTCTCCAAGTTTTCCAAAAAGCTGAAGAAAAGAGACTACTCCTCAACTAATTTTAATAGCCAGAATTATCCCAACAGCAAAGCTAGACAAGGATGCAACAAGAAAAGAAAATTATAGGAAAACATCAGTGATGAATATAGATGCAAACATTCTCAACAAAATACTAGCAAACAAAATTTAATAGCATATTAAAGGATTATATGCATGATCAGGTGGGATGTATCACTGAGATGACAAGATGGTTTAACATCAGCAAATCAATTAACATGATAACACAACATTAACAAAATTAAGGGTAAAAATCATATGATCATCTCAATATATTCAGAAAAAGTATTTGATGAAATTAATATCCATTCATGACAAAAACTCCCTATAGAAGGAACATACCTTAACAGAATAAATGCCATGTATGCAAGCTCACAGATAACATCACATCGAGATGAAAAGCTGTCCTCTAAGATTAGGGGTAGACTAGAGTGTCCACTCTCATTAATCTATTCAACAGAGTCCTGCACATCCAGGCTAGAGTAATCAATCAAAAAAAAAAAAAAAAAAAGAAAGAAATAAAGACATCCATACTGAAAAGGACAAATTGTCTCTATTTGCAGATGATATGTTTAATATGCAGAAAATCCTAAAGATACTTCCAAAAAACAGTTAAAGCTAGCTAATAAATTCAGTAAAATTGCAGGGTACAATATAAATATATCAGAATTAGTTGTGTTTCTATATAACAACAATGCTTCCGGAGAAGGCAATGGCACCCCACTCCAGTACTCTTGCCTGGAAAATCCCATGGATGGAGGAGCCTGGTAGGCTGCAGTCCATGGGGTTGCGAAGAGTTGGACACGACTGAGTGACTTCACTTTCACGTTTCATTTTCATGCATTGGATAAGGAAATGGCAACCCACTCCAGTGTTCTTGCCTTGAGAATCCCAGGGACGGGGAGCCTGGTAGGCTGCCGTCTATGGGTCACACAGAGTCAGACACCACTGAAGCGACTTAGCAGCAGCAGCAGGAGCAACAATGCTTCTGCAGTATCTTTGTGTAATTAATGATATGTTTATCTAGCATTACTTGTCAGGAGAAAGGCCATTTTCAATAAAAAAATACTCAGTTGAATACCCCAAGATTGAGAGCAGTAATAATTCCTGAGATAGTTGTGAGGTGAGGTGAAGTCGCTCAGTCGTGTCCGACTCTTTGCGACCCCGTGGACTGTAACCTACTAGGCTTCTCCGTCCATGGGATTCTCCAGGTAAGAACACTGGAGTGGGTTGCCATTTCTTTCTCCAGGGGAGCTTCCCGACCCAGGGATCGAACCCGGGTCTCCCACACTGGAGGCAGACGCTTTAACCTCTGAGCCACCAGGGAAGCCCGAGATAGTTGTAGTTTTATCATATACATAGAATTACATTAGTGACTAGAATAATTTTTTCCAAATTTTAGTGGCCACTGTGAATCACTTCAGGTTAAATACAGGAGGTTATTTTCCAAAAAAAATTATTAAACTGTTTATTCATAATAAAACAGTAGAGATTATTGTATTTCTTTACTTATCAGATTATTCAAAAATGAATATATGCATATATATTTTAATGTATTAAAATATTTCTTAATATTTTCTTAAATCCAGTTGTGTTTTCAATCATTCTTTTTTAAAATATGTGCTAGTTTTTTTTTTGTTTTTATTTTTTAAAATAATTGAAAGCCACAGAAAGCTGAATCAGGTGTCATGATAATTATATGCCTTGAAATTAATCAACTAAAACTTAAAGGAAATTTAGAAAAACAAAAGTTTGTAGTAATACTGTATGAGAAATAAGCTGGTTTCTTCATTCAATAAATTATAAGGAAAATGAAAAGCATGAGAAGTAGAGGGAAAAATATATATATATATATGCTATATATATATAAAGAGTGTAAAGAGACATCAGCTAATACTAATGTTTAGACTTGTTTTTGACATGATCTATTAATAAATAAAACCAATAAAGGCAAAAACAAGAAAACATTTGACATTTATAAGGCAACTGCATATTTGAGTGAAAGACATTTCATATTAACATGTTCAGACTTTTAATTCAGACACATGTTATAGCTATCATGATTACTTCTTTAAGTTCTTAACTTTTTGAGATACCTAGTGAAATATCTGTGAATCAAAGGATATGATATTGGAGAATGTAGAGGGTGGAGTATAGATGAAACCTTATTATTCTTGCATGGATGACCTTTAAAGTTGAGTAACAAATGCAGAAATTTTTATGTTGGTTGAAGTTTTCAACCTTCAGAATGAAAAAAAATACAGCTAAATCATTACATAAAGAATAGCAGAAACAGGCTACAAAGAAATCACAGAGGAATATTTTTAAGATAACTTCAATGCATTTTATTTTTTCTTTTATACCAATTGTATGATTTATACTAGCTTGGTTAATTGATTTAGTTTATGATATTTGTATCTATTTGTATATTTGGTCTAACCTTTCCCCATGTATAATTAGTTTATAAATGTATATTAAATTTAATCACATACTCAACTGACAAATAATTGAATGCCATCAAAATATTCCAAAGAAAGCAAATATAAACCAGAAATAACTTATTAAAAATTTTCCTTAAAGAAAAAAAAAAGCTGTTGTATATCTTGTGCTGTCTTTGATTAGAATATTTATTCAGTCAACCTGGATTTTAATAGGTGCTCAATCTGTCCATGTATAATGGTTGACTAATAGTATGAATGCATATTGGGATACATGGATGGATTACTTCAGTTCAGTTCAGTAGCTCAGTCGTGTCCGACTCTTTCTGACCCCAGGGACTGTAGCATGCCAGGCTTCATTGTCCAACACCAACTACCACAGTGTCCTCAGACTCAAGTCCATCGAGTTAGTGATTCCCTCCAGTCATCTCATCCTCTGTCATCCCTTTCTCCTCCTGCCTTCAAAGTTTGCCAACATCAGAGTCTTTGCTAGCGAGTCAGTTCTTCGCATCAGGTGACCAAAGTATTGGAGTTTTAGCTTCAGCATCAGTCTTTCCATGAATATTCAAGACTGAATTCCTTTAGGATTGAATGGTTTAAACCCCTTGCAGTCCAAGGGACTCTCAAGAGTCTTCTCCAAAACCATAGTTCAAAAGCATCAATTCTTCGGCACTCAGCTTTCTTTAAAGTCCAACTCTCACATCCATACATGACTACAGGAAAAACCATAGGTTTGACTAGACAGACATTTGTCAACAAAGTGATGTCTCTGTTTTTAATATGCTCTCTAGGTTGATTATAGCTTTTCGTCCAAGGAGTAACCGTCTTTTAATTTCATGGCTGCAGTCACCATCTGCAGTGATTTTGGAGCCCCCCAAAAATAAAGTCTGTCACTGTTTCCAGTTTCCCCATCTATTTGCCATGAAGTGATGGGACCATATGTAATGATCTTTGTTTTTTGAATGTTGAGTTTTAAACCAGCTTTTTCACTCTCGTCTTTCACTTTCATGAAGAGGCTCTTAAATTCCTGTTCACTTTTGCCATAAGGGTGGTATCAGCTGTGTATATGTGGTTGTTGATATTTCTCATGGCAATCTTGATCCCAGCATGTGCTCCATCAGGCCAGCATTACACCTGATGTACTCAGCATATAAGTTAAGTAAGCAGGGTGACAATACTAGCCTTGATGTACTCCTTTCCTGATTTGGAACCAGTCTGTTGTTCCATGTCTGGCCCTAATTTTTGCCTCTTGACTTGCATACAGATTCCTCAGGAGGCAAGTAAGGTGTTCTGGTATTCCCATCTCTTGAAGAATTTTCTGCAGTTCATTGTGATCTACACAGTCAAAGGCTTTGGTGTGATCAATAAAGCAGAAGCAGATGTTTTTCTGAAACTCTCTTGCTTTTTCAATGAACCAGTGGATGTTGGCAATTTGATCTATGGTTCCTCTGCCTTTTCTAAATCCAGCTTGAACGTCTCAAAGTGTATGGTTCATACATTGTTGAAACCTGGCTTGGAGAATTTTGAGCATTGCTTTGCTCTCATGCAAGATGAGTGCAATTGTGTGCTAGTTTGAAAATTCTTTGGCACTGCCCTTCTTTGGGATTGAAATGAAAACTGAACTTTTCCAGTCCTATGGAAAAGGTCTGCTGAGTTTTTCAAATTTGTGTAGCTGAGTTTTCTAAATTCGTGTAGCATATTGAGTGCAATAATTTAACAGCATCATCTTTTAAGATTTGAAATAGCTCAAGTGGAATAACATCACCTCCACTAGCTTTGTTCATAGTGATGCTTCCTAGTTCAGTTCAGTCGCTCAGTTGTGTCCAACTCTGCAACCCCATGAATCACAGCACGCCAGGCCTCCCTGTCCATCACCATCTCCCAGAGTTCACTCAGACTCACGTCCATCGAGTCAGTGATGCCATCCAGCCATCTCATCCTCTGTCGTCCCCTTTTCCTCCTGCCCCCCAATCCCTCCCAGCATCAGAGTCTTTTCCAATGAGTCAACTCTTTGCATGAGGCGGCCAAAGTAAGTTTCAGCTTCAGCATCATTCCTTCCAAAGAACACCCAGGGCTTATCTCCTTTAGAATGGACTGGTTGGATCTCTTTGCTGTCTAAGGGACTCTCAAGAGTCTTCTCCAACACCACAGTTCAAAAGCATCAATTATTCGGCACTCAGCTTTCTTCAGGGGAAGGCAATGGCACCCCACCCCAGTACTCTTGCCTGGAAAATCCCATGGACGGAAAATCCCATGGACGGTGGGCTGTAGTCCATGGGGTCGCTGAGAGTCAGACACGACTGAGCAACTTCGCTTTCACTTTTCACTTTCATGCATTGGAGAAGGAAATGGCAACCCACTCCAGTGTTCTTGCCTGGAGAATCCCAGGGATGGGGGAGCCCGGTGGGCTGCCGTCTGTGGGGTCGCACAGAGTCGGACACGACTGAAGCGACTTAGCAGCAGCAGCAGCAGCAGCTTTCTTCACAGTCCAACTCTCGCATCCATACATAGCATCCCACAATGTCTGGCTATAGGTGAGTGGTCACACCATTGTGGTTAATCTGGGTCATGATGATCTTGTTCATGTTCCTGTCCTTTTTCCATATTACATATATACTCCCATTTTCTTCTAAGTCTTTTAGAGCTTTAATTCTTTCATTCAGATGTATGATTCATTTTAAGGACTTACTTAATGTATGGTGTGAGGTAACAGTAAAACTTTACAACAACTGTGGTATACAGTTGTTCAAGCACCATTTGTTTTAAAGAATATTTCCTTTCACTCACTGAATTGTCTTGGTCCCCTTGATAGAAATCGTGTCTTTGAGATTTTATTTCCAGGATCTTAAATTCTAAATATAATATGTAATAATTTTCCAATTTTAGAATTAAAATTTTCAAACGTTTTTTCCTTTCCTAAGCCTCAGCTACTCACTTCCATATCTGTACTCTGGATGTTGGTCTCTCATATCAATATTAACTGTATCAACTCTAAAATCTTAATTTCAAATATAACATTCTTATCACCATTTCCCAACCACTTGTTCTACCCTCCTTTCCCATGTCAAAATTCTTCAGTTCATTAAGAAATCTAGTTCATTGTTCCTGTCCTTTTTTCATATTACTCCTCAGATATCTTATCTCCCAATAGTTGAGATTCCATTGTTCATCACTGTAACACTCTCACATGAAATATAACCAATCAATCATTATCTCTCTCCTCTCTCTCTACTACTAACCCCTTAAAGCTGCAAATCCTATGATATCTTCCTGTATGTCACTTAAGATGACTGGACAAAACCATGATAGTTGCTTACTTGATGTTTAGTTGTGGTCTGTACGAGCAATTAAGCAAAGCACAGTGTAGCACATAGGAAATCTTACTTTTTTCCCATTTGAATTTGTTAAATTCCACTCTCTGAAGTGAAAATTTCAATCTTTCCTAAATACGCTTCCTCGTTTTCTCTACTGCCAAAACTTAGACATTCTCTCATTTAGAAAGTAAAAGTAATTGAACAAGAACTACACTATTCTTTATGCAATCTAGCATCTCTCAATACAGTTCAGTTCAGTCAGTCATGTCCAACTCTGCAATGCCATGGACTGCAGCACTCCAGGCCTCCCAGTCCATCACGAACTCCTGGAGTTTACTCAAACTCAGGTCCATTGAGTCAGTGATGCCCTTCAACCAACTCATCCTCTGAAGTTCCCTTCTCCTCCCACTTTCAATCTTTCCCAGCATCAGGGTCTTTTCAAATGAGTCAGTTCTTCACATCACCTGGCCAAAGTATTGGAGTTTCAGCTTCAGCATCAGTCTTTCCAGTGAATATTCAGGACTGATTTCCTTTGGGATGGACTGGTTGGATATCCTTGCTGTCCAAGGGACTCTCAAGAATCTTCTCCAACACCATAATTCAAAAGTATCTATTCTTCGGCTCTCGGCTTTCTTTACAGTCCAACTCTCAAATCCATACATGATTAATGGAAAAACCATAGCTTTGACCTGATGGACCTTTGTTGATAGAGTAATGTCTCTGTTTTTTATTAAGCTGTCTACTTTGGTCATAATTTTTCTTCCAAGGAGCAAGCGTCTTTGAATTTCATGGCTGCAGTCACCATCTGCAGTAATTTTGGAGCCCCACCACCCACAAAAAAAAAAAAAAAAGTCTCTCACTGTTTCCCCATCTATTTGCCATGAACTGATGGGACTGGATGCCCTGATCTTTGTTTTCTGAATGTTGAGCTTTAAGACAATTGTTTCACTCTCCTCTCTCACTTTCATTAAAAGGCTCATTAGTTCTTTTGCTCTTTTGCCATAAAGGTGACATCTGCATATCTGAGGATATTGATATTTATCCCAACAATCTTGACTTCAGCTTGTGCTTCATCCAGCCCAGCATTTCTCATGATGTAGTCTGCATATAAGTTAAATAAGCAGGGTGACAATATATAGCCTTAATGTACTCCTTTCCCCATTTGGAACCAGTCTGTTGTTCCATGTCCAGTTCTAACTGTTGCTTCCTGACCTGCATACGGATTTCTCAGGAAGTAGGTCAGGTGGTCTGCTATTCCAATTCCTTTAAAAATTTTCCATATTTTGCTGTGATCCACACAGTCAAAGTCTTTGGCATAGTCAATAAAGCAGAAATAGATGTTTCTCTGGAACTCTCTTGCTTTTTCAATGATCCCATGGATGTTGGCAACTTGATCTCTGGTTCCTCTGCCTTTTCTACATTCAGCTTAAACATCTGAAAGTTCATGGTTCACAAATTGCTCAAGCATTACTTCAAGAAATTCGAGCATTACTTTGCTTAGTGTGTGAAATGAATGCAATTGTGTGGTAGTTTGAGCATTCTTTGGCATTGCCTTTCTTTGGGATTGGAATAAAAACTGACCTTTTCTGCTCCTATGGCCACTGTTGAGTTTTCCATGTTTGATGGAATATTGAGTGCAGCAATTTAAGAGCATCATCTTTTAGGATTTGCAATAGCTTGACTGGAATTCCATCACCTCTACTAGTTTTGTTCATAGTGATGCTTCCTAAGGCCCACTTGATTTTACATTCCAGATGTCTGGCTCTAGGTGAAGGGTCACACCATCATGATTATCTGGGTCGTGAAGATCTTTTTTGTACAGTTCTTCTGTGTATTCTTGCCACCTCTTCTTAATATCTTCTGCTTCTGTTAGGTCCATACCATTTCTGTCCTTTATTGAGCCCATCTTTGCATGAAATATTCCCTTGGTGTCTCTAATTTTCTTGAAGAGATCTCTATTTTTTCTTATTATATTGTTTTCCTCTATTTCTTTGCAATGATCACTGAGGAAGGCTTTCTTATCTCTCCTTGCTATTCTTTGTAAATCTGCATTCAGATGTGTATATCTTTCCTTTTCTCCTTTCCCTTTTGCTTCCCTTCTTTTCGTAGCTGTTTGTAAGATCTGCTCAGAAAACCATTTTGTACTTTTGCATTTCTTTTTCTTGGTGATGGTCTTCATCACTGCCTCCTATACAATGTCATGAACCTCTGTCCATAGTTCTTCAGGCACTCTATCAGATCTAGTCCCTTAAATCTATTTCTCACTTCTACTGTATAATCGTAAGGTTTTTGATTTAGGTCATATCTGAATGGTCTAGTGGTTTCCCCTACTTTCTTCAATTTAAGTCTGAATTTGGCAATAAGGGATTCATGATCTGAGCCACAGTCAGCTCCCAGTCTGTTTCTGCTGACTGTTTAGAGCTTCTCCATATTTGACTGCAAAGAATATAATCAACCTGATTTCTGTATTGACTATCTGGCAATGTCCATGTATAGAGTCTTCTCCTATGTTATTAGAAAAGGGTGTTTGCTATGACCAGTGTGTTTTCTTGGCAAAACTCTATTAGCCTTTGCTCTGCTTCATTCTGTACTCCAAGGCCAAATTTTACTGTTTCCGGGTATTTCTTGACTTCCTACTTTTGCATTCCACTCCCCTATAATGAAAAGGACATATTTTTAGGGTGTTATCTCTAGAAGAAAATCTCTCCTTCATGTGTATCCATATACTATGACATCCTTTCTTTGCTAAAAGATCTCTTATCTTCCCAAGGCCATCTTTTGACCTTCTGTAATATGTCTTGTGATTTTTACAAGATGAAAAGAATGTTCCTGCTGTTAGCTGCATTATAAATGGAAAATAAATATGATAAATTATCTACCACAAAAAATATACTACAATAACCCCACTTCTCACTAGCCAAATACTGTTCCTTTGTTATTCTTCACAGAGAAGGCCTAAAGTCAAGTACATTCATCATTATTTGCTTTCTTAACCTCTTTTCTTCAAATCTCTATAAACTATTTGAATCACACATGTATCTCTTCCAATCTAATTAAAAACAATGTATGGTATGGTAACTAAGGATTTTCACTTTGTCCAACCATGATAAAATGTCATGGTCTATTTTATTCTGTCTTCCAGAAGCATTAATGGCATTCTTTCTTCCTTTGGTTTCAGAAGTATCATATTTTCTTATTTTCTTCCCACCTTTGCTTGCTCATTCCAGACCTATTCTGTACTGGTTTCTCTCCTACCCTTCTAGATTTGTGATTATTGATGTGTCTTAGGACATAGACCAGATACTTTATTAGACCCTCTACCTAGGTCAAGAGTTTTCTAGTCAGGGCTTCATTATCACCATCCAAAAAACTTTATTGCTAATATTATATATCATATATTTCAATGTTGCCTAGAGAAAAAAATCTTAAATATTCTTACCACAAAAAAAAAAAAAAGAAATTGTTACTCTGTGATGGGATGGAGGAGGTAGCTAATAGTAAGGTAATAATCATTTCACAGTTTATAAATGTATCAAATTAACACATTGTACACGTTAAATGTACAGAATGTTAAATGGCAATTATATCTCAATAAAGCCAGGAACAAATACAAATGCTTGTTTCCCATATCCTCAGATTCTAATTTAATTGGTCTTGTATAGATCTTGGATATGAATACCCTGACGCTTACTCCTTGGAAGAAAAGTTATGACCAACCTAGATAGCATATTCAAAAGCAGAGACATTACTTTGCTGACTAAGGTCCATTTAGTCAAGGCTATGGTTTTCCTAGTGGTCATGTATGGATGTGAGAGTTGGACTGTGAAGAAGGCTGAGCACCAAAGAATTGATGCTTTTGAACTGTGGTGTTGGAGAAGACCCTTGAGAGTCCCTTGGACTGCAAGGAGATCCAACCAGTCCATTCTGAAGGAGATCAGCCCTGGGATTTCTTTGGAAGGAATGATGCTAAAACTGAAACTCCAGTACTTTGGCCACCTCATGCGAAGAATTGACTCATTGGAAAATACTTCGATGCTGGGAGGGTTTGGGGGCAGGAGAAGAAGGGGACTGCAGAGGATGAGATGCCTGGATGGCATCACTGACTCGATGGACTTGACTCTGAGTGAAATCTGGGAGTTGGCGATGGACAGGGAGGCCTGGCATGCTGAGATTCATGGGGTCGCAAAGAGTCTGACATGACTGAGTGACTGAACTGAACTGAACTGAACTGAACTAAAATCACTCAAGTAAATCTAATGAACTGTCAGTGTTAACTAAGACTTTGTAAGCTGCTCCCATGGTCCTGATATAGGCTGGTGACTCAAACTGATATTTGATTCACCCTAAACTTCTGTCACCATTTCTGGATTCAAACACATAATTGCATATGAGTCTTTTCCGCAAGGATTTCAAATACTCAGGTCAAAATGTTCACTGTTCCAGCTTTGAAATAAGACACCTTATTCATCCTATTCTTTAGACACATCCTTGGAGTTTCTGTTTATCTTATCTGTCTATTGTGTTCAATCATTCAACAATTATAGAGTCTTCTATTTTAAAAATGTACCCTGAATTCAAGTGATTCTAATTTCCTATACCTCTCTGTTCACCAGCCATTGAAATATCTCTCTTGAATTATTTCAGGATTTTCATAAATGATCTCCTTTCTACTACTCTTGTTCCTAATAATCTACTTTAATTTTTCTCCTGTGTGTTCATCTATGTGTTCAGTCACTCAGCTGTGTCTGACTCTTTGTTGCCCTATGGACTGCAGCCCCCCAGGCTCCTCTGTCCATGAGATTTTCCCAGCAAGAATGCTTAAGTGGGTTGCCATTTCCTCCTCAGGGGCTCTTCCAGACCCATAGATTAAACCCGCACCTCCCACATACCCTGCATTGCAGGCAGATTCTTTATCCCTGAGCCACCAGGGAAGCTCCCTAATTTTTCTTAAGATATGGTAAATTCAAAGCAGTTTGGTATATACCTTTCATATTATTTTCCATAAATTACTCATTTTCATATAAAACAAATTTTAAATTTTATTAAAAAATTCCAAACCTACCAAAATGGCACATGAATAGAATGATGAATATCCTAAGCCCTTTAATTAGAAGTATCAATGTTTAATATTTACCACACTCATTTCCATCATTTCTCTCTTTCTGTGTACATATGTCTGTGCATTTTAAAAGTTACATTTACAGTCACAGACATCCAGCCATCACATCAAATATTTCAGTGTGTGTTTACTAAGGATATGTATGTTCCTATGGCTTCACATCACAAATATCATATAAAATAATATTTTGATAAAATAATATGTAGTGTAATAATTGGAGTAGGGTACCATTTCTTTCTCCAGGGCGTCTTCCTGACCCAGGGATGGAACCCAGTTCTCCTCCATTGTAGGCAGCTTCCTGCATAGCTGGAAGAGTTTTTACCAGCTGAGCCACCAGGGAAACCCAGTGTCATATCTACAATTGCCATCCCCCAATTTATACATACATCTCCTGCCTGATCTAAACAAGAACAATTAATTAACATATATCTTTGTCTCTTTAAGACATTCCTCCTGCCTTTATCGTTTTCTATAACACCAACATTTTGAGGAGTTCCATGCACTACTGATAATAGCCAAAACACTCTTTTCACTTCTTAGAATGTAAGATGTTGGGCTCCTGAATAAGACATCCCTTAGAAATATCACCTTCTTTACAGGCTGCAGGCATCACTCATTTGATCACCTCAATGACTTTTATGAACAGGTTCAAACTAGATTAAATGAAAATGTCACATTTTAATAATCAATCAAACATCAGAGGTGAATCAGTCTCCCAGAGTTCACTCAGACTCACGTCCATCGAGTCAGTGATGCCATCCAGCCATCTCATCCTCTGTCGTCCCCTTTTCCTCCTGCCCCCCAATCCCTCCCAGCATCAGAGTCTTTTCCAATGAGTCAACTCTTTGCATGAGGCGGCCAAAGTAAGTTTCAGCTTCAGCATCATTCCTTCCAAAGAACACCCAGGGCTTATCTCCTTTAGAATGGACTGGTTGGATCTCTTTGCTGTCTAAGGGACTCTCAAGAGTCTTCTCCAACACCACAGTTCAAAAGCATCAATTATTCGGCACTCAGCTTTCTTCAGGGGAAGGCAATGGCACCCCACCCCAGTACTCTTGCCTGGAAAATCCCATGGACGGAAAATCCCATGGACGGTGGGCTGTAGTCCATGGGGTCGCTGAGAGTCAGACACGACTGAGCAACTTCGCTTTCACTTTTCACTTTCATGCATTGGAGAAGGAAATGGCAACCCACTCCAGTGTTCTTGCCTGGAGAATCCCAGGGATGGGGGAGCCCGGTGGGCTGCCGTCTGTGGGGTCGCACAGAGTCGGACACGACTGAAGCGACTTAGCAGCAGCAGCAGCAGCAGCTTTCTTCACAGTCCAACTCTCGCATCCATACATAGCATCCCACAATGTCTGGCTATAGGTGAGTGGTCACACCATTGTGGTTAATCTGGGTCATGATGATCTTGTTCATGTTCCTGTCCTTTTTCCATATTACATATATACTCCCATTTTCTTCTAAGTCTTTTAGAGCTTTAATTCTTTCATTCAGATGTATGATTCATTTTAAGGACTTACTTAATGTATGGTGTGAGGTAACAGTAAAACTTTACAACAACTGTGGTATACAGTTGTTCAAGCACCATTTGTTTTAAAGAATATTTCCTTTCACTCACTGAATTGTCTTGGTCCCCTTGATAGAAATCGTGTCTTTGAGATTTTATTTCCAGGATCTTAAATTCTAAATATAATATGTAATAATTTTCCAATTTTAGAATTAAAATTTTCAAACGTTTTTTCCTTTCCTAAGCCTCAGCTACTCACTTCCATATCTGTACTCTGGATGTTGGTCTCTCATATCAATATTAACTGTATCAACTCTAAAATCTTAATTTCAAATATAACATTCTTATCACCATTTCCCAACCACTTGTTCTACCCTCCTTTCCCATGTCAAAATTCTTCAGTTCATTAAGAAATCTAGTTCATTGTTCCTGTCCTTTTTTCATATTACTCCTCAGATATCTTATCTCCCAATAGTTGAGATTCCATTGTTCATCACTGTAACACTCTCACATGAAATATAACCAATCAATCATTATCTCTCTCCTCTCTCTCTACTACTAACCCCTTAAAGCTGCAAATCCTATGATATCTTCCTGTATGTCACTTAAGATGACTGGACAAAACCATGATAGTTGCTTACTTGATGTTTAGTTGTGGTCTGTACGAGCAATTAAGCAAAGCACAGTGTAGCACATAGGAAATCTTACTTTTTTCCCATTTGAATTTGTTAAATTCCACTCTCTGAAGTGAAAATTTCAATCTTTCCTAAATACGCTTCCTCGTTTTCTCTACTGCCAAAACTTAGACATTCTCTCATTTAGAAAGTAAAAGTAATTGAACAAGAACTACACTATTCTTTATGCAATCTAGCATCTCTCAATACAGTTCAGTTCAGTCAGTCATGTCCAACTCTGCAATGCCATGGACTGCAGCACTCCAGGCCTCCCAGTCCATCACGAACTCCTGGAGTTTACTCAAACTCAGGTCCATTGAGTCAGTGATGCCCTTCAACCAACTCATCCTCTGAAGTTCCCTTCTCCTCCCACTTTCAATCTTTCCCAGCATCAGGGTCTTTTCAAATGAGTCAGTTCTTCACATCACCTGGCCAAAGTATTGGAGTTTCAGCTTCAGCATCAGTCTTTCCAGTGAATATTCAGGACTGATTTCCTTTGGGATGGACTGGTTGGATATCCTTGCTGTCCAAGGGACTCTCAAGAATCTTCTCCAACACCATAATTCAAAAGTATCTATTCTTCGGCTCTCGGCTTTCTTTACAGTCCAACTCTCAAATCCATACATGATTAATGGAAAAACCATAGCTTTGACCTGATGGACCTTTGTTGATAGAGTAATGTCTCTGTTTTTTATTAAGCTGTCTACTTTGGTCATAATTTTTCTTCCAAGGAGCAAGCGTCTTTGAATTTCATGGCTGCAGTCACCATCTGCAGTAATTTTGGAGCCCCACCACCCACAAAAAAAAAAAAAAAAGTCTCTCACTGTTTCCCCATCTATTTGCCATGAACTGATGGGACTGGATGCCCTGATCTTTGTTTTCTGAATGTTGAGCTTTAAGACAATTGTTTCACTCTCCTCTCTCACTTTCATTAAAAGGCTCATTAGTTCTTTTGCTCTTTTGCCATAAAGGTGACATCTGCATATCTGAGGATATTGATATTTATCCCAACAATCTTGACTTCAGCTTGTGCTTCATCCAGCCCAGCATTTCTCATGATGTAGTCTGCATATAAGTTAAATAAGCAGGGTGACAATATATAGCCTTAATGTACTCCTTTCCCCATTTGGAACCAGTCTGTTGTTCCATGTCCAGTTCTAACTGTTGCTTCCTGACCTGCATACGGATTTCTCAGGAAGTAGGTCAGGTGGTCTGCTATTCCAATTCCTTTAAAAATTTTCCATATTTTGCTGTGATCCACACAGTCAAAGTCTTTGGCATAGTCAATAAAGCAGAAATAGATGTTTCTCTGGAACTCTCTTGCTTTTTCAATGATCCCATGGATGTTGGCAACTTGATCTCTGGTTCCTCTGCCTTTTCTACATTCAGCTTAAACATCTGAAAGTTCATGGTTCACAAATTGCTCAAGCATTACTTCAAGAAATTCGAGCATTACTTTGCTTAGTGTGTGAAATGAATGCAATTGTGTGGTAGTTTGAGCATTCTTTGGCATTGCCTTTCTTTGGGATTGGAATAAAAACTGACCTTTTCTGCTCCTATGGCCACTGTTGAGTTTTCCATGTTTGATGGAATATTGAGTGCAGCAATTTAAGAGCATCATCTTTTAGGATTTGCAATAGCTTGACTGGAATTCCATCACCTCTACTAGTTTTGTTCATAGTGATGCTTCCTAAGGCCCACTTGATTTTACATTCCAGATGTCTGGCTCTAGGTGAAGGGTCACACCATCATGATTATCTGGGTCGTGAAGATCTTTTTTGTACAGTTCTTCTGTGTATTCTTGCCACCTCTTCTTAATATCTTCTGCTTCTGTTAGGTCCATACCATTTCTGTCCTTTATTGAGCCCATCTTTGCATGAAATATTCCCTTGGTGTCTCTAATTTTCTTGAAGAGATCTCTATTTTTTCTTATTATATTGTTTTCCTCTATTTCTTTGCAATGATCACTGAGGAAGGCTTTCTTATCTCTCCTTGCTATTCTTTGTAAATCTGCATTCAGATGTGTATATCTTTCCTTTTCTCCTTTCCCTTTTGCTTCCCTTCTTTTCGTAGCTGTTTGTAAGATCTGCTCAGAAAACCATTTTGTACTTTTGCATTTCTTTTTCTTGGTGATGGTCTTCATCACTGCCTCCTATACAATGTCATGAACCTCTGTCCATAGTTCTTCAGGCACTCTATCAGATCTAGTCCCTTAAATCTATTTCTCACTTCTACTGTATAATCGTAAGGTTTTTGATTTAGGTCATATCTGAATGGTCTAGTGGTTTCCCCTACTTTCTTCAATTTAAGTCTGAATTTGGCAATAAGGGATTCATGATCTGAGCCACAGTCAGCTCCCAGTCTGTTTCTGCTGACTGTTTAGAGCTTCTCCATATTTGACTGCAAAGAATATAATCAACCTGATTTCTGTATTGACTATCTGGCAATGTCCATGTATAGAGTCTTCTCCTATGTTATTAGAAAAGGGTGTTTGCTATGACCAGTGTGTTTTCTTGGCAAAACTCTATTAGCCTTTGCTCTGCTTCATTCTGTACTCCAAGGCCAAATTTTACTGTTTCCGGGTATTTCTTGACTTCCTACTTTTGCATTCCACTCCCCTATAATGAAAAGGACATATTTTTAGGGTGTTATCTCTAGAAGAAAATCTCTCCTTCATGTGTATCCATATACTATGACATCCTTTCTTTGCTAAAAGATCTCTTATCTTCCCAAGGCCATCTTTTGACCTTCTGTAATATGTCTTGTGATTTTTACAAGATGAAAAGAATGTTCCTGCTGTTAGCTGCATTATAAATGGAAAATAAATATGATAAATTATCTACCACAAAAAATATACTACAATAACCCCACTTCTCACTAGCCAAATACTGTTCCTTTGTTATTCTTCACAGAGAAGGCCTAAAGTCAAGTACATTCATCATTATTTGCTTTCTTAACCTCTTTTCTTCAAATCTCTATAAACTATTTGAATCACACATGTATCTCTTCCAATCTAATTAAAAACAATGTATGGTATGGTAACTAAGGATTTTCACTTTGTCCAACCATGATAAAATGTCATGGTCTATTTTATTCTGTCTTCCAGAAGCATTAATGGCATTCTTTCTTCCTTTGGTTTCAGAAGTATCATATTTTCTTATTTTCTTCCCACCTTTGCTTGCTCATTCCAGACCTATTCTGTACTGGTTTCTCTCCTACCCTTCTAGATTTGTGATTATTGATGTGTCTTAGGACATAGACCAGATACTTTATTAGACCCTCTACCTAGGTCAAGAGTTTTCTAGTCAGGGCTTCATTATCACCATCCAAAAAACTTTATTGCTAATATTATATATCATATATTTCAATGTTGCCTAGAGAAAAAAATCTTAAATATTCTTACCACAAAAAAAAAAAAAAGAAATTGTTACTCTGTGATGGGATGGAGGAGGTAGCTAATAGTAAGGTAATAATCATTTCACAGTTTATAAATGTATCAAATTAACACATTGTACACGTTAAATGTACAGAATGTTAAATGGCAATTATATCTCAATAAAGCCAGGAACAAATACAAATGCTTGTTTCCCATATCCTCAGATTCTAATTTAATTGGTCTTGTATAGATCTTGGATATGAATACCCTGACGCTTACTCCTTGGAAGAAAAGTTATGACCAACCTAGATAGCATATTCAAAAGCAGAGACATTACTTTGCTGACTAAGGTCCATTTAGTCAAGGCTATGGTTTTCCTAGTGGTCATGTATGGATGTGAGAGTTGGACTGTGAAGAAGGCTGAGCACCAAAGAATTGATGCTTTTGAACTGTGGTGTTGGAGAAGACCCTTGAGAGTCCCTTGGACTGCAAGGAGATCCAACCAGTCCATTCTGAAGGAGATCAGCCCTGGGATTTCTTTGGAAGGAATGATGCTAAAACTGAAACTCCAGTACTTTGGCCACCTCATGCGAAGAATTGACTCATTGGAAAATACTTCGATGCTGGGAGGGTTTGGGGGCAGGAGAAGAAGGGGACTGCAGAGGATGAGATGCCTGGATGGCATCACTGACTCGATGGACTTGACTCTGAGTGAAATCTGGGAGTTGGCGATGGACAGGGAGGCCTGGCATGCTGAGATTCATGGGGTCGCAAAGAGTCTGACATGACTGAGTGACTGAACTGAACTGAACTGAACTGAACTAAAATCACTCAAGTAAATCTAATGAACTGTCAGTGTTAACTAAGACTTTGTAAGCTGCTCCCATGGTCCTGATATAGGCTGGTGACTCAAACTGATATTTGATTCACCCTAAACTTCTGTCACCATTTCTGGATTCAAACACATAATTGCATATGAGTCTTTTCCGCAAGGATTTCAAATACTCAGGTCAAAATGTTCACTGTTCCAGCTTTGAAATAAGACACCTTATTCATCCTATTCTTTAGACACATCCTTGGAGTTTCTGTTTATCTTATCTGTCTATTGTGTTCAATCATTCAACAATTATAGAGTCTTCTATTTTAAAAATGTACCCTGAATTCAAGTGATTCTAATTTCCTATACCTCTCTGTTCACCAGCCATTGAAATATCTCTCTTGAATTATTTCAGGATTTTCATAAATGATCTCCTTTCTACTACTCTTGTTCCTAATAATCTACTTTAATTTTTCTCCTGTGTGTTCATCTATGTGTTCAGTCACTCAGCTGTGTCTGACTCTTTGTTGCCCTATGGACTGCAGCCCCCCAGGCTCCTCTGTCCATGAGATTTTCCCAGCAAGAATGCTTAAGTGGGTTGCCATTTCCTCCTCAGGGGCTCTTCCAGACCCATAGATTAAACCCGCACCTCCCACATACCCTGCATTGCAGGCAGATTCTTTATCCCTGAGCCACCAGGGAAGCTCCCTAATTTTTCTTAAGATATGGTAAATTCAAAGCAGTTTGGTATATACCTTTCATATTATTTTCCATAAATTACTCATTTTCATATAAAACAAATTTTAAATTTTATTAAAAAATTCCAAACCTACCAAAATGGCACATGAATAGAATGATGAATATCCTAAGCCCTTTAATTAGAAGTATCAATGTTTAATATTTACCACACTCATTTCCATCATTTCTCTCTTTCTGTGTACATATGTCTGTGCATTTTAAAAGTTACATTTACAGTCACAGACATCCAGCCATCACATCAAATATTTCAGTGTGTGTTTACTAAGGATATGTATGTTCCTATGGCTTCACATCACAAATATCATATAAAATAATATTTTGATAAAATAATATGTAGTGTAATAATTGGAGTAGGGTACCATTTCTTTCTCCAGGGCGTCTTCCTGACCCAGGGATGGAACCCAGTTCTCCTCCATTGTAGGCAGCTTCCTGCATAGCTGGAAGAGTTTTTACCAGCTGAGCCACCAGGGAAACCCAGTGTCATATCTACAATTGCCATCCCCCAATTTATACATACATCTCCTGCCTGATCTAAACAAGAACAATTAATTAACATATATCTTTGTCTCTTTAAGACATTCCTCCTGCCTTTATCGTTTTCTATAACACCAACATTTTGAGGAGTTCCATGCACTACTGATAATAGCCAAAACACTCTTTTCACTTCTTAGAATGTAAGATGTTGGGCTCCTGAATAAGACATCCCTTAGAAATATCACCTTCTTTACAGGCTGCAGGCATCACTCATTTGATCACCTCAATGACTTTTATGAACAGGTTCAAACTAGATTAAATGAAAATGTCACATTTTAATAATCAATCAAACATCAGAGGTGAATCAGTCTCTCTCTTTCTCTCTCTCTCTCTATATATATATATAGTCTCTCTCTCTCTCTCTCTCTATATATATATATATATATATAGTCTCTCTTTATATATGTGTGTGTGTGTATGTTTATGTTTATGTGTTAGTCGCTCAGTTGTGTCCGACTCTTTGCAACCCCATGGACTGTAGCCCACCAGGCTTCTCTGCTCATGGAATTCTCCAGGCAAGAATACTGGGATGGTAAGACTATATATGAGAATACCAGACCACCTGACATACCTCTTGAGAAACCTGTATGCAGGTCAGGAAGCAACAATTAGAACTGGACATGGAACAACAGACTGGTTCCAAATAGGTAAAGGAGTATGTCAAGGCTGTATATTGTCACCCTGCTTATTTAACGTATATCCAGAGTATATCATGAGAAATGCTGAGGCGGAGGAAGCACAAGCTGGAATCAAGATTACCAGGAGACATTTCAGTAACCTCAGATATGCAGATGACACCACACTTATGGCAGAAAATGAAGAGGAACTTAAGAGCCTTTTGATGAAAGTGAGAGAGGAGAGTGAAAAGTTGACTTAAAGGTCAACATTCAGAAAACTAAGATCATGGCATCTGGTCCCATCAGTTCATGGCAAATAGATGCAGAAACATTTGCTGACTTTATTTTTCTGGGCTCCAAAATCACTGCAGATGGTGATTGAAGCCATGAAATTAAAAGATGCTTACTCCTTGGAAGGAATGTTATGACCAACCTAGACAGCATATTCAAAAGCAGAGACAGTACTTTGCCAACAAAGGTCCGTCTAGTCAAGGCTATGGTCTCTTCAGTGGTCATGTATGGATGTGAGATTTGGACTGTGAAGAAAGCTGAGTGCCGAAGAATTGATGCTTTTGAACTGTGGTGTTGGAGAAGACTCTTGAGAGTTCCTTGGACTGCAAGGAGATCCAACCAGTCCATTCTGAAGGAGATCAACCCTGGGATTTCTTTGGAAGGAATGATGCTAAAGCCGAAACTCCAGTCCTTTGGCCACCTCATGCGAAGAATTGACTCATTGGAAAAGACTCTGATGCTGGGAGGGATTGTGGGCAGGAGGAGAAGGGGATGACAGAGGATGAGATGGCTGGATGGCACCACTGACTCAATGGATGTGAGTTTGAGCATACTCCAGGAGTTGGTGATAGACAGGGAGGCCTGGCGTGCTGCAATTCATGGGGTCACAAAGACTGAGTGACTGAACTGAACTAAACTGAAATGATAAGGTTGGGGTCTTTTTTTTTTTTTTTCTCTCTCACTCAAATCTGGAGACTGATTCTGCTCAATACTGGAAAGTCCTTTCCTTTTCTCATCAGGTCAAAGTTTCTTCTGTTTCCTCAGGTGTTTCCCACCGGGTTTTCTGTAACTCTTTATTGTTTTAGATTTCCCTCTGACCTCCAGAAGGTGAAGGTGAAGTTGCTCAGTCGTGTCCGACTCTTTGCGACCCCATGGACTGTAACCTACTAGGCTTCTCCGTCCATGGGATTCTCCAGGCAAGAATACTGGAGTGGATTGCCATTTCCTTCTCCAGGGGATCTTCCCGACCCAGGGATCAAACCCGGGTCTCCCACATTGGGGGCAGACACTTTAACCTCTGAGCCACCAGGGAAGCCTGACCTCCAGAACATCTCCACAAATGGAGTAGGAGTTTAATGTTTGTTTTTCATCTTGTCAGCAATTAAGCATCTAAGTACTTATTTATCTTTGTGTGATAAGATATTGCAATAAATGTGATACAGTTATAGTTGTAAAGTAAAATTAGTCTGTTAGAAGAATAGTCAGGTGATCATTATATTTGAGCTTTAATGAGGTACTCTATTCATTGAGACCCGATTGTTTTTACTACTAGAAAACACCACAGCACATTATTTTCAGTTCATTACAAAAATTTAATTTTAGAGGTGAGTATACCAAAAGGAGAGCTCATGATTATCATAATGAAATCTCTGGAGCATTTAAATAGGATATATTTCTAGTCAAAATATTTTTCTTTAAAGTTTAAAAATCAATCTTTTATTCTGAAAGAAATGTCTGACTAGGCTTTTATGTAAATACTTTAAAAATATTCCTGATAGAACAAAGTTAACTGTGGGCTCTTAGATCTCTTTGCCATTAGCAACAAAATGGGCAAAATGTAGTTACTCCTAAATAACTAGTAATAATTATAAAGGGTGAAAATTTGGAAAAAAAGCAACAGAGGAAATAATGGGATAGTTTAACGATACATCACGTTTTGAGGTAGTTTTTATGAGCATAAATGTATAAAGGAAAAACTTCAAATTATATTGAAACTATATTTTGTTAACCATGACCTTCAAAATTTCCTATATGAAAGTTTGTAGTTTGCATTTTATTCAAAGGATGGCAGCATATTTTAAATTATATAAAATATAATTCCTTGAGTATCCATTATAGTAAAACATTACAACATGTACTTGTGTATAAGATTTGTTGATTGGTTCACACTTCACTCTAAGAACTAACCGAATTGTCACAGAGTGCTTTCCATAAAAGATATATATATATATAAATTTTAAATTCAGTTTTTAAAAAAGTGCATTTTAAAGTAATATCTCACATTTGCAATGTCATTTTCCTTAGGTATGATTTTCCTTCTTTTTAAAATTTATATGATTAAATGCATTATTTGAATATTTGGAAGGAAAGGTATGATAAAACTAGACAGCATATTAAAAACCAGAGACATCACTTTGCCAACAAAGGTACATGTATTAAAAGCTATGGTTTTTCCAATAGTCCTGTAAGAATGTGAGAGTTGGACCATGAAGAAACCTGAGCACTGAAGAACTGATTCTTTCAAACTGCAGTGCTAGAGAAGGCTCTTTATAGTCCCTTTGGTCAAGGAGATCATGCCAGTCATTTCTAAAAGAAATCAACACTGAATATTCATTGGAAGTACTAATGCTGAAGCTGAAGTTCCAGAAGTTTGACCACCAGATGTGAAAAATTGACTCATTTGAAAAGACCCTGATGCTGGGAAAGATTGAAGGCAAAAGGAGAACAGGGTGGCAGAGGATGAGATGGCTTCATAGCATCACCAACTCAATGGATATGAAACTGAACAAACTCTGGGAGATAGTGAGAACAGAAGAGCCTCGCATGCTGCAGTCCATGGGATTGCAAAGAGTTGGACCCAATTAGTGTCTGAACAACAATTTGGAAGCTAAATTTACAGTACTGAAAGCTGCATGGAGGTATACTAGATATATCTCACATCTTAAATTTTACATTTTATTAAGTGATAAACATACACAAAACCCCCATACATGTGTAAATATGTATATGTATGTGTGTGTGTGTGTGTGTGTCTGTGTCTGTGTCTGTGTACCTGTGTTAGTAGCTCAGTTGTATATAACTCTTTGTGACCCCACGGACTTCAGCCTGCCAGGCTCCTCTGTTCATAGAATCCTCTGGGCAAGAAACTGGAGTGAATTGCCATACCTTTCTCCAAAGGATCTTCCCAACACAGGGATTGAAGTACGTTTCCCCCATTTCAGGTAGATGCTTTACCATCAGAGCCACCAGGGAAATGCATATATATATATATAAAATATGAAAGAAACCTAAGAAAAAGAATTCCATTTTCTTAAGTCCATGTTAAGTTTTTACATTATTCCTTTTCTTCCCTTCTTTAACTATATAGTAGCTATGAATAGATTAGCAGAATACTAGATTTTCTCAGTTCAGTTCACTTCAGTTCATTCGCTCAGTTGTGTCCTACTCTTTGCGACTCCATAAATCACAGCAAACCAGGCCTCCCTGTCCATCACCAAATCTTGGAGTCCAGTCAAACTCATGTCCATCGAATCATTGATGCCATCGAGCCATCTCATCTTCTGTCGTCCCCTTATCCTCCTGCCCCTAATCCCTCCCAGCATCAGAGTCTTTTCCAATGAGTCAACTCTTTGCATGAGGTGGCCAAAGTATTGGAGTTTCAGCTTTAAAATCAGCCCTTCCGAAGAACACCCAGGACTGATCTCCTTTAGAATGGACTGGTTAGATCTCCTTGCAGTCCATGGGACTCTCAAGAGTCTTCTCCAGCACCACAGTTCAAAAGCATCAATTGTTCGGTGCTCAGCTTTCTTCACAGTTCAACCCTCACATCCATACATAACCACTGGAAAAACCATAGCCTTGACTAGATGGACCTTAGTCAGCAAAGTAATGTCTCTGCTTTTCAATATGCCATCTAGGTTGGTCATAACTTTCCTTCCAAGGAGTAAGCGTCTTTTAATTTCCTGGCTGCAAACACCATCTGCAGTGATTTTGGAGCCCAAAAAAATAAAGTCTGACATGGCTTCCACTGTTTCCCCATCGATTTCCCAAAGTGATGGGACTGAATGCCATGATCTTCATTTTCTGAATGTTGAGCTTTAAGCCAACTTTTCCACTCTCCTCTTTCATTTTCATCAACAGGATTTTTAGTTTGTCTTCACTTTCTGCTATAAGGGTGGTGTCATCTGCGTATCTGAGGTTACTGATATTTCTCCTAGCAATCTTGATTTCAGCTTGTGCTTCTTCCAGCCCAGTGTTTCTCATGCTGTACTCTGCATATAAATTAAATAAGCAAGGTGACAATAAACAGCCTTGACATATTCCTTTTCTTGTTTGGAACCAGTCTGTTGTTCCATGTCCAGTTCTAACTGTTGTTTCTTGACCTGCATACAGGTTTCTCAAGAGGCAGGTCAGGTGGTCTGGTATTTCCATCTCTTTCAGAATTTTCCACAGTTTATTGTGATCCACACAGTCAAAGGCTTTGACATAGTCAATAAAGCAGAAATAGATGTTTTTCTGGAACTCTCTTGCTTTTTCCATGATCCAGCAGATGTTGGCAATTTGATCTCTGGTTCCTCTGTCTTTTCTAAAACCAGTTTGAACATCTGGAAGTTCACTGTTCATGTACTGCTGAAGCCTGGCTTGGAGAATTTTGAGCATTACTTTACTAGCATGTGAGATGAGTGCAACTGTGCAGTAGTTTGAGCATTCCTTGGCATTGCCTTTCCTTGGGATTGGAATGAAAACTGACCTTTTCTAGTCCTGTGGCCAATGCTGAGTTTTTCAAATTTGCTGGCATATTGAGTGCAGCACTTTCACAGCATCATCTTCCAGGATTTTAAGTAGATCACCTAGAATTCCATCACCTCCACTAGCTTTGTTCGTAGTGATGCTTTCTAAGGCCCACTTGACTTCACATTCCAGGATGTCTGGCTCTAGGTGAGTGAACACACCATCATGATTATCTTGGACATGAAGATCTTTTTTGTACAGTTCTTCTGTGTATTTTTGCTCACTCATCTTAATATTTTCTGCTTCTGTTAGGTCCATACCATTTCTGTCCTTTATCAATCCCATCTTTGCATGAAATGTTTCCTTGGTATCTCTAATTTTCTTGAAGAGATCTCTAGTCTTTCCCATTCTGTTGTTTTCCTCTATTTCTTTGCATTGATCACTGAGGAAGTTTTTCTTATCTCTCATTGCTATCTTTGGAACTCTACATTCAGATGCTTATATCTTCCCTTTTCTCCTTTGCTTTTTGCTTCTCCTCTTTTCACAGATATGTGTGAAGCCTCCCCAGGCAGCCATTTTGCTTTTTTGCATTTCTTTTCCATGGGGATGGTCTTGATCCCTGTATCCTGTACAATGTCAGGACCCTCTGTCCATAGTTCTTCAGGCACTCTATCAGATCTGGTCCCTGAAATCTATTTCTCACTTTCACCATATAATCATAAGGGATTTGATTTAGGTCATACCTGAATGGTCTAGTGGTCTTCCCTACTTTCTTCAATTTCTGTCTGAATTTGGCAATAAGGAATTCATAATCTGAGCCACATTCAGCTCCTGGTCTTGTTTTTGCTGACTGTATATATCTTATCCATCTTTGGCTACTAAAAATATAATCAATCTGATTTTGGTGTTGACCATCTGGTGATGTCCATGTGTAGAGTCTTCTCTTGTGCTGTTAGATAAGGGTGTTTGCTATGACCAGTGCGTTCTCTTGGCAAAACTCTATAAGCCTTTGCCCTGCTTCATTCCATATTCCAAGGCCAAATTTGCCTGCTACCCCAGGTGTTTCTTGACTTCCTACTTTTGAATTACAGTCCCCTATAATGAAAAGGATATCTCTTTGGGGTATTAGTTCTAAAAGGTCTTATAGATCTTCATGGAACCGTTCAACTTCACCTTCTTCAACATTCCTGGGTGCATAGACTTGGATTACTGTGATATTGAATGGTTTGCCTTGGAAATGAACAGAGATCATTCTGTCATTTTTGAGATTGCATCCAAATACTGCATTTCAGACTTTTTTTTTGCTATGATGGCTACTCCATTTCTTCTAAAGGATTCCTGCCCATAAAAATAATTAAAACATCTTGTACTCAAACTACTGCACAATTGCACTCATCTCACATGCTAGTAAGGGAAGTCGTTGCTCAGTCGTGTCCAACTCTTAGCGACCCCACGGACTACAGCCTACCAGGCTCCCCCATCCATGGGATTCTCCAGGCAAGAATACTAGAGTGGGGTGCTATTGCCTTCTCCACACATGCTAGTAAAGTAATGTTCAAAATTCTCCAAGCCAGTCTTCAGCAATACGTGAACCGTGAACTTTCAGATGTTCAAGCTGGTTTTAGAAAAGGCAGAGGAACCAGAGATCAAATTGCCAACATTCATGGGATCATTGAAAAAGCAAGAGAGTTCCAGAAAAACATCCATTTCTGCTTTATTGACTATGCCAAAGCCTTTGACTGTGTGGATCACAATAAACTGTGGAAAATTCTGAAAGAGATGGGANTCAAGCTGGTTTTAGAAAAGGCAGAGGAACCAGAGATCAAATTGCCAACATTCATGGGATCATTGAAAAAGCAAGAGAGTTCCAGAAAAACATCCATTTCTGCTTTATTGACTATGCCAAAGCCTTTGACTGTGTGGATCACAATAAACTGTGGAAAATTCTGAAAGAGATGGGAATACCAGACCACCTGACCTGCCTCTTGAGAAATCTGTATGCAGGTCAGGAAGCAACAGTTAGAACTGGACTTGGAACAAAAGACTGATTCGAAATAGGAAAAGGAATACATCAAGGCTGTATATTGTCACCCTGCTTATTTAACTTATATACAGAGTAAGAGAGAAGTAAGAGAGTAAGAGAAGATTTGATCACATCATGAGAAACGCTGTGCTGGAAGAAGTACAAGCTGGAATCAAGATTGCTGGGAGAAATATCAATAACCTCAGATATGCAGATGACACCACCCTTATGGCAGAAAGTAAAGAAGAACTATAAAGCCTCTTGATGAAGGTGAGAAAGAAGAGTGAAAAAATTATCTTAAAGCTCAACATTCAGAAAACTAAGATCATGGCATCTGGTCCCATGACTTCATGGGAAATAGATGGGGAAACAGTGGAAACAGTGTCAGACTTTATTTTTGGGGGGCTCCAAAATCACTGCAGATGGTGATTGCATCCAGGAAATTAAAAGACACTTACTCCTTTGAAGGAAAGTTACGACCAACCTAGACAGCATATTAAAAATCAGAGATTACTTTGTCAGCAATGATCCATCTAGTCTAGGTTATGGTTTTTCCAGTAGGTATGGACGTGAGAGTTGGACTGTAAAGAAAGCTGAGCACTGAAGTATTGATGCTTTGGAACTGTGGTGTTGGAGAAGACTCTTGAGATTCCCTTGGACATCAAGGAGATCCAACCAGTCCATCCTAAAGGAGATCATTCCGGAACATTCTTTGGAAGGACTGATGCTGAAGCTGAAATTCCCATATGTTGCCCACCTGATGCAAAGAGGTGAATCATTTGAAAAGACCCTGATGCTGGGAAAGACTGAAGGCAGGAGGAGAAGGAGATGACAGAGAATGAGATGATTGGACTGCATCACTGACTCAGTGGACATGAGTTTGCATGAACTCTGTGAGTTAATTTTAGACAAGGAGGCCTAGCATGCTGCAGTACATGGATGAGTTCACAAAAAGTTGAACAGGACTGAAGGACTGAACTGAACTGAACTATGTCAGGTTTGTCTTGATCAGCACTGTGTAAGCTCTCTGAACAATTTGATCACAATAAATATTATCATGCTAAAATGTATCTATATAAACAAAAGTATAATGTATAATTCCTTGTAGGACTCAATCATTATCAATGATTTTAAGTATAAAACAGGTAAATTGCACTGGGTCTTATTATCTATGTTCTTTAAATGCCATTCTTCAGAAGTTAAATAAGGAAGTATTACCACTTTGCTATCATAAAATGAGAAAATATAGTTACTACTAGATCATATAAATTTTACTTGCTTTTATCTTGTTAAGGAAGGTCGTTTAAAATATTACATAAGATAAAGGTTAAACAGTGTTTCTTTTCCATTCTTACTGGAGCACTGTTTAACAAGCCTCTAAAGGATTATTTGGGGTTGGGGGCAGGAGGAGAAGGGGACAACAGAGGATGAGGTGGCTTGATGGCATCACTGACTGGATGGATGTGAATCTGAGTGAACTCCGGAAGTTGGTGATGGACAGGGAGGCCTGGCGTGCTGTGATTCATGGGGTTGCAAAGAGTCAGACACGACTGAGCGACTGAATTGAACTGAACTGAAAGGATTATTTAATTCTGTAGATTATTTTTCTTTTTGATTTTCTATTTACTATTCAATGAGAGCCAAAATAACATAAATTTATATGTTATGTTTTGCATGTTACTTAGTAGAACTACAAAGATTTCCTCTCCTAAAGAAGATACCGGCAAAGGCTAACTAATTCTTGTTGTTTGTTTTTTAGGGTTTGTGTGTGTGTGTGTGTGCATCTGTGTTCTTGCTTGTCTTATTTTTTCTTTGCTTTTAATTGTGTACAATTGTAAATATGACAGAGGTTTGGATAATTGCTCAGATTCATGAGACTCTATAGAACATATTCAAGTGTTCTAATAAAAGAAAAAATACAGGACAGCGAAAGTATTCAGCAAACTTTGAAGGAGATCCAACAGACATCAAGGCTTATGTTCCCCAAGGTCCTTCTTATTTGCACAAAGATATGCATAGCCTTTGGGTTGAACTTTCAAGATTTGTACAATGAATCTTAATTTCAGAGAACCCCAGACAGATATTTTCAGCGGTGTATTTTATGTCTCTCTGGTCACTTAGCCAAGCCAAGTTTTCTAATCTATTACTCCGGAGAAAGCCATCCATAAATAATCTTTCTTCATACCAGAGGAGCTTCAGACTTTACAGAGTAATCACAAATTATTAGTAAAATAGAGCTTATTTTGGCCAAGAATCAAACCAGATATCCCAGCATCTCCAGAGACAAGTATAAAGCTTCCCTCACCTGACTCTAATGTTCTTATTCCATCCTGAATAAGAACATTAAAAGGTTATAACCACCCCAGCAATCATCTTATTTTAACAATTTCTTAATCCTTATGAATATCTATATAATCAAAAAAATTTTTAAACAGGTTTTTAAAATTTCTGTTTTCTTATTGATATGTTTCAGTCTTTTGGAGACAATATTTTTATGTCATATACTCAAAAATTTTAAAGATTATGAATGGAATTATATTTTATTTCATTCCTAATGTTTTTCCTTTGCCTATCACTTCTTTTTCTTCTATTGCTGTTTTTATACTGTTTTTTTCATAGTTGCTATGTGTCATTTGACTAAAAGAAAGAGGTTCCCAGACTGTGTAATATGATCCAGGCTCTCAAATCCCTTAAGAATGAGGTTCCAAATTATTTTTTATAGAATATAAGAGAGAACTCAGTTTATTAAAGTTTTCATTTGTTCTTAAATTATTGTACTTCCACGAGAAAATTTTCCTCAACATAATTTATATTTTTCTCAACATTATTAAAATATTTTCCTCGACATTATTCAGAAGCAAAATTTCATAGGGGTTGCATGAAACACAGTGACAGACTCTCTTATAATATTTCTGTTCATAGCTGTTACATTCATTTTCTCTTATCTTCTTTGATCCTTATGCCCTTCACTTAAGAATAAGGCATCCATAATCCTTTCTTCCCACCTTAGCTTTTTAGCAAAGATGCTTGTTGTGAGGACTCTTTCTTTAATAAAGAACTCTTTGAGAAACTGAGATTCTTCATTTCACTGTTTTCCCACTGTTAAGTAGATGGATTATGGAAGTTAGGTTCAATGCTTTAACTTGATGTGAAATACAGTATATTTATTTGTTGCATAAAGTAGGCTTGGTCTTAGACCATTAAAAATACAACCTAATTTTGAAAATGTTAAAAGATATGTTGAAAAATTTAAAGTAATAGATAGATTGTGACTTAGAGATAATAAATTTTAAAATTAAACAATTTTTAACATGGCTCCTACATATAAGCCATTCTTTTAGAGGCTCTGCATATAACATTGAAAGGAACATATACAACATTTGCTGTCACAAAGTTTCCAGTTACATCAAAGGAAACAGAAAACACATAGATAAATAAACTTTTTTTTTTTTTCAAAAAAGGTTTATGAGAAAAAATATTCCAGAGAGAGGATAAAAATGCACATAGGGAGGTTGCTGCTGCTGCTGCTGCTGCTGCTAAGTCGCTTCAGTTGTGTCCAACTCTGTGAGACCCCATAGACAGCAGCCCACCATGCTCCCGCATCCCTGGGATTCTCCATGCAAGAACACTGGAGTGGGTTGCCATTTCCTTCTCCAATGCATGAAAGGGAAAAGTGAAAGTGAAGTTGCTCAGTCATATCCTACTCTTAGCGACCTCATGGACTGCAGCCTACTAGGCTCCTCCGTCCATGGGATTTTCCAGGCAAGAGTACTGGAGTGGGGTGCCATTGCCTTCTCCAACATAGGGAGACTAGGTAACATTAATATTTTTTCATGGAGTAGTGAATGAAGAAGCGTGTCTGAGTGCTTAGTTGTGTCCAACTCTGTGGCCCCATAGACTGCAGCCCACCAGGCTCCTCTGTCCATGTAATTTTCCAAGTAAGAATACTTGAGTGGGTTGCCATTTCCTACTCCAGGGGATCATATCTAAATAACTAACTCACTCAAGGATCTTACCTGTGTCTCCATCTCCTTCATTGGCACGAGAATTCTTTATCACTGAGCCACCTGGGAAGCTGTCTCAACAATGTGCCATTTGAACAGACACTTGATGGAAGGAGAGGTAAAAGCTTTGAATTTACTTCAGAGAAGAGATTCCACCTAGAGGGAAATGTGACATGATTGCCAGAGCATGCTTTGTATGAGGCATGAGCAAAGAGCAGTAAGGTGGTGAATGACTAACCTAGAGCAAGTAAATAAAGTCTGGTAGAGTGATCAGATTGGAGAAGGAAATGGCAAACCACTCCAGTGTTCTTGCCTGGAGAATCCCAGGGATGGGGGCGCCTGTGGGCTGCCGTCTATGGGGTCGCATAGAGTCGGACACGACTGAAGCGACTTAGCAGCAGCAGCAGCAGCAGAGTGATCAGATCAGAGGATCAGCAAAGAAGCAGACATGTAGGGTATTATAGGCCAGTTTGAGAGATGGTAAGTCACTGCGGAGTAGAGTAGCTGTAACCTGATCTGATTTGAATTTTAAAGTAATTATTTTGACACATGGAGAATGAACAGAAGAGGACAAACAAAAGGTGACTAGGTAAGGACAAACAAAAGGTGACTAGTTTGGGTGTTGTTACAATGAGACAAATAGTAGCTTGAACAAGAATGTTGTTGGCATATTTGGTGAGAAGTGGTTGGGATCAGAAAATTTGGAAAGATGGAGCCACAAAAACTTGCTGATAATTTGAGTGTAGTAAATGAAACAAGGAGACCAGTATAGCAAGATAAATTTAGAATTTTTTTTTGAGTAATCTGAAAAATTAGGCTGTCATTTACTGAGATTGATAAAGAAAATTTGAGTAGGTGAAGGTTGGATCAGAAGTATAATTATATATAAGTGTACTTCAGATTTCTATCAGTTATATATATATATATCTTAAAAATTTTACTTTAATTTTATATTTCAGAGAGAGTCAGGGATAAAATGAGAGAAGAAGAGTGCAGGCAAAGAAAGTGAGAGAGTCACTGCTAAAAATAAAGATTTATGAAATATACAATTAAAAGTGGAAGGATGATCTAGGTCAGTAAAACTTATTTTCCTGAGTCAATATTTCTGGATGATCATGGGAAATTAGTTGGTTTATATGATTTATAAAGAGACTCATTTTTATAGGGCCAAACACATTTTTACAGTGTTTGGAGAGGCAATATCTTAGGATCCATTTGGTTGTTCTAATTTAATAGCACATTGTATGGATGAAAAGAAATATGAAAAAATCCATTTGATATTTACAATGGTAGTCTGGCTTAGTCTCAGATTTCATTTTGTAAGCTCATCTTTGTTTTGGGTAAAACTCATTTTCAGAAGAGAAGTGGTGGAAAGGAAACAATAATACATAAATATTTCCTATAAACTTCTATGGATGTCTTCATTGTTACTGATGAAAACACAACTCTGATATTTGAAGTTATGAGTTTCTGAATTTATACACTGGGAAATCAATCTCTACTGAACTACATTTTTACTAACATATTTTGTGAAAAAACACATACATTCACATAAAAGATTCCAGCTGCTTTGCTGAATTTTCAAACATCAGCTAAGTCAAGCACCCCACTAGTCACAGGTGACAAATAATGCTGGAACATCTGCTTGCTAACAATATAATCTGGCTCATTTACTATCACTAGTTTCCTGGTATTGTGCCCACAGGAGATGTTCAATAAATACTGAATGAAATGCTTCTACCTGTTGAGAAGAATAAATAAACCTATGGAGTGAGGGGAGTAATAATACCATGGCTTTTCTTTTTATCTTTAAGAAGAAAAAAGTGCTGGCCTTGTGAAACTTGTGTACTATGTGGCCATTATTGTGTTTTGGTAGCATGGTCTGAGTTCAGGATGAAGTCTAGTGCCGTTTACCCAGGAAATCTAAAATAGGTCAATGCCCCTGAGAATGTTTCTTGGGTTTGAGAGGATGATAATTTCAATTTCTCCTCAGTTTGTTTCCAGAGTAAGCAGTGATCCAAATGATTAAACTTCTACCACTGGGGATAGTTAGAATTCGGTTTCAGCTAGCTGTGAATGAATCAACAAATTGCAAGCCGTTTGGCTTATTGCCCATAAGAACAGTTAGTTTTAAATGTTCTCAGATAAGGCACTGAAAATCCAATAAAATAGGACATGTTATTCTCCAAAGATATAACAAAATAGAGTTTAAATTAAAATGTATAATTTTAAAGTATTAGGGGTTATATTTCAAAACCTTATTTTGAATTATCTAATATAAATACTTGTTTGAAAGTCCTGCATAATGTTTTAATTATTTGTATTTTAATAAAAGGCTTAGATAAAGATTACAGTTACATACTATGCACTTTATTTTCCACTTTTTTTTTCCCAGTGTATTTTCAATATACATTAACTTCTATCAGGCAGTTATTTCATAACATTCTTGTCTCTAACATGCCACACACATACATTCTTTTTTTCTCTCTCTCTCTGTTCTTCTCTCTTTTTGAGGATTATCTTGCTTCTTATTTAACTGAGAAAATACAAACAAACAGAATTGAACTTCAGTATTGTTCCATTATATTATTAACCTACCTACATTTGTGAAGAAGGCTGAGTGCCGAAGAATTGATGCTTTTGAACTGTGGTGTTGGAGAAGACTCTTGAGAGTCCCTTGGACTGCAAGGAGATCCAACCAGTCCATTCTGAAGGAGATCAGCCCTGGGATTTCTTTGGAAGGAATGATGCTAAAGCTGAAACTCCAGTACTTTGGCCACCTCATGTGAAGAGTTGACTCATTGGAAAAGACTCTGATGCTGGGAGGGATTGTGGGCAGGAGGAGAAGGGGAAGACCGAGGATGAGATGCCTGGATGGCATCACGGACTCGATGGACGTGAGTCTGAGTGAACTCCGGGAGATGGTGATGGAGAGGGAGGCCTGGCGTGCTGCGATTCATGGGGTCGCAAAGAGTCGGACACGACTGAGCAACTGAACTGAACTGAACTGAACCTACATTTGTACCCATAGTCTCTGTTTTCCTTTATCTCAGTCTTACTGCTCCTTAGTGCAATGGTCATATGCATGTTATCATGTCATCAATGCCTTTGATTCAGCTATGATCCACTCTTCTATTTGTGATATCACTAGTTCTCAATAAGAATAACAACACATTGAAATATCTTGTCTTAAAAAAAAACAAACTTCCTAGCTCCTATCACTCACCCCAACTACAGTCCCATTATCTGTTAGAGTAAAGCTGCACTAAATATCTGCCTACATATGACCTCTCTTGACCACATTCCTATCTGATTTTGTCTTCATCACTCTAGAAGTTTTTCTTGTCAGCATCACTCTACTTAACTTTTCAGCAGAATATTTATGTACTTGACTTTTCCTTTCATCTTTAAATATTTTACATACCATGGTTTCTGGGATATAGCAATATTTTGGTTTCTTTTTTCCTCATTTTTCTGTTTTGACCTGCTAGTAGATGTTGGAATAAATTTTGGAGAGATCTTCTAGAGGTGACAACTTAAGCTTTAGAAAGGATGAGATTCTTTAATGATTCTGAGGACGTTTAACGATTCTGAGGACATGAAAAGAGGCCTCTAGAAATAAGCTCAATAATAAAATGTAAGCAATTTGAAATACAGACTGAAAATTTGCATTAGATTTTAAAATTAAAAGATTAATTTTGGAGATCCTGATACAGAATAATGGTGGTTACAGAATTTAGCATGCCAAAGAAGAAAGTTCAATCAGTTGTCTGTCTCACACTTCCAAACATTAATGTGCATATGAATTACCATAAGACATAGTTAAAAAGAGATTTTGATATCAAGGATCTGGATGTGTCTCTAGAATGTACATTTCTGAGAAGTTCCTGGATGATTATGATGCTTTGCCTGTGGACCAACTCTGAGCAGCAAGAGTTGAGACCTCGTTTAGGAACTTTTGTCATTAAAATCAAGTAGAGAGGAGGGTCTTCAGAGACATATAATAAAATATAAACAATTTGAAATATATACTGAAATTTGCATTATATTTTAAAGAGAAGTGGGTGGAACTTTTAAAAAGCAATATAGGGTGGAAAATGGAAAAGATGAAAATACATGAGGGTATAGGACAGAAAAACAAGCAAGGGTATATCACTCAGAGCTTGCTGAGAGAACCAGTAGAATTTTTATGCATAAACAGAGGAAGTATATATTTACATGTAATAATATTTTATACTATTAAAACATATATTTGTAAATTATTTATAGGTATTATATTATTTAATATAACTATATAATTTATACTATAATACATAATATTATGTTAATTATGTATATTAAATATAAATCCAAATAAGTATAAATACATTTAAAGAGATTTATTACCACAAATTAGCTTCATGTTTGTGGGGACACGTGAGGCAAATTTGAAGTTTACAGAGCAAAATATAAGGAAGGTAAGAGGTAAACTCTCGGAAAGGGGTTATACTATAGTCCAGAGATAGAATTTCCCCTTCAGCAAAACTTCAGTTCTGCTCTTACATCATTTCAAATGATTTGATTAGTCTCACTCAGATTATCCAGGATAATCTACTTTTCTTGTTGTTCAGTCACTAAGCTATGTCTGAATTTTTGCATCCGCATGAACTGCAGCACACCAGGCCTCCCTGTCCTTCACTATCTCCTGGAGTTTGCTCAGACTCACATCCGTTGTGTTGATGCCATCCTTAAAGTCAATTAATTATAAATGCTAATCACATATACAAAATAACTGCACAGCAATAACTAGATTTGTGTTTGAGGGCACACTTATTGGTTTTTATGCTTGTTTGGTTTTTTTTGTTTGTTTGTTTGTGACATAAATGAAAGTTAGCTATTGAGCATAAAATATGTAAAAATGGAAAAAAGAAACAATGGAAAATATGTGTTTTATGTGTTGTTGTTCAATAGCTTAGTCATGGCCGACTCTGCAGCCCCATGGAATGCAGCATGCCAGGCTTCCCTGTCCTTCACCACCTCCTGGAGTTTGCTCAGACTTGTGTCTATTGAGACAGCGATGCCATCCAACCATCTAATCCTCTGCCATCCCCTTCTCCTCCTGCCTTCGATCTTTCCCAGCATCAGGGAAAGATTGGGTTAGTTCTTTGCATCAAGTGGGCAAAGTATTGGAGCTTCAGCTTCAGCATCAGTCCTTCCAATGTATATTCAGGATTGATTTCCTTTAGGATTGACTGGTTTGATCTCCTTGCAGTCCAAGAGACTCTCAAGAGTCTTCAGACTTAAACTGAAGAAAGTAAGGAAACCCACTAGGCCATTCAGATATGACCTAAAACAAATCCCTTACACTTATACAGTGTTTTATGTATAGAATCTAATTTTTGAGATTAAAATCAATAGTTGGCAGATAACTCTCCAGTGTCATAGGAAAACAAGAAACACTAATTAGAAAGTTACTGTCCAAATATTCTCCTGTTTTTAAATTTCCAAATCTTCCCTTTATTCAGAAAAATACACTCTAGGATTGGTATTATCTATATTTTCCTTGATCTCACATAAAGATATTTTAATTTTTTAAAGTAATTTGAACAAAATAAAATTCAGGTGGTTGGAAAAGATGATATATTAAACATTCTTCTAGGCTTTTTATTTTCCTATTTTCTTTACAACAGAGATGAGTAAAAATCAACAGCATACAGTTTCAAATTTAGAATTTTAAAAGAAATAAACCCATTTCTTAAAGAAACTTAAAATCTAACAGGACAAATAAGGAAGTAGGCAGACCAATTCAGATTAAATGAATACTCTAGTTAAGTTGATATTTATAGGAGTCAATGGCAGTGGATCAATTTAGCTGTCAAAGATTGATTAGCAATTCAGTAAGGTCAACTAACTCCTTTTACTCAGACTGCTATTCTGGCGTCACGATATAATTTTCTCTTATGTACATCAATCAGTCCCCTAATTAAATCTGACCTTTTATTTAGTCTTAAAAATATGAGAAGCTAATGTACCAACTTAATAACAATAGAGTTAGACCAACTTACTCAGCAGTCATGGACCAGATGCAGAGGTAAAGTCAAGTCATTTAACTTGGTACTCATCAGTCAAAAATAAGATGATATTTTGTTATTTCTCAAATTATGCAGGACCTGAATGGGGATGAGGGATAATATTTATTAGGGTTCCTAAAAAGTCCTAAAACTAAAGCAAGAGAAATAAAAATAATTTGAATGGCATTGAAACATGTACAATATCATATATGAAATGAATCGCCAGTCCAGGTTCGATGCATGATACTGGATCCTTGGGGCTGGTGCACTGAGATGACCCAGAGGGATGGTATGGGGAGAGAGGAGGGAGGGGGGGTTCAGGATGGGGAACACGTGTATACCTGTGGTGGATTCATGTTGATGTATGGAAAAACCAATACAATATTGTAAAGTAATTAACCTCCAATTCAAATAAATAAATCTAAAAAAACAAACAAAAAAGAAGTATATGTGTGGATAGGCTTTTAATGAGGTTGGCCATTTGACTCTGAAACGTAGACTTCTATAGGATAATGAGGCATTTTCACCTTGAAAAGTGTAGAAATCAGGTTGATTGCATTTTTACAATTGAATTGAGGCATTGGGAAGAAATTTTAAACCTTAGAGTACCTAGTATATTGACCTTGGTCTTATCCATAGATGACTTATTGTTTTACAGAGGAGCGATTCCTTA
This sequence comes from Cephalophus harveyi, assembly GCA_006410635.1. Taxonomy (NCBI): domain Eukaryota; kingdom Metazoa; phylum Chordata; class Mammalia; order Artiodactyla; family Bovidae; genus Cephalophus; species Cephalophus harveyi. The sequence goes on along the minus strand of SJYT01069014.1, from coordinate 202,038 downwards.
GATTAGTAGCATCAGTATCACCTAGACTTCTCAATTTGGGCTGCAATTAGAGTCACCTGGGGGTATTTCTACCCAATTGTTAAGGGTAGGGCCCAGGTACAAGTAGTGACCTAAAACTCAGGAGGAGATTCCAAGGTGCAGAGAAGGTTGGGAACCTTTAAGCGAAGATGAGGACCTCTGGGATTTACAAATGTTGGCAGTCTCAGTAGCCTCAGAGATGGCTGTGTGTGGGCAGCAGAGGCAAGGCAAAACCAATATGGTATTGTAAAGTAAAATAAAATAAAAATAAAATTAAAAAAAAAAAAGAAGTATAAATGAAGGCCAGAAAAGCATGTCAGTTACAAGCTGTTGGGTTCTAAGCACAATAGACTATATGTTTGCCATCCTTTGCAAAGGCACATGTTGAAATCCTAATCCCCACCAGCCTCCTCTGTCCATGGAATTTTCCAGGCGAGAATACTGGAGTGGGTTGCCATTTCCTTCTCCCTTAACACTGTGATGATCTTTGGAGTTGGAGACCTTGGGAGGTAATTAGCTCACAAGGGCGGAGCCCACTTGAATGGGATTGAAAGTGAAAGTGAAGTCGCTCAATTCTGTCCAACTCTTTGCGACCCCATGGACTGTAGCCTACCAGGCTCCTCCCTCCATGGGATTCTCCAGGCAAGAGTACTGGAGTGAGTTCCCATTATCCTTCTCCAGGGGATCTTCCCGACCCAGGGATTGTACCCGGTGTCCCACACCCAGGCAGACGCTTTAACCTCTGAACCACCAGGGACTCCAAGAAAGGCCCAATCAGCTGACTTGCTCTCTTTTCTACCTTGAGGGATTTGTGGAGACATCAGCAGCCTGCAGTCTGGAATGGGACTCTCAGCAGAACCTGAACATGCTAATCTCAGACTTTCAGCCTCCTGAATTGTAAGAAATACATTCATATTGTTTATATCCAGTTTATTGTATTTTGTTGTAGCCCAACTGAGACAGTTAGATAGGGACTGCTGGGGCATATATTTATTACAGGCAGCATAGCCAGAGGCACTCTAGCTAGCTCAGACTTTAAAGCATAGTCTACCACAGTTCAACACTCAGGTACAAAATTGCTTAAATAATAGATGTGGCTTAGGTAGTAATTCAATTACAAAGAAAAGAGCTCCTCTTGCTCTAGATTTTGCTGTTTTATTTAAAATGTCAAGACAGCTCCATTCAGCATGTATTACATATTACCCTCTTACCTGGGTAGGGTTACCAGGTTTAGTAAGTAAGCACAGTATGCCAATTTTGAATATTAATTTAAAATAAATACTGTTATAGTATAGGTAAATAAGCATGTGCCCCAAAACATGGGACCTACTTATACTAAAAAGTAGTTGCTGTTTATCTGAATTTCAGTTTTAACTGGGCCTTCAGTGTTTTATGACAACCCTGTATTAGTGTGATGCAGTAGACATTTTAGGCCTGTGTTGGAAAACTGTTATCAGCTGTTCCAGATTCTCTTCTGCATTAAGGGTCAAGGTGGGGATTGAAGAAAATTGTTTAAAACAGGTAGCTTGTCTATAAAATTAGGTCATTGAAAATATTCAAAGAATTACTCAGGGAGCACAAATGAGGCAGGTTTTTCGGTATTGCTTATTCCTGAGGAAAATATATTTAACAAATTCATTGAATTCAAAAACAGCGTTTTGCCTAGAACATGGCTGAGATATAAATCTGTACTAGGCCTCTAGTGACAAATATAACATTAGAGATCTTAATTCAAGAATCTATAAAAAAGATAAAAATAATAAAAGAAATCTGAGTTATTTTTCAGCTGAACAGGAATGGTAAGCATAACCTGCAAATTGCAAAACCAAGACATTTATACAAGTATAAAGTGAATGTTTTTCAATCATGTATGTTAAATGGTCACTAGTGAGGAAAACACTAAGATGTTAAAAGTAACTCAAAATATGAAAAACATACTTATGCACATGTATAAAGCTGTCTCTTATACACATCTTGTCCAAATATTTACTTAAAAATGTTAATTTAATAATTTGTCAACTAGAAAGACTATCCATTTAAATATCCTAGTTCACTTTGAAGATTTGTGTGCTCAAGAAGATATACAAAATTCCTAAGATAAATAGAAACGTGAAGGCTTCCAATACAAAAGTAAAGAATGACATAACCAAATTTCCATTAAAAAATATTATCTTAGTTATAATTTTACAGAAGTCATGAAAGTTATATGTGAAGTTAAAGTTTTGAATTGCAGAGAGTTACGAAGAATTTAGCCATTTAGAAGTAGAGGTAAGAAATTTTTTTTCTGCCTAAAATAAGGCAGAAAAATAAGTTATAATTTTAAGATAACTGTGTAGTCCTGAGCAATCTTTTTCTATCAAGTTGGTGTTGCATGCATGCTAAATTGCTTCACTCATGTCTGACTCTTTGCAACCCTATGGACTGTAGCTCACCAGGGTCCTCTGTCCATGAGATTTTCCAGGCAAGAATACTGAAGTAGGTTGCCATTTCCTCCTCCAGGAGATCTTCCCAACCCAGGTATCAAACCCAAGGCTCCTGCAGCTCCTGAATTGCAAGCAGATCTTTACTGCTGAGCCACCAGGGAACCAAGTTGATATTCCTATATAATTCCTTCAACTTTGCAGGAGGCTTAAGAAAGTTACTCAAAAGGAGGGAACCTCTGAAGACAAAGGATTGTCAGAGAGGTTTAAAATACTCAGAGACCATTAATCTTAAGTGCACAAAAAGCAACACAGTAGTGGGAAGAATTTTGGCTCCAAAGTCTGATTCAGTGGTTATCCTAAGGGCTGTTATATCCAGAAGTTCAGACGTTACATGTAAAATAAAAATCTTATTGCCTCAGTATTTGGCGAAATGATGCCCACTCTCCCCACCCTCTGAAACACATGCACGCATGCACACACACACACTCCTAACTGCACATAGGCAAAAGTGTGCTATGAACCTCCAAGTAAAAACCCTCACTAGAAATGTTTCTCAGAACCACCTGCCTTCTTGATTTTTCCCAAGCTGATCTAGGCCTGGTTCTTTCTGGACTATCACAGAAAAAGAGTGTAACTATGGGAAACAAAATAAACCAAAAATTAAATGAAGAAAGCTGAGCACACACAAAAAAAGTGCTTTGGAATCTCATAATGATCTGAAAAATGAAGAATAGACGAAATAGTAAAGGACTAAACTACAGAACTTGGTATTTCCCTTAAGGAAGCTACTGTTGTTGGTTAGAAAAATCTGTAGGTATCCAGGTGGAATGATTACAGCACAATATATTTTCTTCTGAGTCTACAAAAGAGCAACAGCAGGTGTTGAGCCACTAGTATCTGTCAAAACATGTAAAGTTGTTAAATGCTTTCTTTCAAATGAGAGACAGATATGTGTATATATATATTTAATATATTTAAATCTATGGCTCTAAGGCTATAATTCTTCTTTAATTAGCATTGTCATGTATTCATATATCCCATATTTTATAATGTCCTCACTTTAATTTATCCTTATTAGAAGACCATTTCATATACGTTACTAAAACTCTAGAAATATTTTTAACATTTAATATTTTAAATGTCTTCAAATAAATTCTCATTGTTTATTTTTATTTGATACCTCACAGCAATTATACCTATTAATTCCTATAAGTCTAATAACATGTAACAGACAGGTGAAGAGCTAATGAATAAATTTCAAATATTTTGAACAATTCCTGAAGAATTTCCATAGCTTTCTGAAATATAATAATAAATAGAGGAATATTATGTAGAACTGCTCAGTGAGATATACTTTGGTTGTGTGCACTGTCTGAATATAATTTAAAAAGTAGGTTCAGAATTTTAACCAGAATTAGCCTCCATACCTCTCCTCTCACCAAGCCCTCCTTCCCTGCCTCTGTACATTATTAATTTTCTATTTCTTCCTAACAAATTATTAATATCACTAACATAGCAGCCTGAAATAATCCCTGCTTGTTATCTTGTGGTTTTTGTACATTAGAAGCCAAGGCACACCTGAACAGAGTTCTTTGTATCAGGTTTTACTAACTTGAAATCAAATGGCCAACTGACCTCCATTTTTGGTGCCCAGGATCCTTTCTTAAGATCATGTAGTTGTTGACAGAATTCATTCCTTGCTGCTGTAAGACTGAGGCCCTGTTTTTTCTTTTTGGCTCTTATTCAGAGACAGATCTGATCCTGTTTGTTGCTCCCCACAGCAGCTTGCCAGGTGGCCCCCTCCTTAGCCCCTCACACTTCCAATTTCTGACTTTTCTAACCTTTTTTAAAAAACATACCTGATGAGGTCAGGTATCCTCAGACAATCTTCCCTTTGATTAATTCAAAGTTGACTGATTAGAATCTGATCAAGCAAATGATAGCCCATCTTATTTATTACACCAGGGGACCAGAGTCTTGGGAGCTGTCTTAGACAATATTTTTCATAGTAGAAGCGTGTTTGCTATTTTGTTTGAACCTGCATCACTGGGATGTTTGTGCCATATGTACTACAAGTTTGAGGTAATATTAACTTGAGCAACAATTTGGGCTGGTGTAAAGAAGTGAAATAGTCGTATTAAAATAATTGTTTTGATCACATTAAATTGTTAATTTCTTTTGAAGTGTTGATTTGTATAAACTCTCAAAAACATCATAAGATGAATGTATTTAAAACAGAGCCATTACCTGTGTTTCTTTGAAATGTCTTAATATTTCTCACAAGTGATTGCTTTAAAAATCACCATTTTAATCATATTATAGCAATCAGTATAATAGCAAAGAATGCTCTTAACCTTTACAACATTAAATGTTGATGTTTTCATCTATAATATATTCATATACTCTTCTTATAGGGCTACTAAAGACAAGTTGATATTCTTTTGTAAATTCATAATATGGTAAAAAGCAGTACTTGTCTTTTTAAGGATATTTTTCCTTTTATCTTAAAAGGTTATGACAAATGAGTTGGATTCCCTCATTACACCCTTCTCTGGGTTTCTAGAGAATTTTTTATGTCAAAACAGATGGCATTTGGCAAGTGAATGCCTGAAACTTGATGTGCTCATCAGAAGTTCTCTTAGAAATATTTCTGTGCGAAAGGAAACTCATTTGTTCTCAACAGTTTTTCCACCACAAGATCATGTTAGTCAGCAAATTATACACAAAGGGAACTAATGAGGTTAATAACAAGAATGTTTACAAACTTCCCTCTAAGGAATATGTCTAGAAAAAGAAAGGCACAGTGTACCTGAACTTTCAAAAGACTGATAGGAGAATTTGTTGTCAGGTTTTGAATTGCAAGCAATTATTTTAAAATAGTGGATGTGGTGCCCAAGGAGATCAAGCCAGTCAATCATAAAGGAAAATCAGTCGTGAATATTCATTGGAAGGACTGGTGCTGAAGTTGAAGTTCCAATACTTTGGCCACCTGATGTGAAGAGCTAACTCCTCATTAGAAAAGACCCTAATGCTAGGAAAGATTGAAGGCAAGGGGAGAGGGGATGACAGAGGATGAGATGGTCAGATGGCATCAATGGACATGAGCTTGAGCAAACTCTGGGAGATGGTGAAATTCAGGAAAGTTTGGCATGCTGCAGTTCATGGGGTCACAGAGTAGGATATGACTAAGCGGCTGAACAACAACATTTTAAAGTAATCCATTTGTTTCTATTTCTTCTTTTCCTTTAAATCCATATACTTTCAGTTTTACCCTCAATTAATTTTGCAAAAGCAGCACTGGCCCAAAGTGACATTTAATGAAAATTAAAATATTCATAAGAATTTTATGTTAGCCCATATCTAAGTCAGTCAATATAGTTCTGTTCTCTAAATACAAAATATGTTGATGAGAAAAATAGTTCTAAAGAATATATTAATTCTGATATTTGATACTAGCACAAAAATGTTATAAAACAAACTGAAGAGTAATGATAATTTTACTATCTTCACAGCACTCAATTTACATAGGTAACTACTAGGAATAATTTAAATAATTCTCTAGGTCCTTGTCAAATTCAGAGAGTCAATCAATGGAAATTATAGTACAATTTTAGTGATTCATATCTAGACACATTTTTTCATCTCCAAACAAAACTGCATCTTTTAAAAAACAGATCATTTCTTTGACCAGATATTCATTAATATTACTGATGTTGAAAAATATGAGGGAAACAGAAAATTATTGAATCATAATAATACTTTAATTCTAATCAGTTAATATCCTCAATGATGTTTTTTCTATAAGGTGTATGTTCTAATTCTTTAAGAAAAATTGTAGAAGTAAAGTGAAGTCACTCAGTGGTGTCCAACACTTTACAACCCCGTGGACTGTAGCCCACCAGGCTCCTCCGTCCATGGGATTCTCCAGGCAAGAATACTGGAGTGGGCTGCCATTTCCTTCTCCAGGGGATCTTCCCAACCCAGGGATCAAACCCAGGTCTCCTGTATTGCAGGCAGACTCTTTAACCTCTGAGTCACCAGGGAAGGTGGTAGAAGTAACATTAAAACAGCTCAAATTTGATATTCCAAAAATAGTTACAAAAATGTGTATCTTTCTCTATATATCTCATATAATTAATCGTGTGTTAGTTGTGTATTTGTGATGCTTTTATACTGATTGAATGGTAAGTCAAAGATAAAACAATATTTAAGAGCCATCTTACACTTTAGAAATGTTATCTATGTCATATGACATCAATATTACTTGTAAAATTTCTAGCACCAGGGACTTGATATCTTTAAGTCACACTTGTAGAATTTACTATTATTTTTTGAGAGAATATTTTTGTTCCAGTTCTCAACTAATGATATGCACTTGATATCATAAAGTTTCTACATGGCAAGCCAAGAGAGATTGTTAAATAAATCCAGTCTTTATCATACTGTGAACACATAACACCTGACATGGACTGGTAAGGACTGAATATTTCCTGAATGTAAATTGCTTCTAAATGTAGAAAAGTGCTTTTTTTTTTTTTTTTTTTT
>SJYT01069014.1:178201-195034 GCA_006410635.1 Cephalophus harveyi | reverse complement strand
TTTTTTTTTTTTTTTTTTTTTTTTTCTGGATGAAAAACTTTTCCTTTCCAGACTTTGGCTAATCAGGCTTCTGTTATCACATACTTTTTCAGATAGGGTATAAAAATCATAATTCTAATTTCTAACAATTTCTGGAGACTGGAATATTCAAAGTTAAGGATATAAATATTGATTTACGCAAAGTCTATTTTATTGGAAATGTAAGTAAATATTTGAAAAATAAGCTTATTTTAAGTGGCAAGTCTGTATAATTCTGCTATCATTAATAACAAATACTGTTTATGTAGCATTTACTCTCTGCAGTCTCTACATTTTTAACACATATTCACTCAAGAATTCTTAAGACATCTATGAAATAAATACTGTGATTTATTTGTCTTGTAGGTGAAGGGTTTGAGACACAAAGAGGTGAAGTATCACTAATTCAGATAAAAGCAAAGCTAGATTTTCACTCAAACTTTATAGGTTCTTAGTGTCATAAGAATTGTCATTATTGTTTATCATCATCATCATCATTATTCTAGATTAAGACAGTAAAAGAAAGATCTAAAGTCTCTAACAGGAAGGGATTTTTTTCTCTCAAATGTAGGTGGCTTCCTAATAAAGGTATCAAAAATCAAGGACAGTTCTGCAAATCTGTTGCTTTTACCATCAATCAGAGCAGGCTCTAGTTTAAGCAATGTAATTTATGATTACATATTTTTAAAAGTCCACTGATACAACAAAAGCAAACATCTTTTCTTTTTCCTTTGGAGAATTGCATAACTCTTGTACCACAGTTGCTTGAGGAACACATAAGTCTTCAAGTTCCTTAGAATGTTACAAGACACTTCATCAGGTTGTTCCAGCCCCTTCTTGCCACGCCCTTTCATGTATTCATTGATCTCCAGGTCTGTTAACTACTTAATAACTTTCAAATGTGTAAACACATTCTTTTGCTTCTCAAATTTATGTGAGATGGTAACTGTTCTTGGGAAGGTTCTTCGAACATTTCTGTGTTTTAAAACTTTTCTATAATGCATGAGATCATAGAGGTGCCCTCTGTCTCTAACTTGATAGTGCCATTTTTTTATATGGCATTATAATTAAGTGATATTTATTGCATCATTAACCTAGTCTGGGTCCTGGAGGTAAAGTTAAAAGAAATAAACCCATTTCTTAAAGAAACTTAAAATCTAACAGGACAAATAAGGAAGTAGGCAGACCAATTCAGATTAAATGAATACTCTAGTTAAGTTGATATTTATAGGAGTCAATGGCAGTGGATCAATTTAGCTGTCAAAGATTGATTAGCAATTCAGTAAGGTCAACTAACTCCTTTTACTCAGACTGCTATTCTGGCGTCACGATATAATTTTCTCTTATGTACATCAATCAGTCCCCTAATTAAATCTGACCTTTTATTTAGTCTTAAAAATATGAGAAGCTAATGTACCAACTTAATAACAATAGAGTTAGACCAACTTACTCAGCAGTCATGGACCAGATGCAGAGGTAAAGTCAAGTCATTTAACTTGGTACTCATCAGTCAAAAATAAGATGATATTTTGTTATTTCTCAAATTATGCAGGACCTGAATGGGGATGAGGGATAATATTTATTAGGGTTCCTAAAAAGTCCTAAAACTAAAGCAAGAGAAATAAAAATAATTTGAATGGCATTGAAACATGTACAATATCATATATGAAATGAATCGCCAGTCCAGGTTCGATGCATGATACTGGATCCTTGGGGCTGGTGCACTGAGATGACCCAGAGGGATGGTATGGGGAGAGAGGAGGGAGGGGGGGTTCAGGATGGGGAACACGTGTATACCTGTGGTGGATTCATGTTGATGTATGGAAAAACCAATACAATATTGTANGTCCAGGTTCGATGCATGATACTGGATCCTTGGGGCTGGTGCACTGAGATGACCCAGAGGGATGGTATGGGGAGAGAGGAGGGAGGGGGGGTTCAGGATGGGGAACACGTGTATACCTGTGGTGGATTCATGTTGATGTATGGAAAAACCAATACAATATTGTAAAGTAATTAACCTCCAATTCAAATAAATAAATCTAAAAAAACAAACAAAAAAGAAGTATATGTGTGGATAGGCTTTTAATGAGGTTGGCCATTTGACTCTGAAACGTAGACTTCTATAGGATAATGAGGCATTTTCACCTTGAAAAGTGTAGAAATCAGGTTGATTGCATTTTTACAATTGAATTGAGGCATTGGGAAGAAATTTTAAACCTTAGAGTACCTAGTATATTGACCTTGGTCTTATCCATAGATGACTTATTGTTTTACAGAGGAGCGATTCCTTAGATTAGTAGCATCAGTATCACCTAGACTTCTCAATTTGGGCTGCAATTAGAGTCACCTGGGGGTATTTCTACCCAATTGTTAAGGGTAGGGCCCAGGTACAAGTAGTGACCTAAAACTCAGGAGGAGATTCCAAGGTGCAGAGAAGGTTGGGAACCTTTAAGCGAAGATGAGGACCTCTGGGATTTACAAATGTTGGCAGTCTCAGTAGCCTCAGAGATGGCTGTGTGTGGGCAGCAGAGGCAAGGCAAAACCAATATGGTATTGTAAAGTAAAATAAAATAAAAATAAAATTAAAAAAAAAAAAGAAGTATAAATGAAGGCCAGAAAAGCATGTCAGTTACAAGCTGTTGGGTTCTAAGCACAATAGACTATATGTTTGCCATCCTTTGCAAAGGCACATGTTGAAATCCTAATCCCCACCAGCCTCCTCTGTCCATGGAATTTTCCAGGCGAGAATACTGGAGTGGGTTGCCATTTCCTTCTCCCTTAACACTGTGATGATCTTTGGAGTTGGAGACCTTGGGAGGTAATTAGCTCACAAGGGCGGAGCCCACTTGAATGGGATTGAAAGTGAAAGTGAAGTCGCTCAATTCTGTCCAACTCTTTGCGACCCCATGGACTGTAGCCTACCAGGCTCCTCCCTCCATGGGATTCTCCAGGCAAGAGTACTGGAGTGAGTTCCCATTATCCTTCTCCAGGGGATCTTCCCGACCCAGGGATTGTACCCGGTGTCCCACACCCAGGCAGACGCTTTAACCTCTGAACCACCAGGGACTCCAAGAAAGGCCCAATCAGCTGACTTGCTCTCTTTTCTACCTTGAGGGATTTGTGGAGACATCAGCAGCCTGCAGTCTGGAATGGGACTCTCAGCAGAACCTGAACATGCTAATCTCAGACTTTCAGCCTCCTGAATTGTAAGAAATACATTCATATTGTTTATATCCAGTTTATTGTATTTTGTTGTAGCCCAACTGAGACAGTTAGATAGGGACTGCTGGGGCATATATTTATTACAGGCAGCATAGCCAGAGGCACTCTAGCTAGCTCAGACTTTAAAGCATAGTCTACCACAGTTCAACACTCAGGTACAAAATTGCTTAAATAATAGATGTGGCTTAGGTAGTAATTCAATTACAAAGAAAAGAGCTCCTCTTGCTCTAGATTTTGCTGTTTTATTTAAAATGTCAAGACAGCTCCATTCAGCATGTATTACATATTACCCTCTTACCTGGGTAGGGTTACCAGGTTTAGTAAGTAAGCACAGTATGCCAATTTTGAATATTAATTTAAAATAAATACTGTTATAGTATAGGTAAATAAGCATGTGCCCCAAAACATGGGACCTACTTATACTAAAAAGTAGTTGCTGTTTATCTGAATTTCAGTTTTAACTGGGCCTTCAGTGTTTTATGACAACCCTGTATTAGTGTGATGCAGTAGACATTTTAGGCCTGTGTTGGAAAACTGTTATCAGCTGTTCCAGATTCTCTTCTGCATTAAGGGTCAAGGTGGGGATTGAAGAAAATTGTTTAAAACAGGTAGCTTGTCTATAAAATTAGGTCATTGAAAATATTCAAAGAATTACTCAGGGAGCACAAATGAGGCAGGTTTTTCGGTATTGCTTATTCCTGAGGAAAATATATTTAACAAATTCATTGAATTCAAAAACAGCGTTTTGCCTAGAACATGGCTGAGATATAAATCTGTACTAGGCCTCTAGTGACAAATATAACATTAGAGATCTTAATTCAAGAATCTATAAAAAAGATAAAAATAATAAAAGAAATCTGAGTTATTTTTCAGCTGAACAGGAATGGTAAGCATAACCTGCAAATTGCAAAACCAAGACATTTATACAAGTATAAAGTGAATGTTTTTCAATCATGTATGTTAAATGGTCACTAGTGAGGAAAACACTAAGATGTTAAAAGTAACTCAAAATATGAAAAACATACTTATGCACATGTATAAAGAATGCCAAAATAAATTTGCTAATAGCTGCAAAGCTAGTTAATATCATTATATATATATATATATACACACACACACACACACACAAGGGCAATAAAATATAATATTTGGACTCATTTTCTACAGTACAAAAGTCTATTTTATTACTGTAAACAGAATTTTTATGCACTTATACTATCAATTTTCTGCAACTAAACTTCTATACCTAAGAGTTGTGAAATAGAATGATCAATAGAAAGACAACTAGAAGGACAAACTGCTACGTCGCTTCAGTCGTGTCCGACTCTGTGCGACCCCATAGACAGCAGCCCGCCAGGCTCCCCCGTCCCTGAGATTCTCCAGGCAAGAACACTGGAGTGGGTTGCCATTTCCTTCTCCAATGCATGAAAGTGAAAAGTGAAAGGGAAGTCGCTCAGTCGTGTCCGACTCTTGGCGACCCCATGGACTGCAGCCCACCAGGCTTTTCTGTCCATGGGATTTTCCAGGCAAGAGTACTGGAGTGGGGTGCCATCGCCTTCTCCAAGAAACCCTGTGAAAAAGTGAAAGTGTTAGTCAATCATGTCCAACTCTTTGTGACCCTATGGACTGTAGGTCACCAGGCTCCTTTGTCCATCAAATTCTTCAGGCAGGAATACTGTAGTGGGTAGCTATTCCCTTTTCCAGGGGATCTTCCTGACCCAAAAATTGCACCTGGGTCTCCTGCATTGCAGGAAGATTCTTTATCATCTGAGCCACCACAAAACCTTGCGCAATCAGATAATCCTCAGAGATTGCATTAACCAATACCCAACAGTTACTGAAAAGACACACAGTAATATCTTTGGTCAGATTCTAATTCTTTGAAAACCTTTCCTGACAACAGTAAGGCAAAACTTTCCTAAGCAGGCATATTCCTCAGAACCTGGAAATTTGAAAAATATTTTCTCACAGAGGTAAAATGCTACATTCAGCCCTTATTACTTCCAATTTTAGGCTGAAATGATTGTATCTCTCAGTATTATTGTTGTCCCTATTTCCTCTCTGCTTTCTTCTTGCACTATAAATTCCGGTTTTATTTTCCCCTATATGTACTATATTTGCAAGCTCTTTATTCAGATCAGCAATAGACATAATTGCCTTTATTTTTCAATATTTCAACCTTGTCTCTATCTTGATTTTATTTTGTATAGTAGTGGCAAATAATCTATAAAATTTGAAGAAATGTCTTCAATTCAGTGATTAAGTTACATTTTTACTGAGTTTTCTGCCATTAGTTCTTTCTACTTATCAACCCCTACATCTGAATTTCATCTAATGTGTAGCGTGGCTGTGTGGAAAGACATCTGAATATGTTCAACATGCATCTCCATTGAGATGGATTACTTTCAACCCCATTGTACGTGGTTGTTCCTCCACACTGGCATTTCTAAGGCATGGCCTTTTCCAAATGGTCCCCAGCCAAACAATCTATGACTTATTTACTAATGTTATCACTTTGTCAAGCTTCAAGCTCTTTTTATGTTAGCCTGGTCTTAGTATTGCATTTATGTCAGATTTAACCCCATAAGTAAAGTTTAGTGTTTGAGCAAACTTTTAGGAGTTTAAGAAATTTTATAAGGCTGCATGTAGGAAGCCCACCAGTTGGCTCAGTGGTAAAGAATCCACCTGCCAATGCAGGAATCATGGGTTAGATCCCTAGATTGAGAAGATCCTATGAAGGAGGAAATGGCAAGCCACTCCAGTTTTCTTGCCCAGAGAATTCCATGGATGGAGAAGCCTAGCAGGCTACAGTTTATGAGGTTGCAAAGAATTCAGAGTGAGCACACAAGTATGCACACATAAGGCTACCTGAATCCCATTAATGTAGGCATGGCAAACCTCAAAATTTAGTCCCTTTTGCCATGGAAAAAGAAATTTTAGGAGCTTGTGCCTACCATGAATTTATAGTGGAAGTCATGCATAGCTTTGTTCTGTTCTAGAATCACAACCCATCAGAAGGCTCTTTCTCCATCTTCATGTCTGCAAAGTGCTCATCTAGTGACAGAAGTGGCATGTATTTCTACACCAGCACCTCAAATTTTTGATCTATTGATTTCTCTTTACACTGTCCTTATTCTAAGCCATTGGTATCTTCTGGAGTGGGTAGCTATTCCCTTCTCCAGGGGATCTTCCCAACACGGGGATCAAACCCAGGTCTCCTGCATTGCAGGTGGATTCTTTACTGTCTGAACTACCAGGGTAGCCCATTTTCCTCTAGTCTGGGCAAATGGGGAAGATATGTATTTTCTTTGTGATATATATTGGAGTCTTTCAGGACCCTTTTTTTTTGTAAAAACAAGTCCTGGATTTTGGAAGGAAACTTTATCTTGAGATTATATTCCTCTATGTAAATTTGAAAGTCAGTAATTGAAAATTGCTTTTTTCCCTCCTCCATATTTCTGCAATAACCATTGTAGTACATGCTTAGTAAGCCTTTGGTTTCCTAGCTCCCTCTCCTAGCCAGAAGTACAGAGGACAAATTGTCATTGTATGAAAATATGCATGTGTGGGGAGGTAAAGTAAAGAGGTAGCCTATTCTGTTTTCTGAATATGTAACCAGTAAAGTCTAGATCCTGTAGTGAATGCCGTGATGTACTCTCCCCCTCCAACATTAGGACCAAGGTGTTCCTTCCCCTGGTTGACTGGAGTGTTGCTAGCCAAACCCTTCTCTCAGTATAATGAGTCAGGTCTCCTAATGTTAGACGAGCTCTCCAGAGCAATCCGTATTTAAAGACAAGTAGGGGAACAAAGTCCAGCTCTTTGCACTCTTCTGAAGGACCATTTCAACTCCAGGGTGTCCTCAGGAATCTGCTGAGATCTTTGATACAAATGCATTTACACTTTATCCTTTCCCTCTTATGACACTGATTCCCTCACTTCTTAAGTGTTGTTCTGAAGAGAACTTCCCAATAAATCTTCTATATACATAGCTCTGTTTTAGGGTAATATGACTTATAAAAACTCTCTAAATTAGAAGCTGACCAATAATTATATATTTGTTCTAAAAGAATGGATCAAGAGACAGTAGTCCTCAATTAGAAAAATTCCTTCTTTTTCTTCCTTTCACCTAGTCTTCTTTTCTATATTCCTTCTTCCTTAACTCTTCCTGGTCACTCTGGTGAATAAGCCTGATCTGCCTTAGATAAGAGGAGTTTGAATGGGCCCTGGAGCCCCGCTTGACTGGATTCCCTTCTTCTACTTTGCAAGGACAACTTTAGAGAACTGTGAGGAATCCTTGGGCTTTGGGAAACACCTTTGCAACATCCCTGGATTAAGCCAAGTTAGGAAACAGAGATCTTGCCATTTCTACCAGGGAGGTGGTTCAGATATTAAACTGTTATATCCACATATGCATGTTGCTTGAACACAGTTTTAAGCACATGTTTTTACTTTAATAAATGTTTATTAGCTTAATGAATTTATAATCTGTTTTCCAATAACTTTAATTCTATTTAAGTACCTCTCTTATCCTATTAGTGGTTATAAGATCAAAATAATTATATAACATTGCTGTTAGAGCTAAGATATAATCCACACTTGGCAAAATGTGTACATATTTTAATCAAACTCCTTTAAGAAAAGGAAAAAAAAAATGGGTTGATGTTTGCTGGAGTTAATACCTATTATTTGTTGCCAATTTTCTAGAATGAAAGGAATAAAACTCACTAGCTACCCAGCATTCTTATTTATGCAACCATATATGTTATACCCTAAGTTTTAAACTTTTCATTATTGTACAGAAAGGATTCTGAAGACAGTCTCTGTCTTCCAGAAGTCAGAAATATTGATTAACTTTCTAGGAAGAGTTTGATTATTATAATAAGAAAGATGAAGAAACTGAGATGTTGAACATCATGTTATCAAGACATTCATGTCTTGCTGTAGTCTTGTGGTACCACAAGGCTACCACATTCAAACTCTCTGGTAGACACCATTGTTTGCTACTTAACAGCTATATGCAAAATCTCTCTTGGGTTTATGTTGATGAACCCAGATTGTTCATCACCATACAGTTGAAACTGACCTTTAGGAGGGAGGAGGGCAGTGCCCTCCAGACTAGCCTCATGGAGGAAATATTGATGGGTTTAAGCCATACCTAGTTCCTCCCTCTTGCAAACAATTAGTTAAGACTTGAATGAGTGAGTGAAAGTCACTCAGTTGTGTCTGACTCTTTGTGACCCCATGGACTGTAGCCTGCCAGGCTTCTCTGATCATGGAATTCTCCAGGCAAGAAAACTGGATTGGGTATCCATTCCTGTCTCCAGGGGATCTTCCCAACCAAGGAATCGAACCTAGGTCTCCCACATTGCAGGCAGATTCTTATCGGCATGTGATAAAATGCTGGTTATAAAGAACTGAGTGAGAATTTGTTCTGGGTAGATTATGGAACATGTTTCTTCAAACACACGCACACAGGCACACATGCACAAACATAAGCCTAGAATCTACCCTGTGGATAACTTAAATGAAGATGTGATATTTAGAACTACTGTGTCTATCTTGTCACAGTGAAAGTAAAAGTCAGTGGAATTTTATAAAATTTGAACTGCTTTAATAGCACTGAGCCACCCAACTCTGGCAGTACTATCCAATGGGAAGAACATCTTATATCAATGAGTATGGCTTTCATTATTTTAGCTCACCTTATCCCCTGGAGAAGGAAATGCCAATCCACTCCAGGACTATTGCCTGGAAAATCCCATGGACATAGGAGTCTGGTAGGCTACAGCCCATGGGGTCGCAAAGAGTCATACACGACTGAGCAATTTCACTTCACTTTAGCTTGGTATTCTATAACCAAACTCAAGAATATTGACATATATTTCACAAAGATAGACATTGAGGGCAATTTGAATCTCTCTCTACAGAATTCCCAGATCTATCCTACTGACTCGAATAATCTTAATATAGCCAGTCAACTCTTTTCCTTTGAGAATATTCCATGTTCAGCAAACATTTGTTGAGTACATATGATATGTATATTGCACTCTTTACTGCTATTGCTCATACAACTGTAAGCCTCTGAAGCATTCTAAGGAAGTGGATGTATTAATTTCCTATGACCGTTGTAACAAATTACACGAACTAGGTGAGCTTCCCAGGTGGCACTAGGAGTAGAGAATCTGCCTGCCAGTACAGAGACATAAGAGATGCCAGTTCAATCCCTGGGTCAGGAAGATCCCTTGTAGAAGGGAATGGCAACCCACTCCAGTATTCTTGCCTAGAAAATCCCATGGACAGAGGAGCCTCATGGGCTACAGTCCATGAGGTTGCACAGTTGGACATGACTGAAATGATGAGCACTCTTTGCACTCAGGTGGCTTAAAATGACAAAACTATTCCCTAACAGCTCTAAAATTTAGAAGTCTGATATCAAAATGTCAGCAGACCCATAATCTCTCTAAAGACTCTGGGAACATATCTTTCCTTGCATCCTCCTGGCTTTTGGTGGGTGCTTGCAATTCTTGACCTTCCTTGGCTTATAACTGTCTCACTACATTTCATACCTTTGTCTTCACAAAGGTTATCTTTTCTCTTTGTGGCTCTATGTCTCCAAACAGCCCTCTCATTGTAAGAATATGAATCAGAGGCTTTATGCCTCATCTAATCCAATATGATCTCGTCTTAACTTGATTACAAATCTGCTAGCATCCTATTTTCAAATAAGATCACATTCACAAGTTCTGGGTGGACATGAAGTTTGGGAGGAACACTATACAACCTAGAATAAGGAGTAATGTGATCCTGAGTTTCAAAAGACTGCACTCACTGCAAAGTGTACCACCTTCCTATTTCTCTAATATTCTGCTTTTGTAACTTGATGCAGTGCTGGAAATATGATCACTATATGAATTGGAATCATATGTAATAAGTCCTATGAGAAAGATATAGATCTTCCTCACTACTCATAAATTATTTGTATTAGATACTTTATCTGCATTTTTAGGCTTCTTTGTGACTACTGTGTCTTTTTTTTTTCACATTTTACCTACTTTCTGGTAGGTAAATTGAAGTCATCCATGTATTTTTCAGATAGTTGAACTATTACTGATTATATACAATTCATGTGTTCATTATACCAGTACTCATTTCAACATGCCTATTTCCAGGTAATATCATAGGCTCTGCAAATGCAGCAGTGAATGACAATAGCAATAGAAATAAGAAAATATAGTCTTTATATATATGAAGCTTAAATTCTAATGGGAAAATGGGAAAGTTGGACATTAAGCAAATATCTAAAATATTTGTTGTTCAGTTGCTCAGTCATATCCAACTCTTTGCGAACCTGTGGACTGCAGCATGCCAGGCTTCCCTGTCCTTCACCATCTCCCAGAGCTTGCTCAAACTCACGTCCTTCAAGTTGGTGATGCCCTCCAACCATCTTGTCCTCCATCATTCCCTTTTCCTCCTGCCTTCAAACTTTCTCAGCATCAGGGTCTTTTCCAATAAGTCAGCTCTTTGCATAAGGTGGCCAAAGTATTAGATAATAAATTAATGGTAGTCAGTGCCAATGAAGAAAAAAGAATACAAGAAAAAATTAGAGGATCTTTCATTTTGGTATCAAGTGGTCAGGAATACATCTCTGAGGAAGTGACATTTGGCAGAGATGTTAATGATATGAAAGCTAAAAGTCATTATTGATTCCACATTTTCCTCAGGATAAAATAAAAACTTCACAGTTTTGGAAAGGCCCTTTGAAGTTTTTTCATTAACTTCCCAGCTTCATCTCTTTCACTTGTTAACATAATTAAGAGACTTTTTACAAAAGATTTCTTATTAGGATCAACATGTTTTCCATCAGTAAATCTCAGAATATAACTTTTGTTCACAGAGTTAGAGTAATTTAACTTTACACTTTAGAACACAGAAATGTACACATAACTATTTAACATTTTCATATAATGAAAACATCAAATTTCAAACTATGAGCAACTCCTAAAGTCTGGTATTTAGAGCCTATCATTCATGACAGCATATAATTCTGTTTGACCTTTTTAAAATGTATAATTTATAAATTTATATGTTCAGTTATTCTTAGTACCCAAATTCATTTGTTGGTAAACTAGAATCAGTAAGTTGAAATTCTATGCCTTTTTTTTATTTTTCCCAAATCCCCTCACACAGTTATAAAGCATAGTTAGTGTTTTAACATTTTCAAATCTCAGAAGAGTTCAAATTCTCTTTCATTCAATGGTAAGTGATGATATAGATAATAGTGATAAAAAATCTTATATGAAAGAGCTGTGAAAATCCATCAATATATTCCAACTGGAAACCAAATGTCTGTAATAGCAATTAGACACAGGTTTGATCCGTGGGTTGGGAAGATCCCCTGGAGTAGGAAATGACAACCCACTTCGGTATTTCTGCCTGAAAAATTCCACGGACAGAGGAGCCTGATGGGCTACGTCTGTGGGGTCACAAAGAGTTGGACATGACTGAGCATGCATGCATATATCACAACAACAATGGCTGTTAGACAAAATAACTTATCGTATCCTCCTAGACAAGGGTCTTAAAAATCAATTAAGTTAAAATGTTTCTAAGGGATAAAGTTAATTCTAGTCACCTCTTAGACACACATGTTTTCAGCTATTTAAGACAAAATTTAGCCAAGGATAGAAGTAGTGTACTTTAGTCAAACTCTGCTGACAAAGGAAACACAAAGTAGAAGGTATCCAGTATCTTCAATAGCACCATCTTAAATTACAACATGACTTTGTTGGAGTACATGACTTTAAGGGAGTAAACTACTAACTGAGGAGTGGCTTTTAACAACCACTTTAATATTAATTTAGAGCTGAAAGCAAATAAGAGCACTGAACACATGCCAAACAAAATGTAATTAATATGTGGCTTATATAGAGGCAACTTGCACAATTACAGATGCAGTGAACATTAAAATATTGAAATACAATGTGTGAAATGAGTTGGTGAATAATATATAATAATCACAATATGTTAAAATTATTTACTATTTCCAGAGTCATCTAGCACACAGAACTTGTTCTAAAATTCTAGTCTGAGAACTGGAGCACAGATTTTGAAATATATATGTTGTGAGGTGTGGGGTATAGGGCAAAGGATGCTGCAGATATTTTAAGGATTCCAGATATGAAGAGATGTCTCTAGCTTGAAAAGCTCTTGGATGGAGAGGAAGGCTGTTCCACAGAGTTGAGGAAGGTTTATTGTGCATCTGTTCACACACAAATACAAAGAAATGCTCAGCATTGTGTGGACTCAGACCCTGGCTGCAGAGGACCCAAGGATATTGAACACTTATTATGCACGGTGTATGTGTGTAGAGCCTTCATTCATTAGGTAAGTTTGAAGTTCTTTCCTATTGGAAAATTGTCCTTTCGTGGTGTTGGCAAGGGTGAGTGCAGGTCCTTGTGACTCATTGTGATAAGATCTGTGGAAGGGGAAACAGTACAGTGTATTCATGTTAACCGGAGAAGGCAATGGCAACCCACTCCAGTACTCTTGCCTGGAAAATCCCATGGACGGAGGAGCCTGGTAGGCTGCAGTCCATGGGGTTGCTAAGAGTGGGGCATGACTGAGCGACTTCACTTTCACTTTTCACCTTCATGCATTGGAGAAGGAAATGACAACTCACTCCAGGATTCTTGCCTGGAGAATCCCAGGGACAGAGGAGCCTAATGGGCTGCCATCTATGGGGTCGCACAGAATCGGACACGACTGAAGCGACTTAGCAGCAGTAACAGCAGCATTCATGTTAACAGGTACACACATCAACATACCTTAATGACCCTCCTCTCTCTCCCCCTCTTCCTGAAAAACCAAGGAACTTCCCTCCAGCTCACCACCTCCCTTTCAACGGCTTGCTTCCTTCTGTGCCCTGAACAGTTAGCTTCAAGGAGAGCCCTTGAGTTTTGACTCAGTCTTTCAGTAATGACTGCTTAAACTTTTTGGTACCTACCCCTTTTTTCTTCTTTGTTTTACTCTGGTTTAACAACAGATGCTCAGCCAACAACTGCCTCTGTGTGTGGAACCTTTTACTGAATTAATCTGTGCAAGGCATGCATCTATCTCACTCCCTTGACAGATTCAGGTTAAAAAGAGTCAAACTCCTGGGTCTAGCCATTAGCTCAGTGTATTTCCACATGCCTCTCATTCTCTCCTAGCTTCCTCCCCATCCGATTTGTATGTTCTTCACCCTCACTGTAGGCATGTAAGCAGTGTTCAGGTTAGAAGTTCCTGAGTAATGGTGGAGGGAAAAGGATCATGAGAGAGGAGTAAAATCATGAAGGGCAAAGGGAAGCCTAAGATGATAGGCAGTGACTTCAGTGTCCTTTGGGGTCTACCAAATAACTCGGTCACTAATGTCATTTAATGGAGAAATCTTTGAAGGGACTAATATGGCTCCTTATCATATTAGGGCATCTTGATAGTTGTATACACAAAAGTATCATATTGAGAGAGTAAATTCCTAGGCAGGTTGATAAGTCCAGGGTCCCCAAGGAGGAGAAAGGAGTCTGAGGCTCTGAGAAAGGAGGAAATAGGGGTCTGGAATTCTCAAGGAGAGGAAAGGACAATTTTTTTTTTTTTTTCCCCCTCTGCATTCCTTACTCTTAATCACACAAAACATTTTTTTCTTTAAACCCAGAACTGATGATTACACAACAAACAACTCAGTTTAAACTCTGTACTAGGGATTATATAGCAACACTGTATCCTGCTTGAGGACAATTTCTCCTTCCTGAAAACCTTCTGACTAATCCTGATATCTTAGAATGTATATTATGGGATAGGGTGTGGTAGGATCTTTCTATTTTTAAATTCTAATGCTGTTATCTTAAAATGTAAATTGTGAAACTGGGTCTGGTAAAATTTTCACAAACTTGAGATATTCTTTTGGTTTACTGTAATAACCAATTTAAAAAGTATATAACTACCTTGCTAACACTAGCAAGGGGGGCACTCTCTGTCCCCCTTCTGATGGCTATGTCAAAAGTTTTCTCTGTCCCTTTTCATACTTTAATAAAACTCTGCCAAACAGAAGCTCTTGAGTGATCAAGCCTGATCCCTGGTCCTGAAGATAAATTTTCGGAGATCAAGAATCTGATGCCATTCACCATTACCTATCAATATCACAACTTCTATAAATCAATAGATGACTGAAAGTTACTAGAATAAATTGATTTGTGCCACAACTTGTTACACATTAAACTAAAATTACAGTCTATTTCTAAAATTATAGTTTAATTCAACAATAAGAGTTATGGTTGTTATATCTTGATTCAGATTGTCACACGAGTGTATGTTCCTTGGTTCTTTGTCTCGTCACAACAAAGATTTGGAGCGATGGCCATTAAAGCCCTCAGACCGTCACAGCTCTCGGGTCTTGGACAAACCGTGTTATAGCTCTTAGACAAATCAGTGTTACAGCTCTATTTTATTTAGAAGATAACAGGAGAATCCATCCTCGAAGTGTGAGGGCATGCCAACCCAAAGACTTGAAGAGAAGAGAGTAGAGGAGTGCATGGGGGAGGGAGAGAGGGAAAGAGAGAGGGAGAGAGAGATGGAGAGAGAGAGAGGGAGAGAGAGAGAGAGAGAAACAACACACGCATGCGGGAGAGAGAGAGAGAGCGAGAGAGCAAGGCTTTGGCTCCTCCTATAATATGTTTTTTCCTCCAGCTAGGCCTGCCCTATGCAAATTGGGCTTAGCCAGGAGTGCTGTTTGTTCTACCTGAAGTCTTCACTCTGGTCCTCAGACCTTCTTTTGTTCTATTTTCACAGGCTTTTCCCTTCCTTGTCTTTTAGCCACTGCCATTTTGGACTCCTTTTCCCTATTCTACCTACCTAACAATATATTTATATTATAGTATTGATTATAAAACATTATAATTTTTATCCATATACTTAAGTGAGTGTTTACAAAAAGGAGTTTTTGACTTGGACCTGGATCTGTTAAGTTCAGTTGCTCAGTTCTGTCCAGTTCTTTGTGACCCCATGGAATGCAACACTCCAGGCTTTCCTGTCCATCACCAACTCCTGGAGCTTACTCAAATTCATGACCATCAAGTTGGTGATGCCATCCAACTATCTCATCCTCTGTTGTCCACTTCTCTTACTGCCTTCAATCTTTCCCAGCATCAGGGTATTTTCCAATGAGTCAGTTCTTCACATCAGGTGGCCACAGTATTGGAGTTTCAGCTTCAGCATCAGTCCTTCCAATAAATATTCAGGACTGATTTCTTTTAGGATGGACTGGTTGGATATCCTTGCAGTCCAAGGGACTCTCAAGAGTCTTCTCCAACACCACAATACTAAAGCATCAATTCTTTGGCACTCAGCTTTCTTTATAGTCCAACTCTCCCATCCATACATTACTACTGGAAAAACCATAGCTTTGACTAGACAGACAAAGTAGTGTCTCTGCTTTTTAATATGCAATGTAAGAGAAACCCAAGTAAGATGATAGGTGGTGCAAGAGGGCATCAGAGGGCAGACATACTGAAACCATACTCACAGAAAACTAGTCAATCTAATCACACTAGGACCACAGCCTTGTCTAACTCAATGAAACCAAGCCATGCCTGCAGGGCAACCCAAGACGGGTGGGTCATGGTGGAGAGGGCTGACAGAACGTGGTCCACTGGAGAAGGGAATGGCAAGCCACTTCAGTATTCTTGCCTTGAGAACCCCATGAACAGTATGAAAAGGCAAAATGATAGGATACTGAAAGAGGAACTCCCCAGGTCAGTAGGTGCCCAATATGCTACTGGAGATCAGTGGAGAAATAACTCCAGAAAGAATGAAGGGATGGAGCCAAAGCAAAAACAATACCCAGCTGTGGATGTGACTGGTGATAGAAGCAAGGTCCGATGCTGTAAAGAGCAATATTGCATAGGAACCTGGAATGTCAGGTCCATGAATCAAGGCAAATTGGAAGTGGTCAAACAGGAGAAGGCAAGAGTGAACATCGACGTTCTAGGAATCAGTGAACGAAAATGGACTGGAATGGGTGGATTTAACTGAGATGACCATTATATCTACTACTTGGGGCAGGAATCCCTCAGAAGAAATGGAGTAGCCATCATGGTCAACAAAAGAGTCTGAAATGCAGTACTTGGATGCAATCTCAAAAGGGACAGAATGATCTCTGTTCATCTCCAAGGCAAACCAATCAATATCACAGTTATCCAAGTCAATGCCCCAACCAGTAACAATGAAGAAGCTGAAGTTAAACAGTTTTATGAAGATCTACAAGACCTTTTAGAACTAACACCCAGAAAAGATTTTCTTTTCCCCTATAAGGACTGGAATGGAAAAGTAGGAAGTCAAGAAACACCTGGAGTAACAGGCAAATTTGGCCTTGGAATGTAGAATGAAGCAGGGCAAAGACTAATAGAGTTTTGCCAAGAAAATGCACTGGTCATAGCAAACACCCTCTTCCAACAACACAAGAGAAGACTCTACACGTGGACATCACCAGATGGTCAACACCGAAATCAGATTGATTATATTCTATGCAGCCAAAGATGGAGAAGCTCTATACAGTCA
>SJYT01069014.1:158956-170215 GCA_006410635.1 Cephalophus harveyi | reverse complement strand
CTTTCTTATCTCTTCTTGCTATTCTTTGGAACTCTGCATTCAGGTGCTTATATCTTTCCTTTTCTCCTTTGCTTTTCGCCTCTCTTCTTTTCACAGCTATTTGTAAGGCCTCCCCAGACAGCCATTTTGCTTTTTTGCATTTCTTTTCCATGGGGATGGTCTTGATCCCTGTCTCCCGTACAATGTCACGAACCTCATTCCATAGTTCTTCAGGCACTCTATCTATCAGATCTAGGCCCTTAAATCTATTCCTCACTTCCACTGTATAATCATAAGGGATTTGATTTAGGTCATACCTGAATGGTCTAGTGGTTTTCCCTACTTTCTTCAATTTGAGTCTGAATTTGGCAATAAGGAGTTCATGATCTGAGCCACAGTCAGCTCCCGGCCTTGTTTTTGTTGACTGTATAGAGCTTCTCCATCTTTGGCTGCATGTAGTTTACCTATTTATTAATACAGCCAGTGTCTCATATGTAACACTGGCATGAGGACATATATAGAACTTGAGAGAGTTCTAGAGAGCATATAGAGCATGATTGTATTAATATATAGTTTAAAACAGAACTTGTTCTCAATTAAAGCTAATTATTTATTAATATCATAAAAATTCATTATTTTTTGAAGTAAAATGCTTAAGCAAAATATTTAAATAAAGTAAGGCTTAGGACTGTCTTTAAATATTGTGTGTGTGCGTTAGTTATTCAGTTGTGTCTGACTCTTTGTGATCCCATGGACTGTAGCCTGCCAGGCTCCTCTGCCCATGGAGTTCTCCAGGCAGGAATATTGGAGTGGGTTGTCATTTCCTCCTCTAAAGGATCTTCCTTACCCATGGACTGAACCTGGGTCAATCCTGCATCTTGGGCAGATTCTTTACCATCTGAGCCACCAAGGAAGCCCCCTTTAAATCTTAGAAAAAACAAAAGCATCTTTTGGTTATTGTAGGAAAATGGAATTTCCTACCAAAAAAATTTGTGGGTATCAAATGCAATTCTTTATCCATTTCATCTACAGATATTTATTAAGCACTTATTATAATTGTAGATATTTTGATAGTTATTGAGATGCTAGTGAGATAGAAGTATCATTCATGGTTCATACAGTCTAATAAGATAAAATCAAATATAGGACATAAGAAGTATGGGGTAGTGTGAAACCAGTAAATGATTTATTAGATGACTGAAATATATCTGAACCTGTATTCATTTCCAGAGTCTAACATAGAAAGAAGAAGAATAATTCAAGATAGAGAGCTAGAAGAAGGCAGGCCCTGGTTACTACACTCTTGAAATTCTTGTGGACATTCTTGACATGTCATGAGCATTCTTAAATGTTCAGCTGTTACTAAAAGATGCTAAGTCAGGGAGGAAATTGTGACACACTAAATATGTCAAACTTGCCCTGACTTCCAGTTAATATTAGGTACGTTCCATTAACAGAACAAAAAAATATGCCCCATATAGATAAATTGACAGTGAAGTCTAGCTGTGTTTCTCTAAGTTGTCAATTGTCTTTTTTTTTTTTAAAAAAAAAAAGGTCTAATTTGAATTGAATGCATGCTTTCAGACAAATCTATGAAGGTATATATATGCCTGTACTATTTTCTACACATTCCAAATCTGTCCTAATATTATCTGCACCAATAAATGGACCTCCACTACTTCCTCTTTTCCAAGTGCTCAGCATTTCAATCTCCACTTCTCCAGGCCACATTGCCAGTATGAATTCTCATGTCTGCATTGTAAATCAAGTTTCTCTCTGTATTTTGACCTCTTTTCAATTCAGTGTCCAGTGTTTCAGTGGTTCTATTATTCCTCTTGAATTCTCCCACTCAAAGCCAGTTGTTCTCCTGGATTTCTTACACAGAGCAATTTTGCTCTGCTTCAGTATCTTTTACATACTTGCATCTTCACAGCCATCACTGCACTCAGCAAAGGAAGAACCCTCTTGTTTCTAGCAGTGGCTCCTTAGAAACTAGTGTAAGTTATGCCAAGATTTGTTGTACACACACATTCACACAAAATACGTATTTGATTGTATTGTTCATTTAGCCCAAATAGATGGATTTTATATAATTAAAAGATGATTTTCTTGTTAATAGAATGACCTTTATGTCATATAATTATTTGGGCGATTACATTTGCATAAGCTTTATACTTTAATTTCAAAGCAGACAGATGACTTTTTGTGTGTATGTGAACTCTTAGAAGACTGTAACATAAGTATTTGTGAGAATAGATTTGTTTAAGCTATTATAACAGAAGTGCTCAGAAGTAGCTGGAGGGATTGAGCACAGACAACTAGACAGGTACTACTTTGGAGGAGCCCTTGGCTACAATGGGGTAGTCTGACTGATTACACTCTTCTTAATAGTTTATTCTGGACCTAACTATGGATTACAGATTCTTGTTGTTAAGACATTTCAGAGAAGACTTGTTTTAAGTTCAAGAAGTGTTTTGTGTTTTGATTAAGTTCAATATCAGCCTTAGAATATAAAAAAAGTACAGGTTTCATCTAGGGAGTCCTGCAAACAGATATATAGAATTAAATATAAAGCAGATGCCCCATTAATTCAAACAGCTATCATTCCAGATACCCAGAGAGACGGAGACAATTATTTTAGAAATATCAAATTTTGAAATTTACTCAACCTACAGTAAAAGCAAAAATGAGAAACTCATTTCCCAGAGGAAGCCCAGAGCTTGTGAACATTTTTATTTTTTTCACTATCTCTTTATAACAGATAGAGCATTTTAAACCATGGTAAAGGATTCTGAGTGATCTTCAGTTCAGTTCAGTCACTTAGTCGTGTCTGACTCTTTGCGACCCCATGAATCACAGCACACCAGGCCTCCCTGTCCATCACCAACTCCCGGAGTTCACTCAGATTCATGTCCATCAAGTCAGTGATGCCATCCAGCCATCTCATCCTCTGTCATCCCCTTCTCCTCCTGCCCCCAATCCCTCCCAGCATCAGAGTCTTTTCCAATGAGTCAACTCTTCGCATGAGGTGACCAAAGTACTGGAGTTTCAGCTTCAGCATCATTCCCTCCAAAGAAATCCCAGAGCTGACCCTTTGGAAAATAAAAGTGCTCATATTGCTCCCATCATCAAGCAAACAAAACCCAGAAAGCCTGAGTAAGCCCTTTTGCCCTCAGTTGATATATCATTTCCTTCACCTCTAAGATTTATAATTGTGTATCATTTTTAAATCCTTTTCTTAATCTTTCCATTCACTCCTAAGTTTATTATTACTAAAATATTTTAATCTAAACATTCAAATAATGAACTTACTGTCAAATCAGTAAATAGTGTTGTTCTTTATGTAATTCATCTCTCTCTAAAAATTTTCATATTAATCTATTTCTTTCTCCTTGAAACTCTTTCTTATGGTACAGCTTTCTTCTGGTCATTCTCTTCATATCTGTAGCTTCTCTTTTTCACTGTATTCCTTATTTTAACTTTCTTTTCACAATTTTTGGTATTTCCATAAAAATCAGTCCTTTGTCAGTTATTCTCATTCTGCAGCATCCCAAAGTAAATATTATCTCAACTGCCATCCATATTAATTCCCAGATTCTCATTCTCTGCAAGTATATAGACTTTTTCACATGATGCAACAGCATCCACACCCTAATTTAGGCAACATCAACCATTTCTCAAAGTATTGATATATCCAGGGCATCTTCCATTGAGTCATAAAATGATTGTTTTGTGAGTTGCAAATTAATTGCTCAATATTCTTTAGAATTTCATGCTCTTCAGGCAACATGGCTAACTCTTTTCATCTGTATATATAAAGTCCAGCCTCTTTTCATCAGCTCTGTATAATTTTCTTAATAATAAAATGTTTAATTAATGCACATGAAAATGTTCCCTGATTATATAGCACTATTCAGTCTTAAATTGAAAATCTTCCTTAGGACCTGGACCTGAAAAGAGAAACAAGATGTAAATTCTTCAGTTTGGGAGTTCTCAATTTACCAGAGTGAAGATGCTAAATTCAGAGTTAATTATAATGAAGAGCAATAAACATTACAATAATAGATGTATGTGTAACAGATTTAGAAGGAAAACTTATTTCAGATTGATCTGGCTTCTAAGAGGAAAAAATACATACCTTAAATCTTAAAGAATTTGAAATATTTAGATAAAAAAGCAAGGTAAAAATGACATACTTAGGATCAGTTTTTAAATTGTTTTTAAAAGTAGCTACCTATAGCTATATATATCACTCTCAAACTTTTATCTCTAGCCGAGCACTTCCCCTGAGCTGTGACTTTTGTGTAAGCTAATTTCTCAATATCTCTACCCCTATTTAATAGTTATCTAATATTTATATGAATGCTTAATATTTACTAATAGAGTCAGATACGACTGAGTGACTTCACTTTCACTTTTCCCTTTCATGCATTGGAGAAGGAAATGGCAACCCACTTCAGTGTTCTTGTCTGGAGAATCCCAGGGGCGGGGGAGCCTGGTGGGCTGCTGTCTATGGGGTCTCACAGAGTTGGACACGACTAAAGAGACTTAGCAGCAGCAGCAGCAGTATTAATCTCTAAAACCAATGGTCCCTAGATGTTCCTATGTTCTCCTTATAATTTTCTCTTTTCTCACTCTCTCTCTCTTCTCAAAATAATTGGAAATTCCACCCTTATAGTTGTATAGGAACAAAATGTTTAAAACACCTTGATTTCTTGTCTTCTCTTACACCCATTTCCAGTGGCTCTTTTCTCCATCTGGAAAGTACTTTCCCTGTTACTGTTTACTGCCTCACTTTCAGATTTTGCTCAAATGTCCTTGTTGTCTTTTGAAACCTACCATAATTATTTGATTTTTAAACTGCAAATAGTTTCTAGCCATCTTTGTTCTCCTGTTCTCCTGCTTTATATCCCTTTGCAGGATTCTACAATCTTATGGTACATATTTACAACTTGTTTGCTTATAACACATTTTGTCCCACTAAAATGTATATTATACAAGAGTAGGAGTTCTTGTCTATTTGGTTACATACAGTATAGCTAGAGCTTAGGGAGTTCCCTGCACACACTAGGTGTCTAATAAATATTTGGTAATTGATACAATAAAATGTGAATTCAGTGTTGGAGTATATTGCTTTTTTATAAAGAGTTTAAAGTTAAATGAACTATACAAAAGTATTAATATTTGCTCACTGTATTCAGACAATAAAGCGTCTGCCTGCATTCAATCCCTGGGTCAGGAAGATCCCTTGCAAAAGGAAATGGCAACCCATTCCAGTACTCTTGCCTAGAAAATTCCATGGGTGGAGGAGCCTGGTTGGCTACAGTCCATGGGGTCACAAAGAGTTGGACACAACTGAGCGACTTCGCTTTCACTTTCATTTTGAAATAATTCAATCAAATTTATAATGGCCCCATGATGATAGGTCTTTAGGATCTTGTACTTATGGAAGAAAGTGAAGAGGAGCTAAAAAGCCTCTTGATGAAAGTGAAAGTGGAGAGTGAAAAAGTTGGCTTAAAGCTCAACATTCAGAAAACGAAGATCATGGCATCTGGTCCCATCACTTCATGGCAAAGAGATGGGGAAACAGTGGAAACAGTGTCAGAGTTTATATTTTTGGGCTCCAAAATTACTGCAGATGGTGACTGCAGCCATGAAATTAAAAGATGCTTACTCCTTGGAAGAAAAGTTATGACCAACCTACATAGCATATTCAAAAGCAGAGACATTACTTTGCCGACTAAGGTCCGTCTAGTCAAGGCTATGGTTTTTCCTGTGGTCATGTATGGATGTGAGAGTTGGACTGTGAAGAAGGCTGGGCACCAAAGAATTGATGCTTTAGAACTGTGGTGTTGGAGAAGACTCTTGAGAGTCCCTTGGCCTGCAAGGAGATCCAACCAGTCCATTCTGAAGGAGATCAGCCCTGGGATTTCTTTGGGAGGAATGATGCTAACGCTGAAACTCCAGTACTTTGGCCACCTCATGCGAAGAGTTGACTCATTGGAAAAGACTCTGATGCTGGGAGGGCTTGGGGGCAGGAGGAGAAGGGGATGACAGAGGATGAGATGGCTGGATGGCATCACGGACTCGATGGACGTGAGTCTGAGTGAACTCCGGGAGTTGGTGATGAACAGGGAGGCCTGGCGTGCTGCGATTCAAGGGGTCAAAAAGAGTCGGACACGACTGAGCGACTGAACTGAACTGAACTATTTCATTGTGATAAATGATAAATGGTCTTTATCATCATACTTTTATCATCATATTTTTGTACCTTTAAAATGTTTTAAATGGGTACTCTGCTGAACATTTTTACCTATTATCACATTTAATTTTTTCAACCAAACTATGAGATAGATTATTTAATCAAGATTTAGAGTTTAAGAATATGGCTAAATGGGAAGAGTAATTTGAACTCAGGCACTCTTATCCCTAGTAAATGTTTGAGCTACTTTCCTTTATATGGTTTGATGGTTATAAAGAATAGCTGTAATAAATAGACCTTTTATTTTTTCTTCATAAAATTAAAATATTTTGGATTCTTCCAAAGCCCCAGTCTATAGAATATATCTTGGTAACCATATATTTTTAAAGACATAAGTAAATTTCACATGGGATCAGGGAAAATGAAAACCAGTTTTATATAACAAAATTCTCTACATTTTTATATATTATTTGTGTATATTCATTAGAAATGTCTGTATATAAAATCAAATCATCTTTGCTTTCTTTGTTAATATTACATAAAGATACGCTGTTTATCTATTAAAAGACCATTTTCTAATAAGTAAACTATCTCCTTCATTTAGTTTTCCTCAGTAATGTGTACCAGTTCTTTGCTACCACATCTGTTATGTATTAAAAATGCCTCTGGTCATGTTCAACCTCTAGTTTTTAGTTAAAGAAGTTTTAATGGATTGAATTTAAAAATTACTCTATAAAAATATTCAACATCTCTTTTTCACTTTTTCTTTGTACTTTACCTTCAAAAAACACTTTGATAATCTCAGATGGTAAACTCTATGTAGGTCTATTTATTTCTAACTTTGTTTCAAAGAGATGAACTGGTAGTCTCCTCTAACCCAGATATAATTAAATACAGGTAGAATTTCTAATTTTCCATCAAGTTGGTTTAGCAGTTTATATTCCTCTAGGGCAGTTTGGCTTCTTTTTTGTTTTTGTTGTTTTTATTTGACAGCTTATGTCAAAATTGATTCTGATTCCAAACAGAAGGAGTTTTCTCCTTTATCCAGTGTCCTTAACTATCCAAAAACCCACAATTGACAAGATGCAGCTAATTCTTGCTTCTGATGTTTCTTGTCTTAGACATTTCAGACATCAAAGTTCCCTCCTGAGAAAATTATGTTCAGTCACTATAACCTCTAAGTAAATGGATTTGCCTTCAAATGTGGTGGTATCTTTTTTTTTCTTCTTTGTGAACAGCAGATTTTTCTCCTTTGTACTAAATTGATATCTGAGGGAAATGAATGTCAGAAATTTGGCCCATACAATATTCCATTTCCTTGTCAATGTCTACCAGGTCTTTTTGGCAGAAACAAAAAGGAATAGAAAGCCGCTTTGAATAAAATGTGCTGTATTAATCAAAGGGAAACACCAACACATTAATTTTGCTTCTACACTGTTAAATTATAGTCACAACAAAATATGGACTTAAAACACTGCTTTCTAACAATGACTTCAATAGAGCAAGTGCTTTACCAAAATATTATATACCTCATGTTTGTAATTAAGCTGGCATATTGCAATGAGTTACTCTAAATTCTTCATTTATAAGCAGTACAGACTTTATGTAACATCTATTGAGTTTTCCCAAAGAAGAAAAAACGTGCAGGCAGATGGTGAAGTTTATTTTTGAAGCCAGGGAATGAGTTTTGAATGGCCTAACTGTTCTTATGGGTGGGTTTTTTTGTTTTGTTTTGCAACAATTTGTATTGGCATACAACATATACTCTGGTGGGAGGACAGGTTCATCATCTCCTTGTGGACTAGCTCCATTTGTCTGAAGCAGGCACAAGTATTGGCGTAAGGAGGATTTCCTTTTCACTTCACTAGTTCTCACTGTTGATTAAGTTTAAGGTATCTTTTGAAGGTTTTTACCCATTGGAAAAGGGGTCATGCTTTCAAGGTAGATAAGAAGGATTGAGCAAACCTTAAGGCAATCAGCACAGGAAACTATCAGCAAAATGCCCTCAACTCACAGATTTCACATAAATTCTGAACATAGGTAATGAATGATTGCACACTTGAATGGAACAGAAAGACTCCCTGAATTGGTTCATCTTCTATTAACTATTTGGTAGCTCTTGAGACACAAAACCACTACAGGTCTTAGTAGCTTAAATCAATACATGTTCAGATTATAATTCTGAGAGTTAGTACTTTGGGCTGGGCTTTGCTAGGTAGTTCATATGTTCTCCATTTCACTCATTTTTGTGCAATCACCAGGCCTATTCATTTGAGCCTAATCTAGAATGACCTCCGTCTTCACCCTGGATATTCATCCAACTGGGTGGTTTATCTAGCAATTGTATTACCAAGCAAAAACAGTAAGCACCAAGGCACAAACATTCTTCAGGCTTTGGGTTCCATCATGTTTGCCAATGTCCCATTGGCCAAAGAAAGCCCTGTGACCAAATCATAGAAATATGAGAATATCTTAGCTGATAGTAATCTATCAGCTAACCTATAGATTAATTGACTCTATAATCTATCAGCCAAGCTATAGAGTAATTGAAACCTTGCTGTTCTCCACGAGAAATATTTATCAGTTCCTTCAAAGATGAGTCTATGACTAACTCTACTCCTCCAAATCCTTTAAGTTTGCTTTTATAAGCACATTTTTTAATATACCATACAGTTATCCTGATGTGCATTCTCTCTTGCTATAATTAGCTAATACAATTTAATTGGTTTGACAAATTGCATCTTTCTTGTGGTTTTTGATCAGAAGGCTTTATTAGCATATGTTGAACCTTTATTGTTAGACTGATGAACAGGGGAGCCTGGTGGGCAACTGTCTGTGGGGTTGCAAAGAGTAGCATACAACTTAGTGACTAAACAACCACAACAAATGTGTTAGATGATAGTGTACAAACATACATAAGGATGGTCTCCATTTTTAGGGATTTGATAGTCTACTCAGCAAGACTGACCTAAAATTTAAACTATGAATAATGTGAATGAGATGCTTATGTGGCCCAGAAATATGAGTTTTATAGGAATTATTTTTTAGTCCTTAACCAGATAATTTTAATGAAGATCTCATCCCTTCCTTATGAAGAAAGAGTAAAAAAAAAAAAAATGGCATGGAATCAAGGAATATTTTTGTCTATATACTGATAGTATAAATTATTGCCTAAGAATCCACAGTGGGAGTTTTCCAGTTTTAGTGGGTCCTCTCCCAAAAGCATTGCTCGATCCATATAGTACAGTTTAAAGTCTCTCAATACAGTTAAGAATAGCTAGGAGAAGATACATTCATATTCCAAGACTGAAAGCTTCTACCATTTTATATCAAGAAACAGCATTTTAAAACATAGTAGATAACCTATTGCTTTAAGTACCAGGTTTACTTGCAGAATGCTTATTTTTTTAAATATAATCCCTCTAAAGTTAACATTTGGGGATATTAGATAACATTAAATGAAAATGCTACTCACATTAAATTCTATTTTCCACTAGTAAATACTACTTTATCTACCTCTTTCTTTAAAAAGTATTTTATTTTCATTCATTTACAGGCTTCAGAAGGAGATACATTGTTCTTTTATTCTAAAACAAAGTCTTCCTTCTTTATTCCTTCTCTCTTGTCTCTGGATTGTCTTGGGTCATGAGTCATCAATTAGCTTTTTTCATTTTCTTTGTATTTTTAGCCTTCCTCTACCTGTGAAAACTTTTCCTTTTGTGACACCCCCAACCAAACAAAAGAAAAGAAAACTCAAAAGAACAGACACTTTTAGGTGTTGATGGGTTCAGTTGCTCAGTCATGGCCTACTCTTTGTAACCCCATGGACTGTAGCTCACCTGGCTCCTCTGTCCATGGAATTTTTCAGGCAAGATTACTGGTGCGGGTTGCCATTTCCTTCTCCATTTAGGTGTTGATAGCTTTGATAAATCTTCCCTTGATACCATTTCAAACTGTCATTCTATATTTATTCTTCCTGTGTTTGAAAAGGCAGTTCTAGTTAAGAAAAAGCTTCATACAAATCCTTCTACTACTGTCTATATTCTACACTTTTAAATGTACTATTTGAAATTTTAACACCCTTATTTCATTAAAAACAGCTAAGACACAAAGTTTGACAGAATGTGGTCCACTGGAGAAGGGAATGGCAAACCACTTCAGTATTCTTGCCTTGAGAACCCCATGAACAGTATGAACAGGCAAAATGATAGGATACTGAGGGAGGAACTCACCAGGTCAGTAGGTGGCCAATATGCTACTGGAGATCAGTGGAGAAACAGCTCCAGAAAGAATGAAGGGATGGAGCCAAAGCAAAAACAATACCCAGCTGTGGATGTGACTGGTGATAGAAGCAAGGTCCAATGCTGTAAAGAACAATATTGCATAGGAACCTGGAATGTCAGGTCCATGAATCAGGCAAATTGGAAGTGGTCAAACAGGAGATGGCAAGAGTGAACATCGACATTATAGGAATCAGTGAACTAAAATGGACTGGAATGGGTGAATTTAACTCAGATGACCATTATATCTACTACTTGGGGCAGGAATCCCTCAGAAGAAATGGAGTAGCCATCATGGTCAACAAAAGAGTCCAAAATGCAGTACTTGGATGCAATTTCAAAAGGGACAGAATGATCTCTGTTCATCTCCAAAGCAAACCATTCAATATCACAGTTATCCAAGTCTATGCCCCAACCAGTAACAATGAAAAAGCTGAAGTTGAACGGTTTTATGAAGACCTACAAGACCTGTTAGAACTAACACCCAAAAAAGATGTCCTTTTCATTATAGGGGACTGGAATGCTAAAGTAGGAAGTCAAGAAACACCTGGAGTAACAGGCAAATTTGGCCTTGGAATGCAGAATGAAGCAGGGCAAAGACTAATAGAGTTTTGCCAAGAAAATGCACTGGTCATAGCAAACACCCTCTTCCAACAACACAAGAGAAGACTCTACACATGGACATCACCAGATGGTCAACACCAAAATCAGACTGATTATATTCTTAGCAGTCAAAGATGGAGAAGCTCTATACAGTCAACAAAAACAAGACCAGGAGCTGACTGTGGCTCAGATCAT
>SJYT01069014.1:102346-147432 GCA_006410635.1 Cephalophus harveyi | reverse complement strand
GAATGATGCTAAAGCTGAAACTCCAATACTTTGGCCACCTCATGAGAAGAGTTGACTCATTGGAAAAGACTCTGATGCTGGGAGGGATTGGGGGCAGGAGGAGAAGGGGATGACAGAGGATGAGATGGCTGGATGGCATCACTGACTCAATGGACGTGAGTCTGAGTGACCTCCGGGACACGGTGATGGACAGGGAAGCCTAGCCTTCTGCGATTCATGGGGTCACAAAGAGTCGGACACGACTGAGCGACTGAACTGAACTGAACTGACCCAAGGTTTTTCTAATTTCCCTAGGAGAATTTTACCTATATAATTTGGCTTGTTGCTACTTACTTGTTTAAGAAGGATCTATGATTTATTCAAAATTTATGCCTGATCTAAAATGCCAGTGAGAATTATCTTATTCCCACTTTGAATGATTTAATCATTCTCTAATTTCATAGTTTTCTAGTTCAGTTCAGTTCAGTCACTCAGTCGTGTCTAACTCTTTGCAACCTCATGAATCGCAGCACACCAGGCATCCTTGTCCATCACCAACTCTCGAAGTTCACTCAGACTCATATCCATTGAGTCAGTGATGCCATCCAGCCATCTCTTCCTCTGTCTTCCCCTTCTCCTCCTGCCCCCAATCCCTCCCAGCATTAGAGTCTTTTCAAATGAGTCAGCTCTTCGCATGAGGTGGTCAAAGTACCGGAGTTTCAGATTTAGCATCATTCCTTCCAATGAACACACAGGACTGATCTCCTTTAGGATGGACTGGTTGGACCTCCTTGCAGTTCAAGAGACTCTCAAGAGTCTTCTCCAACACCACAGTTCAAAAGCATCAGTACTTCGGTGCTCAGCTTTCTTCACAGTCCAACTCTCACATCCATACATAACCACAGGAAAAACCATAGCCTTGACTAGACGGACCTTAATCGGCAAAGTAATGTCTCTGCTTTTGAAAATGCTATCGAGGTTGGCCATAACTTTCCTTCCAAGGAGTAAGTGTTTTTTAATTTCATGGCTGCAGTCACCATCTGCAGTGATTTTGGAGCCCAAAAAAATAAAGTCTGACACTGTTTCACTGTTTCCTCAACTATTTGCCATGAAGTGACGAGACCAGATACCATGATCTTTGTTTACAAAATGTTGAGCTTTAAGCCAATTTTTTCACTCTCCTCATTCACTTTCATTAAGAGACTTTTTAGTTCCTCTTCACTTTCTGCCATAATGGTGGTGTCATCTGCATATCTGAGGTTATTGATATTTCTCCTGGCAATCTTGATTCCAGCTTGTGCTTCTTCCAGCCCAGCGTTTCTCATGATGTACTCCGCACATAAGTTAAATAAGCAGGGTGTCAATATACAGCCTTGATGTACTCTTTTTCCTATCTGCAACCAGTCTGTTTTTTCATGTCCAGTTCTAACTGTTGATTCCTGACCTGCATAAGTTTCTCAAAAGGCAGGTCAGGTGGTCTGGTATTCCCATCTCTTTCAGATTTTCCATAGTTTATTGTGATCCACACAGTCAAAGGCTTTGGCATAGTCAATAAAGCAGAAATAGATGTTTTTCTGGAACTCTCTTGCTTTTTCCATGATCCAGCGGATGTTGGCAATTTGATTTCTGGTTCCTCTGCCTTTTATAAAGCCAGCTTGAACATCTCGAAGTTCACGGTTCATGTATTGCTAAAGCCTGGCTTGGAGAATTTTGAGCATTACTTTACTAGCATGTGAGATGAGTGCAACTGTGCAGTACTTTGAGAACTCTTTGGCACTGCCTTTCTTTGGAATTGGAATGAAAACTGACCTTTTCCAGTCCTGTGGCCACTGCTGAGTTTTCCAAATTTGCTAGCATATTGAGTGCAGCACTTTCACAGCATCATCTTTCAGGATTTGAAATAGCTCCACTGGAATTCCATCACCTTCACTAGATTTGCTCATAGTGGTGCTTTCTAAGGCCCACT
Organism: Cephalophus harveyi; assembly: GCA_006410635.1. Lineage (NCBI taxonomy): Eukaryota > Metazoa > Chordata > Mammalia > Artiodactyla > Bovidae > Cephalophus > Cephalophus harveyi. The sequence goes on along the minus strand of SJYT01069014.1, from coordinate 145,487 downwards.
TGACTTCACATTCCAGGATGTCTGGCTCTAGGTGAGTGATCACACCATCATGATTATCTTGATGGTGAAGATCTTTTTTATACAACTCTTCTGTGGATTCTTGCCACTTATTAATATCTTCTGCTTCTGTTATCTCCATACCATTTCTATCCTTTATCGAGCCAATAGTTGCATGAAATGTTCTCTTGGTATCTCTAATTTTCTTGAAGAGATCTCTGGTTTTTCCCATTCTGTTGTTTTCCTTTATTTCTTTGCATTGATCGCTGTTCTTTTTTATACAACTCTTCTGTGGATTCTTGCCACTTATTAATATCTTCTGCTTCTGTTATCTCCATACCATTTCTATCCTTTATCGAGCCAATAGTTGCATGAAATGTTCTCTTGGTATCTCTAATTTTCTTGAAGAGATCTCTGGTTTTTCCCATTCTGTTGTTTTCCTTTATTTCTTTGCATTGATCGCTGAGGAAGGCTTTCCTATCTCTCTTTGCTATTCTTTGGAACTCTGTATTCAGATGTTTATTATTTTCCTTTTCTCCTTTGCTTTTCAATTCTCTTCTTTTCACAGCTATTTGTAAGGCCTCCTCAGACAGCCATTTTGCTTCTTTGCATTTCTTTTCCATAGAGATGGTCTTGATCCCTCTCTCCTGTACAATGTCACAAAGTTCCATCCATAGTTCATCAGGCAGTCTATTGATCTAGGCTCTTAAATCTATCTGTCACTTCCACTGTATAATCATAAGGGATTTGATTTAGGCCATATCTGAATGTTCTAATGGTTTTCTCTACTTTCTTCAATTTAAGTCTGAATTTGGCAATAAGGAGTTTGTTATCTGAGCCAGAGTCAGCTCCTGGTCTCGTTTTTTCTGACTGTTTAGAACTTCTCCATCTTTGGGTGCAAAGAATATAATCAATCTGATTTCCATGTTGACCATCTAGTGATGTGCACGTGTAGAGTCTTTCCTTNAATTTAAGTCTGAATTTGGCAATAAGGAGTTTGTTATCTGAGCCAGAGTCAGCTCCTGGTCTCGTTTTTTCTGACTGTTTAGAACTTCTCCATCTTTGGGTGCAAAGAATATAATCAATCTGATTTCCATGTTGACCATCTAGTGATGTGCACGTGTAGAGTCTTTCCTTTGTTGTTGGAAGAGGGTGTTTGCTATGACCAGTGCGTTCTCTTGGCAAAACTCTATTAGTCTTTGCCATGCTTCATTCCGTATTCCAAGGTCAAATTTACCTCTTACTCCAGGTGTTTCTTGATTTCCTACTTTTGCATTCCAGTCCCTATAATGAAAAGGACATCTGTTTTGGGTGTTAGTTCTAGCAGGTCTTGTAGGTCTTCATAGAACCATTCAACTTCAGCTTCTTCAGCTTTATTGGTCAGGGCATAGACTTGGATTACCGTGATATTGAATGGTTTGCCTTGGAAATGAACAGAGATCATTCTGTCGTTTTGGAGATTGCATCCAAGTACTGCATTTTGGACTCTTTTTTTGACAATGATGGCTACTCCATTTCTTCATTCCTGCCCACAGTAGTAGATACAATGGTCATCTCAGTTAAATCCACCCATTCCAGTCCATCTTAGTTTGCTGATTCCTAGAATGTTGATGTTCACTCTTGCCATCTCCTATTTGACCACTTCCAATTTGCCTTGATTCATGGACCTCACATTCTAGGTTCCTATGTAATATTGCTCTTTACAGCATTAGACTTTGCTTCTTTTTTTTTTTTTTTCAAGACAAGGTTTATTTATTTATTTATTTTTTACATATTTTAAGTGTATTTTTATTTATTTATTTTTTTAATCTTTACTTTATTTTACTTTACAATACCGTATTGGTTTTGCCATACATTGACATGAATCCACCATGGGTGTATATGAGATCCCAATCCTGAATCCCCCTCCCACATCCCACCCCATTTCCTCTCTCTGGATCATCCCCGTGTACAGCCCAGCATCCTGTATCCTGTATCGAACATAGTCTGGTGCTTCATTCTTACATGATAGTATACATGTTTCAATGCCATTCTCCCAAATCATCCCACCCTCTCCCTTTCCCACAGAGTCCAAAAGTCCGTTCTATAGATCTGTGTCTCTTTTGCTGTCTCGCATACAGGGTCATCATTGCCATCTTTTTAAATTCCATATATATGTGTCAGTATACTGTATTGTTGTTTTTCTTTCTGGCTTACTTCACTCTGTATAATAGGTTCCAGTTTCATCCATCTCATTAGAACAGATTCAAATGAATTCTTTTTGATGGCTGAGTAATACTCCATTGTGTATATGTACCACAGTTTTCTTATCCATTCACTTTGCTTCTATCACCAGTCACATCCACAAGTATGTATTGCTTCTGCTTTGGCTCCATCCCTTCATTCTTTCTGGAGTTATTTCTCCACTGATCTCCAGTAGCATATTGGCCACCTACTGACCTGGGGAGTTCCTCCCTCAGTATCCTATCATTTTGCCTGTTCATACTGTTCATGGGGTGTCAGTATACTGTATTGTTGTTTTTCTTTCTGGCTTACTTCACTCTGTATAATAGGTTCCAGTTTCATCCATCTCATTAGAACAGATTCAAATGAATTCTTTTTGATGGCTGAGTAATACTCCATTGTGTATATGTACCACAGTTTTCTTATCCATTCACTTTGCTTCTATCACCAGTCACATCCACAAGTATGTATTGCTTCTGCTTTGGCTCCATCCCTTCATTCTTTCTGGAGTTATTTCTCCACTGATCTCCAGTAGCATATTGGCCACCTACTGACCTGGGGAGTTCCTCCCTCAGTATCCTATCATTTTGCCTGTTCATACTGTTCATGGGGTTCTCAAGGCAAGAATACTGAAGTGGTTTGCCATTCCCTTCTCCAGTGCACCACATTCTGTCAGACCTCTCCATCATGAACCACCCATCTTGGGAGGCGCAACAACATGGCTTAGTTTCACTGAGTTAGATAAGACTGTGGTCCTAGTGTGATTAGAATGACTAGTTCAATCTATTCCCTCTAGAAATTTCCTCTAGAAATAGAAGAAAACAACAGAATGGGAAAGACTAGAGATCTCTTCAAGAAAATTAGAGATACCAAGGGAACATTTCATGCAAAGATGGGCTCGATAAAGAACAGAAATGGTATGGAACTAACAGAAGCAGAAGATATTAAGAAGAGGTGGCAGGAATACACAGAAGAACTGTACAAAAAAGATCTTTATGACCAAGATAATCACAATGGTGTGATTACTCACCTAGAGCCAGACATCCTGGAATGTGAAGTCAAATGGGCCTTAAAAAGCATCATGACGAACAAAGCTAGTGGAAGTGATGGAATTTCAGTTGAGCTTTTCCAAATCCTGAAAGATGATGCTGTGAAAGTGCTGCACTCAATATGCCAACACATTTAGAAAACTCAGAAGTGGCCACGGGACTGGAAAAGTTCACTTTTCATTCCAGTCCCAAAGAAAGGCAGTGCCAAAGAGTGCTCAAAGTACCACACAATTGCACTCATCTCACATACTAGTAAAGTAATGCTCAAAATTCTCCAAGCCAGGCTTCAGCAATACCTGAACCATGAACTTCCAGATGTTCAAACTGGTTTTAGAAAAGGCAGAGGAACCAGAGATCAAATTGCCAGTATCCACTGAATCATTGAAAAAGCAAGAGAGTTCCAGAAAAACATCTATGTCTACTTTATTGTGTATGCCAAAGCCTTTGACTGTGTGGATCTCAATAAACTGTGGAAAATTCCGAGAGAGATGGGAATACCAGACCACCTGGCCTGCCTCTTGAGAAATCTGTATGCAAGTCAGGAAGCAACAGTTAGAACGGGGCATGGACAACAGACTGGTTCCAAATAGGAAAAGGAGTACGTCAAGGCTTTATATTGTTACCCTACTTATTTAACTTACATGCAGAGTACATCATGAGAAATGCTGGGCTGGAAGAAGCACAAGCTGGAATCAAGATTGCCAGGAGAAATATCAATAACCTCAGATATGCAGATGACACCACCCTTATGGCAGATAGTGGAGAGGAACTAAAAATCCTCTTGATGAAAGTGAAAGAGGAGAGTAAAAAATTGGCTTAAAGCTCAACATTCAGAAAGCAAAAATCATGGCATCTGGTCCCATCACTTCATGACAATTAGATGGGGAAACTGTGTAAACCATGTCACACTTTATTTCTGGGGGCTTCAAAGTCACTGCAGATGTTGACTGCAGCCATGAAATTAAAAGATGCTTACTCCTTGGAAGAAAATTTATGACCAACCTAGAGAGCATATTGAAAAGCAGAGACATTACTTTGCCAACAAAGGTCCATCTTGTCAAGGTTATGGTCATATATGGATGTGAGTGTTGGACTGTGAAGAAGGCTGAGCGCTGAAGAATTGATGCTTTTGAACTGTGGTGTTGGAGAAGACTCTTGAGAGTTCCTTGGACTGCAAGGAGATACAACCAGTCCATTCTGAAGGAGATCAGCCCTGGGATTTCTTTGGAAAGAATAATGCTAAAGCTGAAACTCCAGTACTTTGACCAACTCATGTGACGATTGACTCATTCGAAAAGACTCTGCTGCTGGGAGGGATTGGCGGCTGGAGGAGAACTGGACAACAGAGGATGAGATGGCTGGATGGCATCACTGACTCAATCCGTGTGAGTCTGTGTGAACCTCGGGAGTTGGTGATGGACAGGGAAGCCTGGCGTTCTGTGATTCATGGGGTCGCAAAGAGTCGGATACGTCTGAGCGACTGAACTAAACTGAACTGAGAAATAGTTTAAAGTCATTTTATATAACTTAACTAAATCAATACCTTTACCACAACCCTGCAAGTTTTACAGATAATAATGATGTGAAAATCCAATGATTATTAACGGTGATGCTCCTAGAGCAATGGCCCATATCATATATTAGTACACTTTTTTCCAAGTCAGGGATGTGTTTGAAACAGTGAGGTTAGTTAACTCTTTAAGTCACAGATAGCTCATGTAAACTTGGCATTAAACCCAAAATATTCTAATTTGGGGGCTTCCCTGATAGCTCAGTTGTTAAAGAATCTGCCTACAATGCAGGAAACCCCAGTTCAATTACTGGAGCAGGAAGATCCGCTGGAGAAGGGATAGGCTACCCACTATAATATTCTTGGGTTTCCCTCATGGCTCAGCTGGTAAAGAAACTGCCTGCAGTGTGGGAGACCTGGGTTTGCTCCCTGGGTTAGGAAGATCCCCTGGAGAAGGGAGAGGCTACCCACTCCAGTATTCTGGCTTAGAGAATTCCATGGACTGTATTGTCCTTGGAGTCCCAAAGTGTTGGACATGACTGAATGACTTTCACTTTCATTCTAATTTTTAATTTTTATCCATCTAGCTTTGAGTTACACCAATAGTCAATACCTCCCTGTGTAGGGGATGAGTAATTGAACAACCATGTACAATAAAACATGTAAGCAACAGTGTCTTGGAATAGTTTTGATAGAGGTACATAACACATGCTTTAAAAATTCTGAGAAGAATTACCTTCACTAGACTTTGGTAAACAGCAGGGATGGCTTCTGGTAGAAAGGATTGTCAAGGGCAAATTTTGAAACAAGAATAAAGTTTAGATAAAGGCTTGATGTTGACGATAATGGAAGAAGTTTTCTCAGTAGTATTCATCCTATAACACTGACCCACTTGATTACCTCATTTTCACTACTCTGTCCACAAACATGCTGGGCAAACTTCCACTTCAAAATCTATGTATTTGTCCTCTCTGTCTAGAAGATACTTGCCCAAAATAGCCACATGGGTTATAACTTTATCCATTTCAGATTTTTATTTAAAAATCTTATCTATGAGATATTCTCTGGGTAATCTATTAAAAACTGATTTTCACAAAAATAATACTTTTCCACTCTTTATTTTTCTTCTTAGTATTTATCACTATTTCTTTGCATTGACTATGAGGAAGGCTACTTTATATCTCCTGCTATCCTTTGGAACTCTGCATTCAAAAAAGTATATCTTTCCTTTTTTCCTTAGCCTTTAACTTCTCTTCTTTTCTCAGCTATCTATAAGGAGTGGAGGTGATAGAACTCTAGCCGAGCTATTTCAAGTTCTAGCAGATGACGTGGTGAAAGTGCTACACTCAATATGCCAGCAAATTTGAAAAATTCAACAGTGGCCACAGGACTGGAAAGGTTAGTTTTCATTCCACTCCCAAAGAAAGGTAATGCCAAAGAATGTTCAAATTACCACACAATTGCACTTATTTCACATGCTAGCAAAGTAATGCTCAAAATTCTCCAAATTAGGCTTCAACAGTATGCGAACTGAGAACTTTCAGATATTCAGGCTGGATTTAGAAAAAACATAGGAACGAGAAATCAAATTGCCAACATCTGGTGGATCATCAAAAATGCAAGAAAGTTCCAGAAAAACATCTGCTTCTGCTTTATTTACTACACCAGGCCTCTGACTGTTTGTATCACAACTGTGGAAAATTCTGAAAGAGATGGGAATACCAGACCACCTTGCCTGCTTCCTGAGAAACGTGTATGCAGGTCAAAAAGCAAGAGTTAGAACCGGACATGAAACAATGAACTGGTTCAAAATTGGGAAAGAAGTATGTCAAGACTGTATACTGTCACCCTGCTTATTTAACTTATATGCAGATTGTGTGTGTATTAGTCGCTCAGTCGTGTCCAATTCTGTGCGATCCCATGGACTGTATCCCAACAGGCCCCTCTGTCCGTGAAATTTCCCAGGCAAGAATGATGGAGTGGGTTGCCATTTCCTTATGCAATGCAGTACTCTATATGCAGAGTGTATCATGTGAAATGCTGGGCTAGGTGAAGCACAAGCTGAAATCAAGATTGCTGGGAGAAATATCAATAAACTTAGATATGCAGATAACATCACCATTATGGTAGAAAGTGAAGAGGAAATGAAGAGCCTCTTGATGAAAGTGAAAGAAGAAAGTGAAAAAACTGGCTTAAAACTCAGTATTCAAAAATCTAAGATCATGACATCCAGTCCCATCACTTCATGGAAAGTAGGTGGGGAAACAGTGGAAACAGTGGCAGACTTTATTTTCTTGGGCTCCAAATCACTGCAGATGGTGACTGCAGCCACGAAATTCAAAGACTCTTACTGCTTGAAAGAAAAGGGATGACCAACCTAGACAGCATATTAAAAAGCAGAGACATTACTTTGACTACAGAAGTCCATCTAATCAAAGCACTGGTTTTTCCCGTAGTCTTGTGTGGATGTGAGAGTTGGACCATAAAGAGAGCTAAGTACCTAAGAATTGATGCTTTTGAACTGTGTTGTTGGAGAAGACTCTTGATAGTCCCTTGGACTGCAAGAAGATCAAGCCAGTCAATTTTACAGGAAATCTTTCCTGAGTATTCACTGGATGGACTGATGCTGAAGCTGAAGTTCCAATACTTTGGTCACCTGATACATTGGAAAAGACCCTGATGCTGGGAAGATTGAAGGCAGAAGGAAAAGGGGATGACAGAGGATGAGGTGGTTGGATGGCATCACCAACTCAATGGACATGAGATTAAACAGCTCTGGGAGTCTGTGTTGGACAGTGAAGCCTGGCGTGCTGCAGTCCATGGGATCGCAAAGAGTCAGACATAACTGAGTGACTGAACTGAACTAATGTATCATTATGTATTTTAATTTTTCTGTTAGCCTCCTCTGCTAAATTATAAAAGAATAAGGGCAGATATTTTTCTGTCTTTCGCAGCAGTATTCCCAGTGAATGATGGAGCTGTGTGTGGCTCATATTGCTTGATAATTGAAATTGTATCAAAGTGTCTCTCTTGTCTGTTTGTGTATGTACTGGAAATGGATGGAGTTTATTTTAAGCTGGTACGCAAAGACCATGGTCAGGTATGCTGTGCTAAAGTGTTTGGATTCTGTTGTTTTGGTTATATATCTGGTTTGCTACAGTTCATGGGGTCACAAATAGTTGGAATGACTGAAATGACTTAGTATGCACACATGTAATATAAATTGTATGTGGTACTTTATAACTTACAGAGATAATTTCTTTCTCAGTGGTAAGGAAACATTTCTCTAGATCTATCCCTTGTTAGCTGGCTCCCAGGAAAGCAATTGGCTTTCTGCATAGATTGATAGACATAAACAGCCCTGGTTGACTACAAAGCTTGGCCCACACCCCTTTCCTAGCCCAATTCCTATCATGAGGGAAGGAGTAAGGGACAGAAGCTCTCCTAACCATTAGCAGAGATATAACAAATAACATCCTATCAACCAACTGCAACATCAAATAGTAGTTCCCAGTCCTTGGATTGTACACAGGTGGGACTGTTGTTGGATTGGCAGAATAGGGCTAGAGCCAAGATTCTACATGTTATATTTTAGAACTGACCCCTGATGACACAAGAAATGTGTTCCCTGATCATGTAGCTTCAAAGCCCCACAGCCAAAGTTTGGGATTCCTTTTTAAGCTCTCTAAGTGTGATGTCTGGCCCTACCAGATAGTTGTGCAGTGTCTCAAAGGATGACATGTACTGGTGACCTATACATCTGCCCCTGATACTGTTTCTGGGACTTATCCTAATTCCTGGCTGCACCAACAGGCCCTAGGCTCAGGACTGTTTAGCTATTTGCTCCACTTGACATGTCACATACTATACATATGTAATTAAAGATTCATCACTTACCTACTATAAAAGATGTAAGTGCAAGAAAATTTCACTAAAATTATAATTGGAAAGAATATATTGTTTTATGCAAAAAAGATAAGGGCAAATAGTGTTTTACACAATGAAGGGTTTAGCATCTAGTATATTTTTAAGTAAACATAAATGTCTGAAAAAATAGTTCTTCAGCTGAAGTGGAAATATATCTTAAGCTAAAGTATAAATATATCTTAATCTGATATATGGAGAAGGTGATGGCAACCCACTCCATTACTCTTGCCTGGAAACTCCCATGGGCGGAGGAGCCTGGTAGGCTGCAGTCCATGGGGTCGCTAAAAGTCAGACACCACTGAGTGAATTCACTTTCATTTTTCACTTTCATGCATTGGAGGAGGAAATAGCAACCCACTCCAGTGTTCTTGCCTGGAGAATCCCAGGATTGGGGGAGCCCAGTGGGCTGCTGTCTCTGGGGTTGCACAGACTCAGACATGACTGAAGTGACTTAACAGTAGCAGAGCAACAATCTGATATGAGGAAAAATTTTATAAACATCAGTTCAGTTGCTCAGTCATGTCTGACTCTTTGCAACCCCATGGACCACAGCACTCCAGGCCTCCCTATCCATCACCAACTCTTGGGGTTTACCGAAACTCATCTCCATTGAGTTGGTGATGCCATCCAACCATCTCATCCTCTGTTGTCCCCTTCTCCTGCCCTCAATCTTTCCTAGCATCAGGGTCTTTTCCAATGAGTCAGCTCTTCATATCAGATGGCCAAACCATTGGAGTTTCTGCTTCAGCATCAGTCCTTCCAATGAACATTCAGTACTGATTTCCTTTAGGATGGACTGGTTGGACCTCCTTGCAGTCCAAGGTACTCTCAAGAGTACTCCCCAGTATGACAGTTCAAAAGCATCAATGCTTTGGTGCTCAACTTTCTTTATAGTCCAACTTTCACATCCATACATGACTACTGGTAAAACCATTTCCTTGACTAGACAGACCTTTGTTGACAAAGTAATGTCTCTGCTTTTTAATGTGCCATCTAGGTTGGTCATAACTTTCCTTCTAAGGAGTATGTGTCTTTTAATTTCATGGCTGCAGTCACCATATGTAGTGACTTTGGAGCCCCAAAAGATAAAGTCAGCTACTGTTTCCACTGTTTCCCCATCTATTTGCCATGAAGTGATGGGACCAGATGCCATGATCTTAGTTTTGTGAATGTTGAACTTTAAGCCAACTTTTCCACTTTCCTCTTTCAATTTCATCAAGAGGCTCTTTGGTTCTTCTTCACTTTCTGCCATAAGGGTGGTGTCATCTGCAAAATCTGAAGTATTGATATTTCTCCCGGCAATCTTGATTCCAGCTTGGGCTTCCTCTAGCCCAGCGTTTCTCATGATGTACTCTGCATATAAGTTAAATAAGCAGGGTGACAATATACAGCCTTGATGTACTCTTTTTCCTACTTGGAACCAGTCCATTGTTCCATGTCCAGTTCTAACTGTTGCTTTCTGACCTGCATATAGATTTCTCAAGAGGTAAGTCACGTGGTCTGCTATTCCCATCTTGCAGAATTTTCCACAGTTTATTATGATCCACACAGTCAAAGACTTTGGCACAGTTAATAAAGCATAAATAGATGTTTTTCTGGAACTCTCTTGCTTTTTTGATGATCCAGCAGATGTTGGCAATTTTATCTCTGGTTCCTCTGCCTTTTCTAAAACCAGCTTGAACAGCTGGAAGTTCATGGTTCACGTACTGCTGAAACTTGGCTTGGAGAATTTTGAGCATTACTTTACTAGCGTGAGATGAGTGCAGTTGTGTGGTAGTTTATAAAGATAAATGGTAGAATTGCTTTAAAATTAAGTATAAATTTTGGGAAATTTATTGAGCCTTATATTTTTCTAGTAACATTTAATCAGGAATCTGGACTAAATACATATAAGACAAAGAATTGGATGAGTCAGAAAAAGAATGATGGAGATGAAACAACCAGGCTTCCCTTAGCCTATGTTCAATAGCAAGCTGGGAAAGACATCATTTGGTACCAATAAACAGTTTAGCACAGGAACCTATCCATTTGGGTATTTTCTCATCTCTTCCTATGCTCATTTAGAAGGAGCACTTTGTGGAAATGTCAGTATTTTAAATATTTTTCTCTCAAATCTCACCATGTCTGTTATTTCCATCCAAGTTCTCCAAATGTGTTTGCCAGGCAGGTACTGTCAAGACCCAGTTGTGCATCTGTAGCCATTTTCACTTAGCAACTGGTACAAAGCTAATGTGAAATAGAAAATGCCATCTTATAAATGCATTCTCACTTAGAAATTTCACATGCTTCATGTGCCCTGTCCCAACAGTACTTATACTAATCCCATAATGCAAAAATGTCTAATTAGAACCAATTTGATAAGCAGTCAGTTATCTGCATTAAACATATGTGTTACTATTCATTATACAAGTAAACCTATTATTTCCAAGAGAAATCAGAGTCATTAGATCATAAAGGCTTACAGAAATAGAACTCTGCTAAGCAAAATTAAGGATTTCTATTTTAGAAGAAAACATACATATCATTTCAAAGTAAATGACACATTAATAGACATAATTAGCACTATAAAGTGTTCAAGTGTCTTGAGAAAATTAATATGAGTATTGAGTTTGAATGTGGTAGATTGCTTCAGAAGCCATCTACATATTCTATTATGAACAGGTTTTAAGCATATTAATGCTTTAAACAGGATTAAGAAGTAACAGATATTCTTTCAAGTAAGAAATTGGGAAATGAATATAATTAGAGAATTGAACTCCACAAATAATCAGAGATTCCTCCCCAACTAAACTTCCTCCTTTTTGATCTTCATGACCAACTACTGACACATGGCATCAGAAAGTAATTCCTCATCTGAAACTGAGCTCCATAACTATACCTCACTGCTTCTCAATTTCATGCATGCACATTCATTCAGTATCATGCAGGGATTTACATTTCTCATAGTAAAATTTCAATGGAAGGATACAATTTCAATAATAACTACAGTTTTTACAGCATTATTCACACTTCCATTGATAGTTAATGGGTACTATTTTAGCATCTTAATTGCTTCCTGAATTAACCTCATAACTTATCCTTATGAGGTTTAAAATAATATTTCATTTTCAAACAATACAATTGCTGTCCATGGGGCTTTCAGGATAAAGTTCAAACTCATTAGACAAGCTAGTACTTAAGATATTTCAGTATCACTGTCTTCATTTCTGTTGTAATTTCTTCTATCTTTCAAGTTCCCAAGGCCTACATATTTCAGTTCTGAAATTCTTACACATTGAGATTCAGGGTTTGCTACTTCTCTGCCTTACATTTCTTCTTCATTTGATTTCCTTTTACTCATCCTAAAGATTCTACTCAGCCAAATTTTCCAATTTTCTTTCATTGAAGAACCTGAGTTCTTTCAATGCTCTTTCTTTGTTCTGATTTTACTTTCTCTTTATCTTGTTAAGACAGTGATCATAGCAGTATAATTCCTGATTTACATATTAGTCTCTACTTCTGCTGTTGTTAACTTTTGTTCAGTAGCTCAGTCATGTGCAACTCTTTGTGACCCCCATGGACTGCAGCAAGCCAGGCTTTCCTGTCCTTCATCATCTCCCAGAGCTTGCACAAACTCATGTCTATTGAGTTGGTGATGCCATCCAACCATATTGTCCTCTGTTGTCCCCTTTTCCTCCTGCCTTCAATTTTTCCCAGCATCAGAGTCTTTTCTAATAAGTTGGCTCTTCTCATCAAGTGGCCAAAGTATTGGAGCTTCAGCTTCAGCATCAGTCCTTCCAATGAATATTGAGGACTGATTTCCTTTAGGACTGACTGGTTTGCAGATCAAACTTCTAGTCTCTACTTCCATATTTCAGTATCTTCCAAAACCATGTGGCTGCTTGTCTAACTTTGTACACACAATATTTAACATAGTTTTTGTAGGCATACTGAATTTTTTAAAATGGCTTGGTCAATACTACTAGATCAATTATACAAAAATGCCAAATGATGTCAACATAGGGAATCAAGTCAGTTGAGTACTCATCTTAAGTCACCCCTCTCACTTGAAATAAAGGCATATGATTCACATCAGTGTCGGGCTTATTGATTGATTTATTATTCATTCACTCACCAACATTAACTGAAAGCCTGCTATGTGCCTGTTACTTTTGTGTGAAGCACTATTTAAACTTGGTAAACAATAGTGTCAAGTGTTAGCCAACACACTACTCTAGAATGTAAACAATGAATAGCTCAATCATATAAATAAAGTTGAATATATTGAAGTTTTATATGGGTGAACTGTATGTTGTCAATACAGACTATGATGTGCCAATAATGCATTAATAGTATAAGATTCCCAGGGAAGAATGTTGGTACTGTTCCCATATCTCTGTCAGGAGTTTCCTTTGAGTTAATTGCTTTGTATATTGTTTCACCATTTCCCTATAGGCCTTGCTTTCTTTCCTCTGTTAGACTAGACAACAAACTTTCAAGCAACTTATCCTTAAATTTTACACCACTATTTTATTCCTTTGTTTCACTCCTCAGGATCCAGTTCTTCATCCAGCTGAGCAGAAATTCTATGTCCTTTTATTTATTTATTTTTTTTAGGGAATGAAAATTTTAATTTTTTATTTATTTATTTAGCTGTGTCAGGTCTTAGTTGCAGCACATGGGATATTCATTGCATCATATGGAATCTTTTGTTATGGTGCATGGACTCTCTAGCTGTGGCACATATGGGATCTGAGTTCCCTGGCTGGAGACTGAATCTGCATCCCCTTCATTGCAAGGCAGATTCTTAACCACTAGACCACCAGGGGAGTCCTGTATGTCCTTTTGTTAAGGACCTGATATCTTCTAAAGCACTTAAAAAGATGTTTTAAATTATACATATTAAAAGAATAATCAACTCACTAAAGTGAAAAAAAAAAAATTGGTAGGTGGTTGGTAGTGAAGGAACAGATAATCAAGAAAACCATAAACATGGACTAATTATACTAAAAACTTGCACTGTTTTTACCCTGTCCTATTTCCAAAATATTGTGCCTATTGTACAATCAAAACTCCTCAGTAAAGGGAAAAAAAATGTAGCATTCCCAATTCTTTGCTGATTTGGAAAAAGAAAGATAAAAAATTTTATCTAGGCTAGTTAATAAAGCCAGATATTTAACACAGTATCTCATTAATTGAAAAGATCCCCTGAAGAAGGGAATGGCTACAATACACAAGTATTCTTGCCTGGAAAATGCTGAGGAACCAGGCTCCTCAGTCCATGGAGTCATAAAGAATCAGACATGACTTAGTGACTAACTCTTTTTTCATTTTCTCATTAATTATTCCTTATTAGTTTCTTCCTGGGCTTGGAAAAATTATTTGATTTTTTTTCAAATATGAAACTAAATCATATACTAAACTGAGCTTCTTCACCTAAATGAAAATTATGATTTACTCCCTTCCCCATTGTTAATGTTATTCTAGTACTTTTCTCTTTTTTTTTGACTATAAATTTATTTATTTTAATTGGAGGTTAATTATTTTATAATATTGTATTGGTACATCAACATGAATCTGCCACAGGTATACACATATTCCCCATCCTGAACCCCCCTCGCTCCTCCTTCCCCATACCATCCCTCTGGGTCGTTTCAGTGCACCAGCCCCAAGCATCCAGTATCATGCATCAAACCTGGACTGGCTATTCATTTCATATATGATATTATACACTTTTCAATGCCATTCTCCCAAATCATCCCACCCTCTCCCTCTCTCACAGAGTCCAAAAGACTGTTCTATACATCTGTGTCTCTTTTGCTGTCTCACACACAGGATTATCACTACCATCTTTCTAAATTCCATATATACGTGTTGGTATACTGTATTGGTGTTTTTTTTTTTTTTTCTGACTTACTTCACTCTGTATAATCGCCTCCAGTTTCATCCACCTCATTAGAGCTGATTCAAATGTATTCCTTTTAATAGCTGTGTAATACTCCATTGTGTATATGTACCACAGCTTTCTTATCTATTCATCTGCTGTTGGACATCTAGGTTGCTTCCATGTCCTGGCTGTTATAACAGTGCTGTGATGAACATTGGGGTACACGTGTCTCTTTTAATTCTGGTTTCCTCAGTGTGTATGCCCAGGAGTGGCATTCCTGGGTCATCAGTCAGTTCAGTTCAGTTCAGTCACTCAGTCGTGTCAGACTCTTTGCGACCCCATGAATTGCAGCACACCAGGCCTCCCTGTCCATCTCCAACTCCCGGAGTTCACTCAGACTCACATCCATCGAGTCCATGATGCCATCCAGCCATCTCATCCTGTCGTCCCCTTCTCCTCCTGCCCCCAATCCCTCCCAGCATCAGAGTCTCTTCCAATGAGTCAACTCTTTGCATGAGGTGGCCAAAGTACTGGAGTTTCAGCTTTAGCATCATTCCTTCCAAAGAAATCCCAGGGCTGATCTCCTTCAGAATGGACTGGTTGGATCTCCTTGCAGTCCAAGGGACTCTCAAGAGTCTTCTCCAACACCACAGTTCAAAAGAATCAATTCTTCAGCACTCAGCTTTCTTCACAGTCCAACTCTCACATCCATACATGACCAATGGAGAAACAATAGCCCTGACTATGCGGACCTTAGTCGGCAAAGCAATGTCTCTGCTTTTCAATATGCTATCTAGGGTGGTCATAACTTTTCTTCCAAGGACTAAGTGTCTTTTAATTTCATGGCTCTAGTCACCATCTGCAGTGATTTTGGAACCCAGAAAAATAACTCTGACACTGTTTCCTCTGTTTCCCCATCTATTTCCCATGAAGTGATGGGACCGGATGCCATGATCTTTGTTTTCTGAATGTTGAGCTTTAAGCCAACTTTTTCACTCTCCTGTTTCACCTATCAAGAGGCTTTTTAGTTCCTCTTCACTTTCTGCCATAAGGGTGGTGTCATCTGCATATCTGAGGTTATTGATATTTCTCCCGGCAATCATGATTCCAGCTTGTGTTTCTTCTAGTCCAAAGTTTCTCATGATGTACTCTGCATATAAGTTAAATAAGCAGGGTGACAATATACAGCCTTGATGCACTCCTTTTCCTATTTGAAACTGGTCTGTTGTTCCATGTCCAGTTCTAACTGTTGCTTCCTGACCTGTGTATAGGTTTCTCAAGAGGCAGGTCAGATGGTATGGTATTCCCATCTCTCTCGGAATTTTCCACAGTTTACTGTGATCCACACAGTCAAAGGCTTTGGCATAGTCAATAAAGCAGAAATAGATGTTTTTCTGGAACTCTCTTGCTTTTTCCATGATCCAGCAGATGTTGGCAATTTGATCTCTGGTTCCTCTGCCTTTTCTAAAACCAGCTTGAATATCTGGAAGTTCACGGTTCACGTATTGTTGAAGCCTGGCTTGGAGAATTTTGAGCATTACTTAAGGCAGTACTATTTCCAGTTTTTTAAGGAACCTCCACCCTGTTCTCCATAGTGGCTGTACTAGTTTGCATTCCCACCAACAGTGTAAGAGGGTTCCCTTTTCTCCACATCGCCTCCATCATTTATTGCTTGTGGACTTTTGGATCGCAGCCGTTCTTACTAGCATGAAAGGGTACCTCATTGTGGTTTTGATTTGCATTTCTCTGATAATGAGTGATGTTGAGCATCTTTTCATGTGTTTGTTAGCCATCTGTATGTCTTCTTTGGAGAAATTTCTATTTAGTTCTTTGGCCCATTTTTTTATTGGGTCGTTTATTCTTCTGGAATTGAGCTGCATAAGTTGCTTGTATATTTTTGACATTAGTTGTTTGTCAGTTGCTTCATTTGCTATTATTTTCTCCCATTCGGAAGGCTGTCTTTTCACCTTGCTTATAGTTTTCTTTGTTGTGCAGAATTTAATTAGGTCCCATTTGTTTATTTTTACTTTTATTTCCAGTAATCTGGGATGTGGGTCATAGAGGATCCTGCTGTGATGTATGTTGCAGAGTGTTTTGCCTATGCTCTCCTCTAGGAGTTTTATAGTTTCTAGTCTTACATTTAGATCTTTAATCTGTTTTGAGTTTATTTTTGTGTATGGTGTTAGAAAGTGTTCTAGTTTCATTCTTTTACAAGTGGTTGACCAGTTTTCCCAGCACCACTTGTTAAAGAGATTGTCTTTAATCCATTGTATATTTTTGACTCCTTTGTCAAAGATAAGGTGTCCATAGGTGTGTGGATTTATCTCTGGGCTTTATATTTTGTTCCATTGATCTATATTTCTGTCTTTGTGCTAGTACCATACTGCCTTGATGACAGTGGCTTTGTAGTAGAGCCTGAAGTCAGGCAGGTTGATTCCTCCAGTTCCATTCTTCTTTCTCAAGATTGCTTTGGCTATTCGAGGTTTTTTGTATTTCCATACAAATTGTGAAATTATTTGTTCTAGCTCTGTGATAAATACTATTGGTAGCTTGATAGAATTTGCATTGAATCTATAAATTGCTTTGGGTAGTATATTCATTTTCACTATATTGATTCTTCTGATCCACGAACATGGTATATTTCTCCGTCTATTAGTGTCCTCTTTGATTTCTTTCACCAGTGTTTTATAGTTTTCTATATATAGGTCTTTAGTTTCTTTAGGTAGGTATATTCCTAAGTATTTTATTCTTTTTGTTGCAATGGTGAATGGAATTGTTTCCTTAATCTCTTTTTCTACTTTCTCATTATTAGTGTATAGGAATGCAAGGGATTTCTGTGTGTTGATTTTATATCCTGCAACTTTAATATATTCATTGATGAGCTCTAGTAATTTTCTGGTGGAGTCTTTAGGGTTTTCTATGTAGAGGATCATGTCATCTGCAAACAGTGAGAGCTTTACTTGTTCTTTTCCAATTTGGATTCCTTTTATTTCTTTTTCTGCTCTGAGTGCCGTGGCCAAAACTATGCTGAATAGTAGTGGTGAAAGTGGGCACCCTTGTCTTGTTCCTGACTTTAGGGGAAATGCTTTCAGTTTTTCACCATTGAGGATAATGTTTGCTGTGGGTTTGTCATATATAGCTTTTATTATGTTGAGGTATGTTCCTTCTATTCCTACTTTCTGGAGAGTTTTTATCATAAATGGATGTTGAATTTTGTCAAAGGCCTTCTCTGCATCTATTGAGATAATCATATGGCTTTTATTTTTCAATTTGTTAATGTGGTGAATTACATTGATTGATTTGCGGATATTGAAGAATCCTTGCATCCCTGGGATAAAGCCCACTTGGTCATGGTGTATGATCTTTTTAATGTGTTGTTGGATTCTGATTGCTAGAATTTTGTTAAGGATTTTTGCATCTATGTTCATCAGTGATATTGGCCTGTAGTTTTCTTTTTTGGTGACATCTTTGTCAGGTTTTGGTATTAGGGTGATGGTGGCCTCATAGAATGAGTTTGGAAGTTTACCTTCCTCTGCAATTTTCTGGAAGAGTCTCAGTAGGATAGGTGTTAGCTCTTCTCGAAATTTTTGGTAGAATTCAGCTGTGAAGCCGTCTGGACCTGGGCTTTTGTTTGCTGGAAGATTTCTGATTACAGTTTCAATTTCCGTGCTTGTGATGGGTCTGTTAAGATTTTCTATTTCTTCCTGGTTCAGTTTTGGAAGTTTGTATTTTTCTAAAAATTTGTCCATTTCTTCCACGTTGTCCAATTTATTGGCATATAATTGCTGATAGTAGTCTCTTATGATCCTTTGTATTTCTGTGTTGTCTGTTGTGATCTCTCCATTTTCATTTCTAATTTTATTGATTTGATTTTTCTCTCTTTGTTTCTTGATGAGTCTGGCTAATGGTTTGTCAATTTTATTTATCCTTTCAAAGAACCAGCTTTTGGGTTTATTGATATTTGCTATGGTCTCTTTTGTTTCTTTTGCATTTATTTCTGTGCTAATTTTTAAGATTTTTTTTCCTTCTACTAACCTTGGGGTTCTTCATTTCTTCCTTTTCTAGTTGCTTTAGGTGTAGAGTTAGGTTATTTATTTGACTTTTCTCGTGTTTCTTGAAGTATGCCTGTATTGCTATGAACTTTCCTCTTAGCACTGCTTTTACAGTGTCCCACAGGTTTAGGGTTGTTGTTTTTTCATTTTCATTCATTTCTATACATATTTGATTTCTTTTTTGATTTCTTCTATGATTTGTTGGTTATTCAGCAGCATGTTGTTCAGCCTCCATATGTTGAAATTTTTACTAGTTTTTGTCCTGTAATTGAGATCTAATCTTACTGCATTATGGTCAGAAAAGATGCTTGGAATGATTTCAATTTTTTTTTGAATTTACCAAGGCTAGATTTATGGCCCAGGATGTGATCTATGCTGGAGAAGGTTCCATGTGCACTTGAGAAAAAGGTGAAATTCATTGTTTTGGGGTGAAATGTCCAATAGATATCAATTAGGTCTAACTGGTCTATTGTATCATTTAAAGTTTGTGTTTCCTTGTTAATTTTCTGTTTAGTTGATCTGTCTATAGGTGTGAGTGGGGTATTAAAGCCTTCCACTATTATTGTGTTATTGTTAATTTCCCCTTTCATACTTGTTAGCATTTGTCTTACATATTGCGGTGCATCTATGTTGGGTGCATATATATTTATAATTGTTATATCTTCTTCTTGGATTGATCCTTTGATCATTATGTAGTGTCCTTCTTTGTCTCTTTTCACAGCCTTTGTTTTAAAGATAATTTTATCTGATATGAGTATTGCTACTCCTGCTTTCTTTTGGTCTCTATTTGCAAGGGAAATCTTTTTCCAGCCCTTCACTTTTAGTCTATATGTTTCCCCTGTTTTGACGTGGGTCTCTTGTAGACAACATATATAGGGGTCTTGTTTTTGTATCCATTCAGCCAGTCTTTGTCTTTTGGTTGGGGCATTCAACCCATTTACATTTAAAGTAATTATTGATAAGTATGATCCCATTGCCATTTACTTTATTGTTTTGGGTTTGAGCTTGTACACCCTTTTTGTGTTTCCTGTCTAGAGAATATCCTTTAGCATTTGTTAGAGAGCTGGTTTGGTGGTGCTGAATTCTCTCAGCTTTTGCTTGTCTGTAAAGCATTTGATTTCTCCTTCATATTTGAATGAGTTCCATGCTGGGTACAGTAATCTGGGCTGTAGGTTATTTTCTCTCATCACTTTAAGTATGTCTTGCCATTCCCTCCTGGCTTGAAGAGTTTCTATTGAAAGATCAGCTGTTATCCTTATGGGAATCCCCTTGTGTGTTATTTGTTGTTTTTCCCTTGCTGCTTTTAATATTTGTTCTTCGTGTTTGATCTTTGTTAATTTGATTAATATGTGTCTTGGGATGTTTTGCTTTGGATTTATCCTGTTTGGGACTCTCTGAGTTTCTTGGACTTGGGTGATCATTTCCTTCCCCATTTTAGGGAAGTTTTCAACTATTATCTCCTCAAGTATATTCTCATGGTCTTTCTTTTTGTCTTCTTCTTCTGGGACTCCTATGATTTGAATGTTGGGGTGTTTAACACTGTCCTGGAGGTCTCTGAGGTTGTCCTCATTTCTTTTAATTCGTTTTACTTTTTTCCTCTCTGATTCACTTATTTCTACCATTCTGTCTTCTATTTCACTAATCCTGTCTTCTGCCTCTGTTATTCTACTATTTGTTGTCTCCAGAGTGTTTTTGATCTCATTTATTGCATTATTCATTATATATTGACTCTTTTTTATTTCTTCTAGGTCCTTGTTAAACTTTTCTTGCACCTTCTCAATCCTTGTCTCCAGGCTATTTATCTGTGATTCCATTTTGATTTCAAGATTTTGGATCATTTTCATGATCATTATTCAGAATTCTTTCTGAGGTAGATTCCCTATCTCTTTCTCTTTTGTTTGGTTTGGTGGGCATTTATCCTGTTCCTTTACCTGCTGGGTCTTCCTCTGTCTCTTCATCTTGTTTATATTGTTGAGATTGGGGTGTCCTTTCTGTATTCTGGCAGTTTGTGGAGTTCTCTTTATTGTGCAGTTTCCTCACTGTGGGTGGGTTACAGGTGGCTTGTCAAGGTTTCTTGGTTAGGGAAGCTTGTGTCGGTGTTCTGGTGGGTGGAGCTGGATTTCTTCTCTCTGGAGTGCAATGAAGTGTCCAGTAATGAGTTATGAGATGTCAGTGGTTTTGGAGTAACTTTGGGCAACCTGCATATTGGAGCTCAGGGCTATGTTCCTGTGTTGATGGAGAATTTGCGTGGTATGTCTTGCTCTGGAACTTGGCCCTTGGGTGGTGCTTGGTTTCAGTGTAGGTATGGAAGCATTTGATGAGCTCCTGTCAATTAATGTTCCCTGGAGTCAGGAGTTCTCTGGTGTTCTCAGGGTTTGGACTTAAGTCTCCTGTTTATGGTTTTCAGTCTTATTTTTACAGTAGTCTCAAGACTTCTCCTTCTATACAGCACCATTGATAAAACATCTAGGTTAAAGATGAAAAGTTTCCCCACAGTGAGAGACACCCAGAGAGGTTCACAGAGTTACATGGAGAAGAGAATAGGGAGGAGGGAGTTAGATGTGACCCTCTAACTAATGAGATGAGGTGAAATCAATAGAGGAAAGAGCAAGCTAGCCAGTAATCACTTCCTTATGTGCACTCCACAATTGGACTGCTCAGAGATGTTCATGGAGTTATACAGAGAAGAGAAGAGGGAGGAAGGAGACAGAAGTGGCCGGGGGGAATCAAAAGGAGACAGACAGATCCAGCCAGTTATCAGTTCCCTAAGTGTTCTCCACCGTCTGGAACACACAGAGATTCACAGAGTTGGGTAGAGAAGAGAGAGGGTAGGGAGGAGACACAGGCGACCTGGTGGAGAAAAAGGAGAGTCCAAAGCGGGAGAGAGCAGTCAAGCCAGTAATCTCACTTCCAAGTAAAAATGGGTAGTGAATATTGGGTTCTTAAAGGTACAAAATTGATAACAAATACCAAAAAGCAAAAATTAAAAATCTAGAGTAGAGTTCAGAATTTCAAAAATATAATATTAAAGAAAAGAAGAAAAAAAGAGAGAGAGAAAAAAAGTCACAAAAATTATAGAATATATATATATATATATATATATATATATATGAAGTTTGGTTTAAAAAAATAGGGTCTTTTTTTTTTTGCAAAGTAATAGTAGGTTATAAAATGAAAATTAAAGGAGTAATAGAGGACTTAAAATTTTTAAAAAATTAAAAAAATAATAATAAAAAAGAATAATTGTAAAAATATATCTAGGACTTTCTCTAGTGTTGTTGTGGGTATTGTGGGGTAAGTTCATTTTTGAATAGTTCCTTGGTCCAGCTTATATTTCTCAAGATCTATAGGCCCCTTCCTATGTAGTCGGTACTAACGACAGGGTTTTAATCTATTGCACCTGTCACTTCCAAGGTGGTTCCCTCTGTTTTAGCTTCTATTTGCTGGTCTCTTCAGTGTCTGATTTCTGCCCTGACACAAATGGGGCAGTGGTGGACACTTATTTAGGCTCACTTGTTCAGTCGCGCTCTGGGGAGGGAGGGATGCTGCAAACAAATAACATCAGCGTGTGCTCCCAGTGCCTCAGCCACACTGGGCCTGCCCCCGCTCACAGCATGTGTACCCTCCCTGCCCACACTGCTCTAGGTTGCTCCTCCAGGAACTGTCTGAGGCCAGCCCTGGGCTGCATGCACCTCCCAGGTCTAAGCCACTCAGGTTCAGGCACTCAAGTAGTCCTCAGAGGCACAGACTTGATTGGGCCTGTGTTTTGTGCCCTTTCCAGGTCCAAGCAGCTCAGGTGATGAGGTGTTTGGCAAGTGCGGTCACTGCGACTTATCACCTCCCCTGTCCCTGCCACTCAGTTTTCTAGATGTACAACTGGCACACCTTTACAGGCAGATGTTGACTGTCCAGAACCCCAAGAAGTCCTAGTTAGCAAAGAAGCCTGCTTACAGTTTTGTAGATAATGTCTCTCTGGGGCTGCGATTGCCTCCTTCTGGCTCTGGCTGCCTGTCACTGGAGGGGGATGGTCTGCAGCCGGCTATCTCTGTTCAGTCCTTTGTTCTGTGCATGGGCCTGGCGGTGTCTTAGGTCAGAGCTGGATTTTCACATGGTAGTTATCCCACAGTCGGGTTTGCTAGCCCAAGTTAGTTCTCTCAGATTGCGCTGGAGACATTCAGGCCAGATCCTTACTCTAAGCAATGCAGCCCACGCCTCCCTGCCCAGCCCCCGCTTGCTAGTGGTGGGTACAGGTGTCTGCACTGCTTCTCCGCTGGTGGAGTTACCGTTGGGCTCATAATCTGTGGGTTTTAATTATTTATTTATTTTTCCTCCCTGTTATGTTGCCCTCTGTGCTTCCAAGGCTCGCCACAGACTCGGCAGTGTTTCTTGGTGTTTGGAAACCTCTCTTTTTAAGACTCCCTTCCCAGGACAGAGCTCCATCCCTACCTCTTTTGTCTCTTTTTTTGTCTTTTATATTTTTTCCTACCTCCTTTCGAAGACAATGGGCTGCTTTTCTGGGTGCCTGATGTCCTCTGCCGGCATTCAGAAGTTGTTTTGTGGAATTTACTCAGCAGTTAAATGTTCTTTTGATGAACTGTGGGAGAGAAAGTGGTCTCCCCATCCTACTCTTCCGCCATCTTAAGACTGCCCCTCTAGTACTTTTCTTAAGATTTTCTATAGCAACCAAATCTGAATGCATTCTGTGTCTCCAAACATAACTAGAATTTACTGATATTATGTTAAATATCATATTAACAATATCAATCCAAATTTTCAAGGTAAAACATGCCATTGCATGTCAATGATTAACTGTGACAGATTATAATTAGAATTTTTAAAAATTTGATTTACTAATTATCATGCTAAAATATCAGTAAAACATCAGCAAGCACTTTATGAAAATTTAACTTAAATGAAAACATATTAAACATGTTAGACAACACTCAGGTTGTCAAACTAGAGAAATTCTGAATTGGGACATGTAAGATAGTTTATTTAGTAAAGGTGATTTCTTTAGAAAATATATTTTCCAACTAATCTTGACAAGAACACTCCCGAAGGGAGGCAAAAAAATTAATAGTGAAAAGGTTATACTTAATGCAATTAAGTTGACAAATGATCATGTTTCTAAGTTGAAAGGTAAAAGAGGTGGCCTATAAAGCAATTTATAAAAACATTCTAAGTAAACCCTACACACACACATATATATAGTCCATTTTAATAAAAGACTATTTTCCCTTTTCTAAAAACTATTGATTTTTCTTAGAGACAGTTTCTGTATGCTATCAAGAAAAACAGGAGGTGTTAGCTTTTGTTGCTTCTAATGCATTGAAAAAATACCAAATGACAGTTAGAAGTTATAAACTTTTCATCAACTTTTAACAATTCGCTATAGGACATATGAAGTCCAAGGAAAATGCCTTTTTTATTATTATTATACTTCCTTGAGTATCAGGTAGATCTTTTAGCAAATGCCACTAGCATTTTCAAGTGACATTTACAATCAAAATTGCCTAATATTTATCTACCTATACTATTTATTTAAAAAGCTGAAAATTATAATCTAGTTACACTTTTACTATCTTTCTGTTTAAGGTAGGAAATTCCTCACACTCTTGTAGAAAACTAATTTTACTGATTTTTATCTACCTGAAATCTCAGTTTAGTGTTTGTGTTTTTTTTTTTTTTTTTCCAATCTAGTCCAGATTAGAATAATAGAAATATCAACAATTTAATGTACTCACTTGCTGGGGATTAAAATCAAATTTGCAACTCAGTGACACAGTCACAATCAGTTACTGCTTTAGAAGTTGCCCTTGTTGCCTGTATGTTTACAGGATGTTATATACTAGGGATCTAAATTCTAAAGCCATGTTGTACCAACATCACTACCTTTTTTTTTTTTTTTTCTGAATTTTTCAGTCTTTCTCTGTATTAGACCAATGCCTATGGCTACATATAGTTTATTATTTTACAATATATACTTTATGATCTGCAAGACAGAGCACTGTAATTTACATTGGATCAGCAGCAGCAACCCATGTTCTATTTTGTCTTTTTCCTGAATGGAATTAAGTTTCATCCACTCAAAGATCAAAAAGGGATTTCTCCTCCTGATCTCTGGATCCCCTACCACTCGAGTCCAGTCAACTGAATGGTAATGTGCTATTTTGCAAATGTTATTTTGATAGTAAAGATGTAAAACAGTAAGGGATTGTGTAAAAATTACTGATAACACTATGCCTGGGTGCCCAGCATTATGTCTTTCACCAAGAAGATGATAAAAGAGAACAGATTTCTAGGAAAAGTGTTTAACTCACATTTTGAGTTTCTGAATATGAGTGAAGGTGAAGTCGCTCAGTCGTGTCCGACTCTTTGCAACCCCGTGGACTGTAACCTACTAGGTTTCTCCGTCCATGGGATTCTCCAGGCAAGAATACTGGAGTGGATTGCCATTTCCTTCTCCAGGGGATCTTCCCGACCCAGGGATCGAACCCGGGTCTCCTGCATTGGAGACAGATGCTTTAACCTCTGAGCCACCAGGGAAGATGAGTAGCCTATAAGATAAATGGGCTAAGATTCTCGATAGGCAAGGAGATATGTAGACATGTATCTCAAATAGTGATCTGGGCTGTTTAAATGATTTTAAAGACCATTACCTCACAGTAGTGATAGAAGTCATGGAAGCACATTATCTCATACAAGAAAATTCTTTCTGAACATCATTATAAGCATTTTGAGATTGTCAGTCTAAGAACATAAAATCTTACCACTGACCAATATTCTAAGGCATTTTTATACAACAAATCACCCCCAAAGCAGTGGCATAAGACATCCATCCTTTAGTATACCATTCTTCTTGTCAGCAGGCTGGCCTGAGCTCAGCTAGGCTGTTCCGATTATGGCTGTGTTCACCCAAGTGACTACAGTCAACTGCTTGATGGGCTAGAGGCAGGATGATTTGGACTGGTTTCATATGTGATGGATTCTCTCTGTTTGGTGTGGTGTGTCAACTTCTAGAAGGCTACCTGAGGTGTCAGCAATGCAGGTGCAAAGCCCCAAAGAAATGAGACCTAGATTCAGAACTTGTAAAACTTCATTAGTGCTGTATTCTGTTAGTTAAAGCAACTGACAAAGCCAGTCCAGATTCAAGAAGTGAGGAAACAGACTCTACTTATTGATGGAAGAAACAAATAAATCAAATTGCAAAGAATATGGAAAGATAGTGACGTTTTTACAAATCAGTTCAGTTCAGTTCAGTCATTCAGTCGTGTCCGACTCTTTGCGACCCCATGAATCTCAACACGCCAGGCCTCCTTGTTTATCACCAACTCCCGGAGTTCACTCAGACCCACGTCCATCGAGTCAGTGATGCCATCCAGCCAGCTCATCCTCTGTCGTCCTCTTCTCCTCCTGCCCCCAATCCCTCCCAGCATCAGAGTCTATTCCAATGAGTCAACTCTTCACATGAGGTGGCCAAAGTACTGGAGTTTCAGCTTCAGCATCATTCCCTCCAAAGAAATCCCAGGGCTGATTTAATAAGTTGTTACAAAAGTGAAAGAGTAGAAATACATGAAAAAGGAATACCAGATAATCATCTGTGTACTAAAATTGACTAGAAGAACAGATGAAATTAATGAATTAAGAATTCATGTGAAAGGGTAATATTATCATGTATTACAATTCTAAACACTGACTCTTTTGCTTCTAATAATGTGCAAAGATTAACTGCTGATAGATAGCAGAGGTATTTGTAAGCAATTCCAAAAAAATGATTTTCAGAACACTTTTTTGCATGCTTCACTTTAAGTACACTTTAAAAATATCCAGTTTTTTTTTTAATTTTTTAATTTTTACTTTATTATACTTTACAATACTGTATTGGTTTTGCCATACATTGACATGAATCCACCATGGGTGTATATGAGCTCCCAATCCTGAATCCCCCTCCCACATCCCACCCCATATCCTCTCTCTGGATCATCCCCATGCACCAGCCCCAAGCATCCTATATCCTGTATCAAACATAGGCTGGTGCTTCGTTCTTACATGATAGTATACATGTTTCAATGCCATTCTCCCAATTCATCCCACCCTCTCCCTCTCCCACAGAGTCCAAAAGTCCGTGTTCCCCATAGTGGCTGGACTAGTTTGCATTACCACCAACAATGTAAGAGAGTTCCTTTTTCTCCACATCCTCTCCAGCATTTATTGCTTGTAGACTTTTGGATCACAGCCATTCTGACTGACATAAAATGGTACCTCATTGGGAAGATCCCCTGGAGAAGGAAATGGCAATCCACTCCAGTATTCTTGCCTGGAGAATCCCATGGGCAGAGAAGCCTAGTAGGTTACAGTCCACGGGGTCGCAAAGAGTCGGACACGACTGAGCGACTTCACCTTCACCATTGTGGTTTTGATTTGCATTTCTCTGATAATGAGTGATGTTGAACATCTTTTCATGTGTTTGTTAGCCATCTGTATGTCTTCTTTGGAGAAATGTCTGTTTAGTTCTTTGGCCCATTTTTTGATTGGGTCATCTATTTTTCTGGAATTGAGCTGCAGGAGTTGCTTGTATATTTTTGAGATTAGTTTTTGTCAGTTGCTCCCTTATGACCCAGCAATCCCACTACTGGTCATACACACCAAGGAAACCAGAACTGAAAGAGACACATGTGCCTCAATGTTCATTGCAGCACTGTTTATAATATCCAGGACATGGAAGCAACCTAGATGTCCAACAGCAGATGAATGGATAAGAAAGCTGTGGTACATATACACAATGGAGTATTACTCAAGCATTAAAAAGACTATATTTGGATCAGTTCTAATGAGATGGATGAAATTGGAGCCTATTATACACAGTGAAGTAAGCTCAAAAGAAAAAACACCAATACAGTATACTAACACATATATATGGAGTTTAGAAAGATGGTAACAATAACCCTGTATGCAAGACAGTAAAAGAGACACAGATGTATAGAACAGTCCTTTGCACTCTGTGGGAGAGGGAGAGGGTGGGATGATTTGGGAGAACGGCATTGAAACATATATCATATAAGAAATGAATCGCCAGTCCAGGTTCGATGAAGGATACAGGATGCTTGGGGCTGGTGCACTAGGATGACCCAGAGAGATAGTACGGGAAGGGAGGTGGGAAGGGTGTTCAGGATGAGGAACACATGTACACCCGTGGCAGCTTCATGTTTATGTATGGCAAAACCAATAAAATATTGTAAAGTTATTAGCCTCCAATTAAAATAAATGTTTATATTTAAAAAAATAAAAAAACACAGTGTATAAAGGTTGTTTTATATATATATATACACATATATATATATATATATATATATAAAATTGTCACGAGAAGAAATATTGGGTTTGGCTTTTTAAATTGTTATTTTTTTTCTTATGCTAGTCTTAGTTGCAGCACATGGGATCTTTAGTTTTAACATGCAGAATCTTAGTTGCAGCATGTGGAATCTAATTCCCTGACCAGGGATCAAACTTAGGGGGACCACAGATTCTTAGCTACTGGACCAACATGGAAGTGGGTGGGACTATTTTTATGTTGGGTTGATGTCTGAACTACAGAGATGATTCCTTATAATATTCAGTTACATGAATATTGACAGCCAGAAAAAAAAAAGTTATGTTTGCTCACCTACTCAACAATAGAACAAAAGTAAAGGAAAGAATTAAATGAGAAAGCAACTCCATAGTGAGAAGTGTACTTTTCCCAAATGATTTCCAGGAAATGGTTTAATTAAATACAGATGACCACAATGTCAAAAGTGCATATTTTATACCACACAAGAGGTTGCAAAGAATATATAATCAGGAAGTAATTCATATCAGCCCCTGATTTTAAGCCACATAAGAAGAGAAATTGTATTTTTTTTCACTCTTGTGTATCCAGTGTTTAACTGTGTAACTTCAAAATAGTAGATGTTTAATAAATATATGGTAAATGAATGAATACATGCAAGAATAAATGAATAGCATTGCTTTTTATGATTAGGGTAATTTAATTCATAAAATAACATCAATGTGTTAAAAAGTATATAATCTCCATTGACCAGTGTAGAAATAGTGTGAAATGTCTGAATAGGAGATATATTTTTAACCTTTATGATGTAATTGTTTAACAACTTATTCTGATTTATAGTTATAATTTTCTGATTTTATTTATTACCTTACTGACAGTACTCTGTATTTTTTGCCTTTTCATTTCAAGTAGAAAATCTCCTTTCCACTTTTTCATAAGGTAGAGCTGGTGGCAATGAATTCCTTCAGTTTTTGTTTGTTTAAGAAAGACTTTCCCCTTCATATCTGAAAGATAACTTTGCTGGATAGAGGGTTCTTCAAGGATAGATTTTATCTTTCAATGTTTTTATCATGTCTTTCTGCATTCTCCCTCTCTCCTAGTCTTAGAATTTCAGCTGTAAGTCAGTGTATAGCCTAATTGGGTTTCTCCTGTAAGTTCTGATTTCCCCCACCCCTGACTGTTTTTAAAATTCTTTTTGTCATTGATAACTTAAGTATAAAGTGTCTTGGAGACATCTTTTTGCATTGGGATAATTAGGTATTCTCTTAGCTTGGTAGACTTGTATATTCAGTCCCTTCCACGTTTGAGAAGTTCTCAGCTGTTATTTCTTTAAATAGACTCTGTTCCTTCTCCCTCTCTTCTTCCAAGATACCCATTACCCTCGTGTTGCCTTTTCTAATGGAGAGAATAGTTCATGGAGAATTACTTCACTTTTTAAAAATGTTAGTTCTCTTTCCCCTTCTACCCAAATTATATCTAAAATTTATCTCTTTAAAANAAGAATTGATGCTTTTGAACTGTGGTGTTGGAGAAGACTCTTGAGAGTCCCTTGGACTGCAAGGAGATCCAACCAGTTCATTCTGAAGGAGATAAACCCTGGGATTTCTTTGGAAGGAATGATACTAAAGCTGAAACTTCAGTTCTTGGGCCACCTCATGAGAAGAGTTGACTCATTGGAAAAGACTCTGATGCTGGAAGGGCTTGGGGGCAGTAGGAGAAGGGGACGACAGAGGATGAGATGGTTGGATGGCATCACTGACTCGATGGACATGAGTCTGAGAGAACTGTGGGAGATGGTGATGAACAGGGAGGCCTGGCGTGCTGCGATTCATGGGGTCTCGAGGAGTCGGACACAATTGAGCGACTGAACTGAACTGAACTTATATATATATATATATATATATATACACATACATATATACAACTGATACATATATATACACACAACTGATACACACACAACTCTTTTTTAGATTATTTTCCCATTTAGACCATTAAAGAATACTGAGTAGATTTCTCTGTGCTATACAGTAGGTTTTTATTAGTTATCTATTTTATATTTTATAGTGTATATATATCAATGCCAATTACCCAGTTTTCACTGACTCTCTCTTCCATATCATCTCTTCTGTTTGTAATGCTTCCTAATGTTACTTTTTTTTTTTTTTCTACTGTACTCATAAGGGACTCATGAATGCAAAGCACCATTGGCTATTCAGTTCAGTTCAGTTCAGTTGCTCAGTCGTGTCTGCTTCTTTGCGACCCCGTGAATGGCAGCATGCCCGACCCCCCGTCCATCACCAACTCCCGGAGTTCACTCAGACTCACATCCATCGAGTTGGTGATGCCTCCAGCCATCTCATCCTGTCGTCCCCTTTTCCTCCTGCCCCCAATCCCTCCAAGCATCAGAGGGTTTTCCAATAAGTCCAGTCTTCGCATGAGGTGGCCAAAGTACTGGAGTTTCAGCTTTAGCATCATTCCTTCCAAAGAAATCCCAGGGCTGATCTCCTTCAGA
Source organism: Cephalophus harveyi (assembly GCA_006410635.1). NCBI lineage: Eukaryota > Metazoa > Chordata > Mammalia > Artiodactyla > Bovidae > Cephalophus > Cephalophus harveyi. The sequence goes on along the minus strand of SJYT01069014.1, from coordinate 115,020 downwards.
ATGGACTGGTTGGATCTCCTTGCAGTCCAAGGGACTCTCAAGAGTCTTCTCCAACACCACAGTTCAAAAGCATCAATTCTTCAGCACTCAGCTTTCTTCGCAGTCCAACTCTCACATCCATATGTGACTACTGGAAAAACCATAGCCTTGACTAGACGGACCTTTGTTGGCAAAGTAATGTCTCTGCTTTTGAATATGCTATTAGAACTAGGTTATTTGGGGACCCATACCTCATGTGATGCACTTCCCTGGTAGCTCAGCTGGTAAAGAATTTACCTGCCTTGCAGCAGACCCCGGTTTGATTACTGGGTTGGGAAGATCCCCAGGTTGGGAAGATCCCCTGGAGAAGGGACCCACTCCAGTCTTCTTGGGCTTTCCTGGTGGCTCAGATGGTAAAGAATCCACTTGCAATGCAGGAGACTGGGTTCAATCCCTGGGTTGGAATGATCCCCTGGAGGAGAGTATGGCAACCTACTCCAGTATTCTTTCCTGGAGAGTTCCCATGGACCAAGGAGCCTGGTAGGCTACGGTCCATGGGGTTGTAAAAAGCTGAACATAGCTGAGTGACTAAGCACAGCAAGCATCTCAGGTGATAGCTTGAAAATTGGGTCTTTGTATGTGTAGTCCAAGCCCTCAATTCCTCAGAGAGAAGCTGGGAGTTTGCTGTTACCTTCTGATTATAAGGCACTGTACAGGGAATGGGGTTTTTAGGAAGAATGCATCTCAGTCTTTCCTGTTTGTTTTGATGTGGTTAGTTTCTCAGTTACTCAATACGTAGGAGTCACTCCACTAGTTTCTGAATTTCTCTTAAAGGAAGTTGATCCATGTGAACCTGTGTATTTAGTGTGTTCTTAGGAGGAGGGAATGTCAGAAGCCTGTGTCACCATTTTGATCTCAAGTTTTTATAGAAGCTCTTTTAGTTGATTGCGAGAATCTATGAAGCCACCCATAAATACTCCACAGGAAGGGTGTGTGTGTGTGTGTGTGTATGTGTGTATGTGTGTGTGTGTGTGTGTGTGTCTGAACTGTACTTAAACACCTTCAAATTTTAATGACATTAAGCTAACTTTTTTTTTTTACTCATAGTTTAAGAGAACTTAGCAAAGGCTTTTAAAATCACATGCTCAATTTGCCACATGCTTTGAGCTATGTTTTGGGAGCATTATTCTAAATTTATCTTTGCTCAAAAACAATTTCTCAATTTCAACACCATTTGATGTATATAGAGGATGAGGATTTTTCAAATCATGAAGTCCTGATTCTTTCATGTTTAAATTCCTTCCTTTAGTGTAACTTTCTCTTGTCATATACTGTAAGAAATAAGAAGAAAGCAGATAACATTTTCAACATCTTGACCAGAAATTTTCTTTGCAAAATCATTCAGTTCTTTAGGTATTTTCTACTTTCCACAATATACAGATTTTATTTATTTCTTTATAGCCAAGAACATTATTGTGGAGGTATGAACAGACATTGGAAGATTTTTTCTGAGAAAAATAACTACATGGAAATAGAAAGTCAGAGAAATAGAAGCTAGTCCTAACATTTCCCAGCTCTTCTTTCATACCCCTTCTCTGATCTTAACACATTGGGCTTAACCAAAATGTCTCTGTTAGAGATGCATCTAGTCCTTGCAGAGGAAATCAGGTGTTTATCAGGACAGGCCAGCTCCTGTTCCTACCTTTATGAGGCAGTTCCAAAAATAGCATCTTGTGCACATTGTGGATCCTTCTGAGACACTACAATTTGACTTAGACCTGAGAAGGTTTGAAGTGACTTTGAATATGATAACAATTTTTCCATCCCCAGATCTTGGAATGCTCCTGGAGAGTATTTTACTATTTTGTTACCCTTACTATTTTTTCAAAAATAGCTATTTAAAGGTTGTATTTTATAAGACAGAATGTGGTCCACTGGAGAAGGGAATGGCAAGCCACTTTGGTATTCTTGCCTTGAGAATCCCATGAACAGTATGAAAAGGCAAAAAGATAGGACATTGAGAGATGAACTCTCCAGGTCAGTAGGTGCCCAACATGCTACTGGAGATCAATGGAGAAATAACTCCAGAAAGAATGAAGGGATGGAGTCAAAGCAAAAACAATGCCCAGTTGTGGGTAGGACTGGTAATAGAAGCAAGATTCAATGCTTTAAAGAGCAATATTGCATAGGAACCTGGAATGTTAGGTCCATGAATCAGGCAAATTGGAAGTGGTCAACAGGAGATGGCAAGAGTGAACATAGACATTCTAGGAATCAGCGAACTAAGATGGACTGGAATGGGTGAATTGAACTCAGATGACCATTATATCTACTACTATAGGCAGGAGTCCCTTAGAAGAAATGCAGTAGCCACCACAGTCAACAAAAGAGTCCGAAATGCAGTTCTTGGATGCAATCTCAAAAATGACAGAATGATCTCTGTTTGTTTCCAGGCAAACCATTCAATATTACGGTAATCCAAGTCTATGCCCTGACCAATAAAGCTGAAGAAGCTGAAGTTGAACGGTTCTATGAAGACATACAAGACGTTTTAGAACTAACAAACACCCCAAAAATATGTCTTTTTCATTATAGGGGACTGGAATGCAAAAGTAGGAAGTCAAGAAACACCTGGAGTAACAGGCAAATTTGGCCTTGGAATATGGAATGAAGCAAGGCAAAGACTAATACAGTTCTTACAAGAGAACATACTGGTCATAGTGAGAGGGTAACAGGCAGGAAGGCCAGGGGTCTCCAAACAGAGGAAATAGCCTGCAAGTATCAGACATTTTATCTCTCTTAAGCAGCAGGAGGAAACAAACTAGCGATATTTTTTCCTTCTCCATACAAATTTAAAAGGAGGTTTTTCTTAAAATTCTGTGTTGCCATAATGACACCTGGTTTCACCTGAAGTTAACCATTGCCTTTTCTTATGGAAATGTTTATCTTAAGCTATGTAAATTACACTATTTGTATGGTGCTCTGCCCTTCTTCAAGGTTCAAGTTAATCCTTTTAGGGCCCAAGATAAACCATTTGGAGCCAAGATTATCCCAAAATACATCCTATGGGTGAGGGGCCTGGTGCCATTCTAAGTTTTGAGACATTCCTTTCTTTCATTAACAGACTGCTGATGACTATATAACATTCAGCTAAAGACTAGCAGGGGGGTACTCTTTCTGCCCCCTTCTGATGCCTATGTCAGAAGCTTTCTCTATCTCCTTTATACTTTAATAAAACTTTGTTACACAAAAGCTCTGAGCGATCAAGCCTCGTCTCTGGCCCCGGATTGAATTCTTCTCATCCGGGGGCCAAGAATCCTGCGTCGTAATTCAACAACAACCTTTCAATAGCAAACACCCTCTTCCAACAACACAAGAGAAGAAAAACATCTATTTCTGCTTTATTGACTATGTCAAAGCCTTTGACTGTGTGGATCACAATAAACTGTGAGAAATTCTGAAAGAGATGGGAATAGCAGACCAATATATGGAGAAACAGTGACAGACTTTATTTTTCTGGGCTCCAAAATCACTGCAGATGGTGACTGCAGACATGAAATTAAAAGATGCTTGCTCGTTGGAAAGAAAGTTATGACCAATCTAGACAGCATGTTAAAAAGCAGAGACATAACTTTGTCAACAAAGATCCGTCTAGTCAAGGCAATGGTTTTTCCAGTAGTCAAGTATGGATATGAGATTTTGACTATAAAGAAAGCTGCGCACAGAATAATTGATGCTTTTGAAGTGTGGTGTTGAAGACTCTTGAAAGTCCCTTGGAATGCAAGCAGATCCAGTCTGTCCATCCTAAAGGAGATCAGTCCTGGGTGTTCATTGGAAGGACTGATGCTGAGGCTCAAACTCCAATACTTCGGCCACCTGATGTGGAGAGCTGATCCATTTGAAAAGACCTTGATGCTGGGAAAGATTGAGTGAAGGGGGAGAAGGGGATGACAGAGCATGAGATGGTTCACCAACACAATGAACATGGGTTTGCGTGAACTCCGGGAGGTGGTGATGGACAGGGAGGCCTGGCGTACTGCGGTTCATGGGGTCGCAAAAAGTTGGACACGACTGAGCAACTGAACTGAACTATTTTGTCAAAAATAGCTATTTAAAGGTTGTATTTTATAGTGAAATTATATCACAGCTGTGTACTAATATTATGGCAGTAATATGTAAATACCCCAAACATAATCCTTTCAAATTAATAAATAGTGAAATATCAGTCAAAACATACTATTTACTTGACAATATATGTTAATATTCCAGTGCTCAAATATCTAAATTGGTGTCAGAAGGAATTAAAATTCATATTTCACCCACACAGTTGCTTATAATAGCACAGTCCCAATTCCTTTTAACCAAGTGTTCCTTCAGTAAGGCAAATAACTGTAACTTGTGGTTGCAGTGGAAATTGCAGCTGTGTAGTGCTGCCTGTGAATGAATGTGTTTTTTTATTACTAGATTATATGGCAGCATATGTATTTCATGTACCCAATCCAGCTTTTATCAGAAATAAAATGTTCCACATCTAACTTATATTTATTCTTTCTCCTTTGGTTCTCAACATATATAATCCCAATATACATGTCTGTGTCACACCTGTTACATAACTGGGATGAGAATAAGTTCTTTGGGCATTGAATCGGTGTTGCTTCTAGTGTTATAAATTTGCTTTGTCTGGAAGAATCTAGTCTTCTGTTGATGAAGACTCTAAGATGAAGTAGATATTCCCTTATAGGTTATCACAATGTCAGAAAATTTATTGTTTGTTATTTTCATTCAGTAGCTATGTAGTGTCTGACTCTTTGTGACCTCATGTACTACAGCACACTAAGGTCCTCTGACATTCACTATCTCCCAGAGTTTGCTCAAATTAATTTCCATTGAGTTGATGATGCTATACAACAATCTCATCCTCTGCCACCCCCTTCTCCTTTTACCTTCAATCTTTCCCAATATCAGGGCCAGAGAATTAGAGATAAACAAATAATCACTTTAATGTTTCTATTTTTAGATCCTGAAAATATTTTTAACTTAATAGAGGTAAGNGCTAACTTTTTTTTTTTACTCATAGTTTAAGAGAACTTAGCAAAGGCTTTTAAAATCACATGCTCAATTTGCCACATGCTTTGAGCTATGTTTTGGGAGCATTATTCTAAATTTATCTTTGCTCAAAAACAATTTCTCAATTTCAACACCATTTGATGTATATAGAGGATGAGGATTTTTCAAATCATGAAGTCCTGATTCTTTCATGTTTAAATTCCTTCCTTTAGTGTAACTTTCTCTTGTCATATACTGTAAGAAATAAGAAGAAAGCAGATAACATTTTCAACATCTTGACCAGAAATTTTCTTTGCAAAATCATTCAGTTCTTTAGGTATTTTCTACTTTCCACAATATACAGATTTTATTTATTTCTTTATAGCCAAGAACATTATTGTGGAGGTATGAACAGACATTGGAAGATTTTTTCTGAGAAAAATAACTACATGGAAATAGAAAGTCAGAGAAATAGAAGCTAGTCCTAACATTTCCCAGCTCTTCTTTCATACCCCTTCTCTGATCTTAACACATTGGGCTTAACCAAAATGTCTCTGTTAGAGATGCATCTAGTCCTTGCAGAGGAAATCAGGTGTTTATCAGGACAGGCCAGCTCCTGTTCCTACCTTTATGAGGCAGTTCCAAAAATAGCATCTTGTGCACATTGTGGATCCTTCTGAGACACTACAATTTGACTTAGACCTGAGAAGGTTTGAAGTGACTTTGAATATGATAACAATTTTTCCATCCCCAGATCTTGGAATGCTCCTGGAGAGTATTTTACTATTTTGTTACCCTTACTATTTTTTCAAAAATAGCTATTTAAAGGTTGTATTTTATAAGACAGAATGTGGTCCACTGGAGAAGGGAATGGCAAGCCACTTTGGTATTCTTGCCTTGAGAATCCCATGAACAGTATGAAAAGGCAAAAAGATAGGACATTGAGAGATGAACTCTCCAGGTCAGTAGGTGCCCAACATGCTACTGGAGATCAATGGAGAAATAACTCCAGAAAGAATGAAGGGATGGAGTCAAAGCAAAAACAATGCCCAGTTGTGGGTAGGACTGGTAATAGAAGCAAGATTCAATGCTTTAAAGAGCAATATTGCATAGGAACCTGGAATGTTAGGTCCATGAATCAGGCAAATTGGAAGTGGTCAACAGGAGATGGCAAGAGTGAACATAGACATTCTAGGAATCAGCGAACTAAGATGGACTGGAATGGGTGAATTGAACTCAGATGACCATTGTATCTACTACTATAGGCAGGAGTCCCTTAGAAGAAATGCAGTAGCCACCACAGTCAACAAAAGAGTCCGAAATGCAGTTCTTGGATGCAATCTCAAAAATGACAGAATGATCTCTGTTTGTTTCCAGGCAAACCATTCAATATTACGGTAATCCAAGTCTATGCCCTGACCAATAAAGCTGAAGAAGCTGAAGTTGAACGGTTCTATGAAGACATACAAGACGTTTTAGAACTAACAAACACCCCAAAAATATGTCTTTTTCATTATAGGGGACTGGAATGCAAAAGTAGGAAGTCAAGAAACACCTGGAGTAACAGGCAAATTTGGCCTTGGAATATGGAATGAAGCAAGGCAAAGACTAATACAGTTCTTACAAGAGAACATACTGGTCATAGCAAACACCCTCTTCCAACAACACAAGAGAAGAAAAACATCTATTTCTGCTTTATTGACTATGTCAAAGCCTTTGACTGTGTGGATCACAATAAACTGTGAGAAATTCTGAAAGAGATGGGAATAGCAGACCAATATATGGAGAAACAGTGACAGACTTTATTTTTCTGGGCTCCAAAATCACTGCAGATGGTGACTGCAGACATGAAATTAAAAGATGCTTGCTCGTTGGAAAGAAAGTTATGACCAATCTAGACAGCATGTTAAAAAGCAGAGACATAACTTTGTCAACAAAGATCCGTCTAGTCAAGGCAATGGTTTTTCCAGTAGTCAAGTATGGATATGAGATTTTGACTATAAAGAAAGCTGCGCACAGAATAATTGATGCTTTTGAAGTGTGGTGTTGAAGACTCTTGAAAGTCCCTTGGAATGCAAGCAGATCCAGTCTGTCCATCCTAAAGGAGATCAGTCCTGGGTGTTCATTGGAAGGACTGATGCTGAGGCTCAAACTCCAATACTTCGGCCACCTGATGTGGAGAGCTGATCCATTTGAAAAGACCTTGATGCTGGGAAAGATTGAGTGAAGGGGGAGAAGGGGATGACAGAGCATGAGATGGTTCACCAACACAATGAACATGGGTTTGCGTGAACTCCGGGAGGTGGTGATGGACAGGGAGGCCTGGCGTACTGCGGTTCATGGGGTCGCAAAAAGTTGGACACGACTGAGCAACTGAACTGAACTATTTTGTCAAAAATAGCTATTTAAAGGTTGTATTTTATAGTGAAATTATATCACAGCTGTGTACTAATATTATGGCAGTAATATGTAAATACCCCAAACATAATCCTTTCAAATTAATAAATAGTGAAATATCAGTCAAAACATACTATTTACTTGACAATATATGTTAATATTCCAGTGCTCAAATATCTAAATTGGTGTCAGAAGGAATTAAAATTCATATTTCACCCACACAGTTGCTTATAATAGCACAGTCCCAATTCCTTTTAACCAAGTGTTCCTTCAGTAAGGCAAATAACTGTAACTTGTGGTTGCAGTGGAAATTGCAGCTGTGTAGTGCTGCCTGTGAATGAATGTGTTTTTTTATTACTAGATTATATGGCAGCATATGTATTTCATGTACCCAATCCAGCTTTTATCAGAAATAAAATGTTCCACATCTAACTTATATTTATTCTTTCTCCTTTGGTTCTCAACATATATAATCCCAATATACATGTCTGTGTCACACCTGTTACATAACTGGGATGAGAATAAGTTCTTTGGGCATTGAATCGGTGTTGCTTCTAGTGTTATAAATTTGCTTTGTCTGGAAGAATCTAGTCTTCTGTTGATGAAGACTCTAAGATGAAGTAGATATTCCCTTATAGGTTATCACAATGTCAGAAAATTTATTGTTTGTTATTTTCATTCAGTAGCTATGTAGTGTCTGACTCTTTGTGACCTCATGTACTACAGCACACTAAGGTCCTCTGACATTCACTATCTCCCAGAGTTTGCTCAAATTAATTTCCATTGAGTTGATGATGCTATACAACAATCTCATCCTCTGCCACCCCCTTCTCCTTTTACCTTCAATCTTTCCCAATATCAGGGCCAGAGAATTAGAGATAAACAAATAATCACTTTAATGTTTCTATTTTTAGATCCTGAAAATATTTTTAACTTAATAGAGGTAAGTCAGACTGTGAGAATTCAAAAACAGATTATATTTATCAGCTAAAATAATTTATATGTAGCAAATGAAATTACTCTGATTGGACCTACCACAGAAGTTATGCTACCTACTGGTACAATCTGCTTCTCTCATTTATAAAAGGCTGGAAAGAATAAGAATATATCAATTTCAAAAAGAAATTAGACTATTCCTATATGTATCATTTCAATAGAATGACACATTAACCTCACTTAGGAGTAGATTAATTCATCCAAAGAACATTTAATAATTTTTATGAATAATTTACTCAGACAGCTTTTAAAGTTATTCATGACACATACTTCCTCTCTTGTAATCTACAGTTGAATATATCTAAGTAATTTAAGCAAATATAACTTATTTTTATTAGTCTAAGATGGCATAAAGTACATGCCATCTACTTACTTATGTGCAGGCTAATGAGTTGTTTTCATTGAATAAGTAATCAATACTGCATATTCAATTCTGTCCAGCCTTTCTGGTGAAAATTAAGTAATGCTGTTCAAATTATTTAGTCCTTTTCCTCTCAAAATCTCATTTTCTGTAATAGAAAAACTGTCCATGAGCATGATTTTCACTGCTGCCTGGGAGATTATCATCATAAATGATGTGATAGAAGCTTTAGATTGAGCCATAACTCAAAGATAATGTTTTTCTCTTATTCCTCAATAGATAACTTGTATCTTGACTTTTTGGGAGTAGCTGGCTTAATGATCAATATATTAGTACTGTACACATTTCACTCTTATGCCTTTCTACTTTTTTTAATGTATGAAATTATTGATCATCATTTATATTTTTCAGCAAAGTAATCAATACTCGTTAATGCAGTGTTAAACTTGGAATTAATCACTTTTCAGAGATAGCATCTTTCTCATCTTACAATTTAAATTCTAATGTGAAAGTGAAGTCGCTCAGTCGCGACCGACTCCTTGCAACACTATGGACTGTAGCCTACCAGGCTCCTCCATCCATGGGATTTTCCAGGCAAGAGTACAGTACTGGAGTGGGTTGCTGTTTCCTTCTCCAGGGGATCTTCCTGACCCAGGGATTGAAACTGGGTCTCCCGGTTTATAGTCAGATGCTTTATCATCTGAGCCATGAGGAGGGAAGTCCAAATTTGAATATAATTCCTATGTAATAAGCATATTAAATACTGTTTCTGTATTTATGAAATATTTATTTTGCTTTTCACCCAAATCATTTGAGGAAGCAATGTCTAGAAAACCAACTCTCAAAGCCAAATCAGTTAAAATCATAAGGTGCTAACAAAATTTTGGCTGGTTATGAAGACTTTTTCTGTTAGAAGATATAACATACTGCATATCCACCTTCCAATAATTATATAACACTTGCTCAAAGTGCACTTGTGGTTCATATGCATTTTCTTGTGCGGTTCAAGCAACATCCTAGCTCACATGACTTTTATACATCAAAATTTACTGTTCGTGCTGTGTATAGCCCACTGTGGAACTTTAGAATAGAAAAAATATATATACCTACAATTTTGGAGAAGGGTTTTCTTTTCCTGGCTCTGTCAGAATAGCCAGTTTTGTGCTTTTCATTCACTTTCAAGAGAGATTTTTCTACCATGGTGCAGAACTAATGGTGCTGGGGAGCTTATGTCTTCATTTAAAGGCCTATAGATGCATTAAATCTTGATCATTAATATGATTTTTCTTGCTCATATAAAGTAATTTCTGTTCACAGCATTTAGTAGAGTCATTGTCTCAGAGAAGACATTAAAAATATTGGTTCAATAAAATTTAGTTTAAAAAAATAGCCAAAACAGAAGAAAAGCAGTAGTCATGTCAGACTCTTTGTGGCCAACATGAACTATAGTCTGCCAGGCTCCTGTGTTCATGGAAATCTCCATGCAAGAACTCATTGAGTGGGTTGCCATTACCTCCTACAGGGGATCTTACCAAACCAGGGATCGAACAAGCATCTCTTGGGTCTCCTGCATTCTCAGGCAGATTTTTTTTTTTTTTTTAACCACTAAGTCACCTGGAAGCCCTGTAGCAAACACAGTGTATCCTACTGACTAAAGTAAAAGGCCATCAAAAGACCACTGCAATTAGAGGCAGAACAATATGAGAGAGAAGAACTTAGATTCTGGAGTCTCACTCCTTGGATTCCAAAATGAGTTCTAATTCTTACTAAGTCTCATATTTTTTTTTTTTTTTTTTTTTTAACCACTAAGTCACCTGGAAGCCCTGTAGCAAACACAGTGTATCCTACTGACTAAAGTAAAAGGCCATCAAAAGACCACTGCAATTAGAGGCAGAACAATATGAGAGAGAAGAACTTAGATTCTGGAGTCTCACTCCTTGGATTCCAAAATGAGTTCTAATTCTTACTAAGCCTCATATTGTGAAATCACTCAGTCGTGTTCTACTCTTTGTGACCCCATGGACCGTAACCTACCAGGCTCCGTGGTCCATGGGATTTTCCAGGCAAGAATACTGGAATGGGCTGCCATTTCCTTCTCCAGGGGATCTTCCCAACCCAATGAACTCGGGTCTCCTGCATTGCAGACAGACGCTTTACCGTCTGAGCCACTATTAGACATTAATATCCTGATATTTCTATGTGTCAATTTTCTGACAAAAGTTGAATAGTATTTATTTTTATGAGAGTCAAATGAAATGATGTTCATAAAATACTTAGACTTCCCAGGTGGCACTAGTGGTAAAGAATCCACCTGCCAATACAGGAAATGTGTGCTAAATAAAAAAAAATCAATGTTAATATGTGACATTACATCTGAATAATATTTACCTCATGGTATCTTCAAATATCATTTTGAGTCACAATTTTCAATTGAGCTTGTTGGAAAATTTAGTGGGATATTTAATAAAATCACTCTACTCCCTTTGTTGAAAAATTTCCTCAAACACTGACCTTTAGTGTTTGAAGTTAGCATTTAAACATTTAAATATCCATTTATGTATAAGTTTATCCCCCAAGTTTGATAGATTGAAATTTTATTTCTATTCAGTTCTACCTATTTTATAAACTTCTTTATGATTTATCCTTTAACCTGTGAATTATTTGAAGGTATATAATTAAGTTTTTAAATATTTGAGTGGTTTCTAGATTTCTTATTTTCATTGACTTCAATTTTCATTTTATTTTGGAAAAAAACATACTCTGTAACCATTTAATCCTGGAAAAGGTCTTCAAATTTTGCTTTTATGGCTCAGTATATGATATAAATTAACAACAACAAAAAAAAAAAACATGAATTTTCAAAAATGTTTATATTTGTAATTAATAGTTGTAGATGTGTATAAGAGACAGAGCCAAAGCAAAAACAATGCCCAGTTGTGGGTAGGACTGGTAATAGAAGCAAGATTCAATGCTTTAAAGAGCAATATTGCATAGGAACCTGGAATGTTAGGTCCATGAATCAGGCAAATTGGAAGTGGTCAACAGGAGATGGCAAGAGTGAACATAGACATTCTAGGAATCAGCGAACTAAGATGGACTGGAATGGGTGAATTGAACTCAGATGACCATTATATCTACTACTATAGGCAGGAGTCCCTTAGAAGAAATGCAGTAGCCACCACAGTCAACAAAAGAGTCCGAAATGCAGTTCTTGGATGCAATCTCAAAAATGACAGAATGATCTCTGTTTGTTTCCAGGCAAACCATTCAATATTACGGTAATCCAAGTCTATGCCCTGACCAATAAAGCTGAAGAAGCTGAAGTTGAACGGTTCTATGAAGACATACAAGACGTTTTAGAACTAACAAACACCCCAAAAATATGTCTTTTTCATTATAGGGGACTGGAATGCAAAAGTAGGAAGTCAAGAAACACCTGGAGTAACAGGCAAATTTGGCCTTGGAATATGGAATGAAGCAAGGCAAAGACTAATACAGTTCTTACAAGAGAACATACTGGTCATAGTGAGAGGGTAACAGGCAGGAAGGCCAGGGGTCTCCAAACAGAGGAAATAGCCTGCAAGTATCAGACATTTTATCTCTCTTAAGCAGCAGGAGGAAACAAACTAGCGATATTTTTTCCTTCTCCATACAAATTTAAAAGGAGGTTTTTCTTAAAATTCTGTGTTGCCATAATGACACCTGGTTTCACCTGAAGTTAACCATTGCCTTTTCTTATGGAAATGTTTATCTTAAGCTATGTAAATTACACTATTTGTATGGTGCTCTGCCCTTCTTCAAGGTTCAAGTTAATCCTTTTAGGGCCCAAGATAAACCATTTGGAGCCAAGATTATCCCAAAATACATCCTATGGGTGAGGGGCCTGGTGCCATTC
>SJYT01069014.1:89895-100915 GCA_006410635.1 Cephalophus harveyi | reverse complement strand
ATTGGGCGGGGGGGGGGCACGTCCATGGGGTTACAAAGAATCAAACACGGCTGAGCACATACACACACTTAAGTCCCTTATACTTTCAGTATTCTGCTAGGATTTCTAGTTGGCATCCTTACATTCTCTCCCAAATAAAGCACCATCTTCTCAATTCATATGTACTGTCATAAATTTTCCTAAGATATTTATGTAATACTTATATTTCCATTTCATCTATCTTAAATATCCCTTCTTCTCCCCCACCTACCAATTTTTCTTGGGGAATGTGAGGACCAAATCTGTAGCGTGTCTCACAAATTGAGCCCTGTTATACCCCAGATAATAAGTAAAGAGCTCTCTTAAACAGTAAGCAGTGAAGGACATTTTCTGTGGTGCCAAGAAATTAACATTATTAGTCAGATGTTGATGCTTGTAAAAAATGATTATCACTTTAAGTCCCTGGGTTTAAGCCTCTCTTAGAGAAAAATAGTCAAATGCTTTCCTATAAATACTTGGGAAAGCAATTAGATTAATTGAATATTTCTGTACTACATCAGGAAGTTGTGATCCTATAGCTGTGGTGGCCTTTTAATTTTAAGTGCACGAATCTATGTTGCTCACAAAATCTGATCTCATTTCTAGTTTGTGTGATAAATTATGATACTTGAAGTGTGTAGTTTCAAAAAGAATTGAGAGTTATGCTAGACATATTCCCTAACATCAGAGTCAAGTATATGGTTAAAAGGGGTGTATTTAAGGTCAGAAATGAGAAGAGCAGAGTTTTCTAAAGGATTTTTTTTCAAGCCTATTTAGTAATATTTGCCGAGTTTTGAAAAAGTGAAAGAGAAGTCACTCAGTTGTGTCTTGAGTCTTTGCGACCCCATGGACTTAGCTTACTAGGCTCCTCCATCCATGGGATTTTCCAGGCAAGAGTACTGAAGTGGGTTGCCATTTCCTTCTCCAGGGGATCTTCCCAACCCGGGGATTGAACCTGGGTCTCCTGCATTGCAGACAGATGCTTTACTGTATGAGCCACCAGGGAAGCCTGGTGTTTTGAAAACATGTGTCTTAAGTTTAGCAAATGATTTCAAATCTCAGTTTTTTCAACCAACTCATCTCCACTAACTCCTGCATTTTGGGTATTTTACTTCTCTCTTCCAAAGTACATTGTCTGAAGTCAAGCATGACATTTAGTTTGACTCTGGAAACCTGTAACATTGTTTTCTCTGAGAAGAATCTGGGGAGCCATGTTTGTATTTCACATATCTATACTCAGTTAAAACATAAAACTATCCCAGCTTTGACCAATGTATAGCCGTAGATTATTTAAAATATTTTTTATTTTTTGTTAGTAGGTGATGTTTTAATCATTATTTTGCCATTGCTCCATCTGACAGGTCCCTGTAAGTTCTTGTCAAAAACTAGCCTAGAATTTTTTTTTTTTAGCCTAGAATTTAAAAGAATGAATAAAACTTAACTAGAAAACAGGACCTTGTTTTCTTTCCTCTTAATGTTTTGAATTGATAATGTCATTCCAGAGTTGAGCAAGTTTCTTCTAGTCTTCAGACATATATTTGTTATACAACAAATATTTTCAAACAAACTGAATCTGAGCGACAGTGTCTTTTGTTGTTTTGTTATTGTTCTTAAGTAAGGACAGTATTTCAGAGGTATTATAAATGGAAACTTGTTTTAACATAAAGGATTGTTTACTAATTCTTGGAATCCTACATTTTAGTCTGACTTATCATACATGTTCCAAACAGAGAGATCAGAGTGTATGAACAGGAAAGGTTTTCAATTCACAGAATTCCTAAAACTTGTCTGTTTAAAGCTCTTTGATATAAGTAACTACTAATGTGCCCTACATGTCCCATCTGCAGTGATGGTGTGAGACATCAGGCTAACTTAACCTGTCCCCCACTTACCCATCTCCTCAAGTTAAACAGCACTTAGGAAAGTGAATAGAACAGTTCACAGAGATTGCTGTGTGTAAATCTGATGCCAGTGGAATCAAGACTTGCTTTAAATCACCTTTATGTATACAGGAAACAGCATCCATTTAAAGTGTACAAGTTGACATATACATAACTTGGACTGCTTTACCACAATTAAAATACAGAACATTTCCTCCTTACTGCAGTCTGCCCCTCCTTCAGCCTTTAGTTCTTGACAGCCCTCATCTGCTTTCTGTCACTGCTGTCTCTTATACACATCTAGATGTGTATAAGAGACAGATGTATAAGTTTATCCCCCAAGTTTGATAGATTGAAATTTTATTTCTATTCAGTTCTACCTATTTTATAAACTTCTTTATGATTTATCCTTTAACCTGTGAATTATTTGAAGGTATATAATTAAGTTTTTAAATATTTGAGTGGTTTCTAGATTTCTTATTTTCATTGACTTCAATTTTCATTTTATTTTGGAAAAAAACATACTCTGTAACCATTTAATCCTGGAAAAGGTCTTCAAATTTTGCTTTTATGGCTCAGTATATGATATAAATTAACAACAACAAAAAAAAAAAACATGAATTTTCAAAAATGTTTATATTTGTAATTAATAGTTGTTGTTCAGTCATCAGTCATGTAGGACTCTTTGCAACCCCATAGACTGCAACATGCCAGGCTTCCCTGTCCTTCAACATCTCCCAGAGCTTGCTCAAACTCATGTCCGTTGAGTCAGTGATGCCATCCAACCATCTCATACTCTATCATCCCTTTCTTGTCCTACCTTCAATCTTTCCCAGCATCAAAGTCTTTTCTAGTGAGTCGGCTCTTTGCATCAGGTGGCCAAAGTATTGAAACTTTAACATCAGTCCTTCCAATGAATATTCAGGATTGATTTCCTTTAGGATTGACTGGCTTGATCTCCTTGCAGACCAAGGGACTCTCAAGAGTCTTCTGCAGCACCACAGCTCAAAAGCAACAATTCTTCAGCTTTCAGCCTTCTTTATGATTCAACTCTCGCCCATAGCTTTTCTTCCAAGGAGCAATTGCCTTTTAATTTCATGATTGCTGTCACCATCTGCAGTGATTTTGGAGTCCCAGAAAATAAAGTCTGTCACTCTTTCCAGTGTTTCCCCATCTATTTGCCATGAACTGATGGGACTGAATGCCATGATCCTGGTTTTTTGAATGTAGAGTTTTAAGCCAGCTTTTTCACTCTTCTCTTTCACATTCATCTACCGGTTCTTTAGTTCCTTTTCTTTTTCTGCCCTTAGGGTGGTGTCATCTACATATCTGAAGTAACTGATAATTCTCCCAGCAATATTGATTCAAGCTTGTGCTTCACCCAGCCCAGCATTCCTCATGATGTATTCTGCATATAAGTTAAATAAGCAGGGTGGCAATATACAACCTTGATGTACTCCTTTCCCAATTTTGAACCAGTCTGTTGTTTCATGCCCAGTTCTGTTGCTTCTTGGTCTTCATACAGGTTTCTCCAGAAGCAGATAATGTGATCTGGTATTTCCATCTCTTTAAGAATTTTCCAGTTTGTTGTGATCACCACAGTCATAGGCTTTAGCGTAGTCAATGAAGCAGATGTTTTTCTGGAATTCTCTTGTTTTTTTTCTATGATCCACTGTATGTTGGCAATTTGATCTCTGGTTCCTCTGCCTTTTGTAATCCAACTTAAACATCGGGAAGTTCATGGTTCATGTACTGTTGAAGCCTGGCTTGGAGAATTTTGAGTGTTACTTTGCTAGCATGTGAGATGAGTGCAATTGTGCAGTAGTTTGAGCATTCTTTGGCATTGCCTTTCTTTGGGATTGGAATAAAACTGACCTTTTTCAGTCCTATGGCTACTGCTGAATTTTCCAAATTTGCTGGCATATTGAGTGGAGCATTTTAAGAGTATCATCTTTTAGGACGTAAATAGCTCAACTGGAATTCCATCACTTCCATTAGCTTTGCTCATAGTGATGTTTCCTAAGGCCCACCTGACTTCAAACTCCAAGATGTCTGGCTCTAGGTGAGTGATCACACCAGTCAATAGTAGTGCTACATTAACTATCACTATGTTTAGGATAGCTGTTAGTTGTTTCATATCTCATGACAATTTTTTTTATCTAGTAGTACTATTTTCTTGTAGAAAGGTATTATATTCTCCATTTATTAATGTGAAATCGTAAGTTCAGTTCAGTTCAGTCGCTCAGTCATGTCCGACTCTTTGCGACCCCATGAATTGCAGCATGCCAGGCCTCCCTGTTCATCACCATCTCCCGGAGTTCACTCAAACTCACGTCCATCGAGTCAGTGATGACATCCAGCCATCTGTCCATGTAAATAGTGTTAGGCAAGTGCAGAGAAAAAGTGAGCAAGCCAGGCAGTCAGGCAAGAAAAGGGAAATTTATTAGAGGGAAAAGAGAGGGTGATGCTCTTAAGGAGAACCAGCATCCTCCCTTTCTGACAGGGCTCTTTTTATACCCCACCAATGAAAACTTCTCCAAAGGGATGGCCACATAGCCAGAGAAAATAGGTGCCAGTGAGAACAGGATGCCACTAGGGCAATTTGGTCAGTCTCAAGGATCACTGTGATTTATTCTTTGTTTGCGAGGTCGATAACGAGGCATCTTATCAGTGAGACCCCATGTGGACCCTATCAATTTGACTTCACACATTTATGTGTTCTTAAGAAATGACCCACGTATTACAAAGGCTATAACTCAGAAACTACCAAAAGCAGGAAACGCATAGGGTCAGGCAAGTGGGAAGGAAGGTGGCCCTTCCATTCCTCTCTGCTACAGCCCCAGCCCCTTAAGTGTTTGCTAACCCAAAAGCTCTCTCAGCCCCTTTAGTTAGGGCTTGTTATGGAGATCTTCTTATGTAAGTGTGAATGATTAAATCAATACTTGTTAGTGATCAATTCCACCCCCAGCCCCTCTCCATCAATAGAGGATGGAGAGAAGGGCTGAAAACGTCAACCTTCTATCCATATAACTGTTTCCCCTGGCAACCATTCCCCCATGCTGAAGCTACCCAGCAGCCCTCTTCAAGCCCCACTCAGTCATCTCATTAGCATAAAAAGACACATTACTTGAGAAATTCCAAGGACTTCTTTTGTCACAAAGGGACTCTCAGTTATAGTGCTGGATAAGGAACTATGGCTGTGTTCTCCAGGAGGACGTAAATGTTGTAAATCAGCATCAAATATTTGGTGCTGTTTCTCCCTCAAGTTTAAGAACCAAGGTCCAAGATGAGAGCAGTACCACTTAGTATCTGTTTAGTGACTCACTTGCAAATGTGTACTTCTTGTCCTTGCAACCTTAACTCTGCTGGTCTTGTCATCTTAGTTCTTAAAGGAAGGATGTTTCCACCAGGAGACACAACAATAATTTATTGAACTGAAAATTAACTGCCACTCAACCTCTATTGGGCTTCTCATGCCTCCAAATCAATGGGAAAGAAGGAAGTTATCATGCTGGCTTGGATGATTAATTCTGACAACCAAAGGGAAATCAAGTTACTACGCTACAGTGGAACTAAGGAAGAATATAATACAGAAGACCCAAGGTATCTGTTAGCATTACTGCACCCATGATTTCAGATGCATACAGAAGTAAGCAGCAGCTGGAAGCAAGATGTTAGTTTCCTGGACTGAGTCCTAACCACTGAACCACAAGGGCCAGCAGTTAGGCTAGAGCCCCTAGTCCTTGCCTGCTTAAGTCAAGAACAAATTCAGAAGGTAACAAGTAGGTAAGTTAGTTGAAAAGAAAAGTACATGCATAAAGGTGCAATAGCAAGCTCAGAGAGAGAACTGCACCTTTGGAAAAATTAAATCCTTTATAAGTGGGTAGTTTTCCTGATCTTTATCTTCTTTCAAACAAATCATCTTGCTTTGTCCCTCACTGGTAAATTGGTCTGAGGACCCTCCCCTGAGGTGCACATGCACCCCTCAGCCAAAATGGATCTCAAAGTGAAGCCTTCTGCGAAGAGCAAGACTCATATGGCCTGGATTATCCCCTGATTTTTGACTCCAAGGAGCCTCTCTGTGCATGCATCAGTTCAGTTCAGTCACTCCATCATGTCTGACTCTTTGCGACCCCGTGAATCGCAGCATGCCAGGCCTCCTTGTCCATCACCAACTCCCGCGTTCACTCAGACTCACGTCCATTGAGTCAGTGATGCCATCCAGTCATCTCATCCTCTGTCGTCCCCTTCTCCTCCTGCCCCCAATCCCTCCCAGCATCAGAGTCTTTTCCAATGAGTCAACTCTTTGCATGAGGTGTCCAAAGTACTGGAGTTTCAGTTTTAGCATCATTCCTTCTAAAGAAATCCCAGGGCTGATCTCCTTCAGAATGGATTGGTTGGATCTCCTTGCAGTCCAAGGGACTCTCAAGAGTCTTCATTCCATAGTTCATCAGGCACTCTATCTATCAGATCTAGGCCCTTAAATCTATTTCTCACTTCCACTGTATAATCATAAGGGATTTGATTTAGGTCATACCAGAATGTTCTAGTGGCTTTCCCTACTTTCTTCAATTTAAGTCTGAATTTGTTAATAATAAGTTCATGATCTGAGCCACAGTCAGCTCCTGGTCTTGTTTTTGTTAACTCTATAGAGCTTCTCCATCTTTGGTTGCAAAGAATATAATCAATCTGATTTCGGTGTTGACCATCTGGTGATGTCTATGTGTAGAGTCTTCTCTTGTGTTGTTGGAAGAGGGTGTTTGCATAGTGTCTCTCTTTTCCCAAAAAGGCAGGAAGAGGAGTTCCCTTAATCCTTTACTAAAACAGGTTTTTTACCTTCTTTATCCTTGCCATGATTGTTAACTTGACTATTTCCATGACTATTACCTTGAGGTTTATATTTTTCCAGGCAAGAGTACTGGAGTGGGGTGCTATTGCCTTCTCCAATACAAGAGACAAAGACTGGCTATTTACTCAGTTTCTCTTGTTACTTCCATTCTGGAGAGCAAACAGGAGGCTGGTTGTAAATTCCTCAACTTGAGCCCACCTATATCTTGTCTCAGGAAGTGCAAACAGGAGGCTAGTGGTAAGTATCCAATGTGAGGCCCATTTCTTCCTTCCCAATGAAATGCAAATAGTAGGCCAGTTATTAACATCTAACCTAGAGCCCATCTACCTGCTGACTCTCTGTGTGATCAAAATCAGTGGAAAACTACAACACTCAATCCAGGCTCTACTACTAATGGCTCAGACTCTTCAGGGAAGAAAGTTTGGGTCACCTCACCAGGTAAAGAACCATGACTATCTGAGGTGCTTCCTTAAGGCAAAGAGAATATGAAATGGCTATTGGAAAATGATAGTAGTGAATACTAGCTCTGACTACATGGCTAGTTACAGAAATAAGGAATGTAATTGTCATGAAGATGTCCTCCTAAATTTGTTTAGAATATGTTCATTCCAATGCCAAAGAAGAACAGTGCCAAACAGTGTTCTAACTACTGTACAATTGCACTCATTTCACATGCTAGTAAGGTAATGCTCAAAATCCTTCAATCTAGACTTCAACAGTTCATAAACCAAGAACTTCCAGATGTAAAAGCTGGGTTTTGAGAAGGCAGAGGAACCAGAGATCAAATTGCCAGCATACAATGGATCATAGAAAAAGCAAGGGAATTCCAGGAAAAAAAAATCTATTTCTGCTTAATTGACTATTCAAAAACCTTTGACTGTGTGAATCACAATAAACTGTGGAAAATTCTGAAAGAGATGGGACTACCAGACCACCTTACCTGCCTCCTGAGAAACCTGGATGCAAGTCAGGAAGCAACAATTAGAACCAGACATGGGACAACAAACTGGTTCAAAATTGGGACAGGAGTATGTCAAGGCTTTATATTGTCATCCTGCTTATTTAACTTATATGCAGAGAGTACGTCATGAGAAATGCTGGGCTTGATGAAACACAAGCTGGAATCTAGATTACTGAGAGAATTATCAATAGCCTCAGATATGCAGAAGATAACACCCTAATGGCAGAAAGCAGAGAGGAACTAAAGAGCCTTTTGATGAAAGTGAAAGAGGAGAGTGAAAAAGATGGCTGAAACTCAACAGTCAAAAAACGAGGATAGTGGAATTTAATCCCATCACTTCATGGCAAATAATGGGGAAAAAGTGGAAACAGTAACAGATTTCCTTTTGTCAGATTCCAAAATAACTGCAGATGGTGACTGCAGCCACAAAATTAAAAGATGCTGTTCCTTGGATGAATGCTAAAAGTAGACAGGATATTAAAAAGCAGAGACATTACTTTGCCAACAAAGTATAGTCAAAGCTATGGTTTTTCCAGTAGTCATGTACAGATGGATGTTAGAGTTGGACCAGACAGATGACTGAGTGCTGAAGAACTGATGCTTTCAAACTGTGATGCTGGAGAAGACTCTTAAGAGCCACTTGGACTGCCAGAAGATCAAATCAGTCAATCCTAAAGGAAATCAACCCTGAGTATTCATTGGAAGGTCTAATGCTGAAGCTCTAATACTTTGACCACGTGATGGTGAAGGACTTATTGGAAAAGACCCTGATTCTGGGAAAGATTGAGGGCAGGAGGAAAAGAGACGACAGAGACTGAGACAGTGGGATAGTATCATCAGCTTAATAGACATGCTGCTGCTGCTGCTAAGCCGCTTCAATCATGTCTGACTCTGTGTGACCCCATAGATGGCAGCCCACCAGGCTCTTCTGTCCCTGGGATTCTCCAGGCAAGAATACTGGAGTGGGTTGCCATTTCCTTCTCCAATGCATGCATGCATGCTAAGTCGCTTCAGCCATGTCCAACTCTGTGCTACCCTGTGGACAATAGCCCACCAGGCTCCTCTGTCCACAGGATTCTCTAGGCAAGAATACCGGAGTGGGTTGCCATTTCCTTTTCCACAATGGACATGAGTTTGAGCAAACAACGGGAGATAGTGAAAAACAGAAGCCTGCATGTTGCAGTTCATAGCATCCCAGGGAGTCAGATATGATTTAGCAGCTGAATAACACAACATATAAGTATGGAAAATGATTTTTCTTATCCCCTTATTCATGTAACATAAAATATATTGACTTTATATATAGTACTTAAGTTTTGGGATGTCAGAGAGTCAACTTCAGTTAAGGACTTTGTCTCTTATTCTGGGGAAGAGCAAAATCATTTTTAGTTGTATGCAGGATAGTTGTATCATGTCAGGTGGAAGTATGACCTTGTCATTATTTTTATTTGAGATTAAATATACTTTAAGGAGATGTATATGGGTGCCAAGTTGACAAGGGATATACTTGTGATGATTAATTTTGTGTGTCAAGTTGACTGGTCTGTACATTGCTCAGCAATTTGGTCAAAACATTACTCTGGACTTTTTTGTGAGAGTGTTCTCAAATGAGATTAACATTTAAAAAACATTAAAACCTATAAAAAGGAATGATAGGTGACATTAAGGATGCAATCAAGCTCTGTAGTAAGGTCTTCAAATAGTTAATCCAATTGCTATTTTGGTAGAATGGTCTTAACAAAAGAAGCTTTTAGATCAATGTTAGGAGTTTGAATTGTTGTGTTTGTTGGAACTCTCCATAAAATGTTTTACACTGAGCAGGATTTAAGAAATATTGGCCAATGTCATCTCACTAAGATAAAGAGAAAGCCATGGTTCAAATTTCTCCTGTTGGTAATTTTTAATCTCCAAAAATTTAGATCATTCAGTTATCCCCCAAATCTTGAGATTTAAATCAGAATTTGAGTAAAGCCTGCACCCACCATAATGTGAGTGAACCTCATCAAATCAGCTGAAAGCCTGAGTAGGACAAATAAACAGCATCCTGAACATTAAAGAAACTTCTCCCAAGAGATTGGTGATGACTGCAAGAGATGAAGGATGTGAAAAGGTACAAACTTCTAGTCATAAAAAGGTAAGGTATGTACAGCGTGGTAACTATAGTTAATAAAACTTTATTGCATATTTGAAAGTTGCACATAGAGTGAATCTTAAAAGTCCTCATCATAAGAAAAAAAATTGAAATGCCCATATGTTTATGAATGTTAACTAGACTTATTGTGATGTTAATTTCACAGTACATAAATACAAATATTGAATCACTATGTTGGGCACTTGAAACTAATGTAATGTCATATGTCAATTATACCTCACTGAAATAAAGAAAAAATTCTCCAGTAGATTGGATTTCTTTAAACTTTTCCTGATTATCCTGTAAACTGGCTAGGAAGAAGACAATACGTATGCATGCATGTATGTAAAACTGATATTGTCTCAATCTAGGGCATGGTGTGGCCATTTTATATGTGTTAGGGGCACTGACCTTCCATGCATTGGAAAATTCACATATAACTTTACAGTTGGCCCTCTATACCTACAGTTTCACATCCTCAGATTCAATCAGTTATGGACATTGTAGTTTTGTTTTTTTTTCCAGAAACTGATCAGATTTCTTTATTTTTCAGGTTTGCTTATATACTTTTTGTTATACATGGGGATGAATACAGAGTCACGCAGGGGTCAGCAGACCTGACCCTTGTCACAATCAGGTGCTTCATATAAAATTATACAAAGGTCTTATGGGTTTTACATCATCTTCTGGCCATGACACCCGCTAACATTTTATGGCCCTTTCTGATACCGGTCAGTTAACCAAAAAACTTATTTTTTCCAGGGGTCATTTTTTCTTTTTTTTTTTTAATATTATAAATTTTTATTAATTTATTAATGCTATTAATTTATTAATATTTGTTAAATATTTATATGGGAATGTTCCCATATCATCAGTTTAATTTATTTTATTTTATTTTATTATTTTATTTTATTTTTTTTAATTTGACATTGTAGTTTTATTGAAAAATATCTGCATGTAAGTGGACCCACACAGTTTAAATCTGTGTTGTTCAAGGTTGATTGCATATTAGTATCTCTTATCAAAGTAATTAATTTGCCATAAATATCTTGTTTATCTTAAAACATTAGTGTTTGTTTTTTTTTTAAATTTTCTCTCTGAAGTGGGCCATGTATTTCATGCTTTTAGGAAAGAAAAATAAATATCTTTGTTAATGTATCATTTAATAAAAAAAGAAAAAT
>SJYT01069014.1:68087-82419 GCA_006410635.1 Cephalophus harveyi | reverse complement strand
TTTTTTTTTTTTTTTTTTTTTTTAGTTATTTTGAAAAAGTATTTCAGTGATTCTAAATTACATCTAAGAGTAATAGAGGCCAGTAAAACTTTGAAGAAATGATGCTAGCTCTTCAGGATAAGCAAGCCATTCATCAGCAAACAGAAAGGGCAGAGGTTAATTAAACCTCAAGTTATTTACAGTGTTAATTTAGTCACCTAGGTTATCTCTTTTGGTACTGGCAGTAAAATCTCAATCAGATGTTCAAAGGAGTCAGAATTACAGTGTCAGGGAAAACATTTACCCATTTATTAAAATGGAGCTAAAGTAAAATACCTTCCTGCTGTAGCATTCTAATTAGTAATTCAAAAGCAACCCAGTTTGAAAAGTGAACCGGACCTAAGACATCACCAGGACAGGAGCAGCTCAGTGTCGGGGTCAGACGCTGTCGTCCTGACGTGCCCTCCACCGGGACCACCAGTGCATATCTGGCCAGTGATCTTCCAGGCGCATCCATCCTGCCGTTCACCAGTTCTCCACCCCAGTTAGGTGACCCCCAAGAGGCAGCAGTGTCCCCAAGGCCCTGCCTTCAGCATGTTCAGTTCAGTTCAGTTCAGTCACTCAGTCGTTTCCGACTCTTTGCGATCCCATGAATCGCAGCACGCCAGGCCTCCCTGTTCATCACCATCTCTCGGAGTTCACTCAGACTCACATCCATTGAGTCAGTGATGCCATACAGCCATCTCATCCTCGGTCATCCCCTTCTGCTCCTGCCCCCAATCCCTCCCAGCATCAGAGTCTTTTCCAATGAGTCAACCCTTTGCATGAGGTGGCCAAAGTACTGGAGTTTCAGCTTGAGCATCATTCCTTCCAAAGAAATCCCAGGGTTGATCTCCTTCAGAATGGACTGGTTGGATCTCCTTGCAGTCCAAGGGACTCTCAAGAGTCTTCTCCAACACCACACTTCAAAAGCATCAATTCTTCGGCGATCAGCCTTCTTCACAGTCCAACTCTCACATCCATACATGACCACAGGAAAAACCATAGCCTACGAAGCCTTATAGTGGAACTCTCTGCTGAGGTTCTCTGTGGATGACCTCCTTTCCATTGTGAAAAGGGGGTCCTGCACACCAAGCTTTCGACCTCATGCCTTGCATAGTGAAAAGCGTTCAGGTTTTTTTGTTGAGACAGTTGTGTTTTTTGTTTTTGTTTCTTTTTGATCTTATTTTGGCCTTTCCTCTCTTTGTCTTTTCATGTAGACCAGATATTTGAAAGGGCAGACGATAGCTAAAAGGTATAACGTGCAGCTTGTTTCAATGTGGTTTGGGGGAGCTTTTACCTTAGATGGGAAAATGGAACCCTGGATTCACTAGGCCATGATGGCACCCTCCTTCACCCTTCCCTCCGGTTCAGTACCTGTTGTTTCTCTTTTCAAATATGTGATTGTACTAGCTCTTTCCATATGAAAGAATTCTCCTTATTTAAATAAAAAAGTTTTTTCTTTTTTAAAAAAAAGAATCTTGTGAAGAGTAAAATGACTTCCTCTCCATTCAACTCTTTCCTATTTATAAGCAAAATGTTGACCACCAAGGTAAAAATACAATAAAAAATTAATTTCTGCTACCCACGTTTACTGGAATAGCATCAGAAAGAACTAAAAATGAATTTTTTTTTCCTTTAAATTGCAGTAATGAGTTTCTGTATGTACTAGCATAAGCAGATTGGGACAGAACCAAAAATTAATCAAAAGCTCTTATGTCAGGCTATTTCTCATCTTTGTATTTAAAGCAATGAAAACTCGTGGAAGTATAGAATTAAAACCATCTAGTTCAGCCACCAACCCTGACAAGTGTGAAGTGCCTGTGAATCCTTTACAATAGCTTCAATCACTGTGGTTCTGTAGTCAGCTTCCGTTCTTACAAAGGTTGCAGTCTTATGTTTAGCAAGTTTTATCTAAGTGCTTTTTTTAGAAAAATATTTGTCTACTTATATTAACCAACTTTTAACCTAAATTCTACTCCAGAAGACAGAGTAACGTGAGCTTTCCAACTTGACAAAAATAATTATAGTATGAAATGAAGAGCTATTTCAGAAACATATTGAGTGTCAAAATACCAGTAGAAATATTTTTTCAGTAACCTATAATCTACATTTATGAAATTACATCAACTTCATCTTTCTGACCTAATCCAACTGATTTTTTAAAATTTTTGGATCTTATCTTAAGCCCTTGGAACTCATGGCACAGAGAAATAAATTGAAAATAAACAGTATTCAGTTTTATGAACATAACATACTTTGTATAACAACATCTTTATTTTTGAGTATTTTTAAAATATACTATTGATGTAAATGAACACCTTTTGCCATCCAGTCATTCACATTTCTCTCACTATCAGTTCAGTTCAGTCGCTCAGTCGTGTCCGACTCTTTGCGACCCCATGAATCGCAGCACGCCAGGCCTCCCTGTTCATCACCATCTCTCGGAGATCACTCAGACTCACGTCCATCGAGTCAGTGATGCCATCCAGCCATCTACACTATAACCTATGTATAAATTCTACAAAAAGAAAATGATTCTAATAAGGAAAATTTGGGGGATTTTGATGTAGACTACCAAATTAATTTCTAGTATAAAAATTGAGAACAGAAACAATTTATGTTCTAATGTTATGTTACTACTGTCTATATTGGATGAGGCTGTCCATTGTTTTCATCCCTAATAACAACTCTTTAATTGAAAATTTTCTTTTTTTGAGATAGAAGATATTATACTTTTATTTATGTTTTTCCTTCTATTTATTCTTAAGCTGGAATATATATGTCACTTTATACACACACACACATATCACACAATGACACTTAATACACCAAAATTAGGATGTAAGCTTGATGAAATCAAGGAATTAGTCTCTCTTGTTCTTTCTCTATCTGTGGAAAAATATAGCTGTACTTCATGTTTCATATAAGTATTAAGAAATGTTTAAATAATGAAGGAAGAAAACAAAGCTTGAGTAATGAACATAATTGCTTAAAAAAGTTAACATGATTATTAAGAAATCAATAATGCAGAAGTGAACTTGTTATGATTAGCAATATCCTCCCAATTAGAAATACCCCTTAATCAAATGAACTAGCCATCTGTACATGTGATTTTTTAAATTATGATAAAAATATAATGAGTTTGTGTATTCCAAAGGCATAAATCACAGTATGAACATTACTACTTCAAGTAGTATTAATACACATTTGGGGACAGTGCCAGAGAAAAGAAACAAAGGCTGAACTGCTATGAAAATGGTCCCTTGCATGTTTGAACAGGTGAACTAATTTGAATTAATCATAAGTAGTTTGGTAAACCACTCCACTATTCTTGCATAGAATATTCCATGACCAGAGGAGCCTGGCTGGCTACAGGCAAAGGATCACAAACAGTAGGAAACGACTGAGCAACTTGAGCATGTGTGCACATACACCAGTGCAAGCATACACACACACACACACACACACACACACACATGTAAGCAAAACCAAAAATATTTGGTGAAAAACAAAAAATTCAGATTCTATACCACAAAGCATGTCTGCAAAATATATTTTGGACTGAAGTGTCAGAAATATGCCCCCCCATAGATATAGGTGACTTAAAAACTAGGTAGATATGTGCTTTATTGATTACACCAAAGCCTTTGTGTAAACCAAAAGCTGTGAAAAATTCTCCAAGAGATGGGAATACCAGACCACCTTACCTGCCTCCTGGGAAACCTGTATGTGGGTCAAGAAGCAACAGTTAGAACCTGACTTAGAATAACAGACTTGTTCCAAATAGGGAAAGGAGTATGTCAAGGCTATATACTGTCACCCTGATTACTTAACTTATATGTAGAGTACATCATGCTAAATGGCTGTCTGACTGAAGCACAAGCTGGAATCAAGATTGCCAGGAGAAATATCAATAACCTCAGATATGCAGGGAAGAAGGCAATGGCAACCCACTCCAGTGCTCTTGCCTGGAGGATTCCATGGACAGAAGAGCCTGGTAAGCTACAGTCCATGGGGTTGCAAAGAGTGGGACACAACTGAATGACTTCACTTTCACTTTTCATTTTCATGCACTGGAGAAGGAAATGGCAACCCACTCCAGTATTCTTGCCTGGAGAATCCCAGAGACAGAGGAGCCTGGTGGCCTGCCATCTATGGATTCACACAGAGTCAGACACACCTGACGTAACTTAGCAGCAGCAGCAGGAGCAGATATGCAGATGACACCCTCTTTATGGCAGAAAGCACAGAACTAAAGAGTCACATGATAAAAATGAAAGAGGAGTGTGAAAAAGTTGGCTTTAAAAACTCAACATTCAAAAAACGTTAAGATTGTGGCATCCATCCCAACAGTTCAGTCCAGTTCAGTTCAGTCATTTGCTCTTGTCTGACTCTTTGTGACCCCATGGACTACAGGACACCAGGCCTCCCTGTCCATAGCCAACATCCGGAGTTTACTCAAACTCATGTCCATTGAGTAGGTGATGCCAACCAACCATCTCATCCTCTGTCGTCCCCTTTTCCTCCTGCCTTCAATCTTTCCCAGCATCAGGGTCTTTTGAAATGAGTCAGTTCTTCGCATCAGTCCAGTTCAGTTCAGTTGCTCAGTCATGTCCGACTCTTTGCAACCCCAAGAACCGCAGCAAGCCAGGCCCATCACCAACTCCTGGTGTTCACCCAAACCCATGTCCATTGAGTCAGTGATGCCATCCAACTATCTCATCCTCTATTATCCCCTTCTCCTCCTGCCCTCAATATTTCCCAGCATCAGTGTCTTTTCAAATGAGTCAGCCCTCTGCATTAGGTGGCCAAAGTATTGGAGTTTCAGCTTCAACATCAGTCCTTCACATCAGGTGGCCAAAATATTGCAATCTCAGCTTCAGCATCAGTCATTCCAATGAATGATCAGTACTGATTTCCTTTAGTATGGACTGGTTGGATCTCCTTGAAATCTAAGGGACTCTCAAGAGTCTTCTCCAACACCATAGTTCAAAAGAACCAGTACTTCCATGCTCAGCTTTCATTATAGTCCAACTCTCACATCCATACGTGATTACTGGAAAAATCATAGCTCTGACAAGATGGACCTTCGTTGGCAAAGTAATGTCTCTGCTTTTTAATATGCTGTCTAGATTCATCATAACTTTTCCAAGGGACAAGCGACTTTTAATTTCATGGCTGCAATCACCATCTGAAGTGATTTTGGAGCCCCCAAAAATGAAGTCTGTCACTGTTTCCATTGTTTCCCCATCTATTTCCAATGAATTAATGGGCCAGATGCCATGATCTTAGTTTTCATAATGTTGAGTTTTAAGTCAACTTTTTCACTCTTCTCTTTCACTTTCATCAAGAGGCTCTTTAGTTTTTCTTGCTATCTTCCATAAGGATGGTGTCATCTGCATATTTGAGGTTATTGATATTTCTCCCAGAAATCTTCATTCCAGCTTGTGCTTTGTCCAACCCAGCATTTCACATGATGAACTCTGCATATAATTTAAATAAACAGGGTGACAATATACAGCCTTGATGTACTCCTTTCCCTATTTGGAAACAGGCATTTGTTCCATGTACAGTTCTAACTGTTGCTTCCTGACCTGTATACAGATTTCTCAAGAGGCAGGTCAGGTGGTCTGATATTCCCATCTCTTTCAGAATTTTCCAGAGTTTATTGTGATCGATACCGTCAAAGATTTTGGCATAGTCAATAAACCAGAAGTTTTTTTGGAACTTTTATTGAACTAAGATGATTTTCTGCAACTCATTTGCTTTTTTGATAATCCAGTGGATGTTGGCAGTTTGATCTGTGGTTCCTCTGGATTTTCTAAATCATCTTGAACATCTGGAATTTCATGATTCACATATTGTTGAAGCCTGGCTTGGAGAATTATGAGCATTACTTTACTTGTGTGTGAGGTGAGTGCAATTGTGCAGTAGTTTGAGTGCTCTTTGACATTGCCTTTCTTTGGGATTGGAACAAAAACTGACCTTTTCCAGTCCTATGGCCCCTGCTGAGTTTTCCAAATTTGCTGGCAAATTGAGTGCAGCACTTTCACAGCATCATCTTTTAGGATTTGAAATAGCTCAGCTGGAACTCCATCAGCTCCATTAGCTCTGTTCATAGTGATGCTTCCTAAGGCCCACTTGATTTCACATTCCAGGATATCTGGTTCTAGGTGAGTTATCATACTATCTTGTTTATCTGCATCGTGAAGATCTTTATGGTATACTTCTTCTGTGTATTCTTGCCACTTCTTCTTAATATCTTCTGCTTCTGTTTAGTCCATACCATTTGTGTCCTTTATTGAGCCCATCTTCGCATGAAATGTTCCCTTGGTATCTGTAATTTTCTTGACGAGATCTCTAGTCTTTCCCATTCTGTTTTCCTTTATTTCTTTGCATTGATCGGCGAGGAAGGCTTTCTTATCTCTCCTTGATATTCTTCGGAACTCTGCATTCAAATGGGTATATCTTTCCTCTTTCCCTTCACCTTTCACTTCTCTTCTTTTCAAAGCTGTTTTTAAGGCCTCCTCAGACAACCATATGGCCTTTTTACATTCCTTTTTCTTGCTGATGGTTTTGATTCTTGTCTTCTGTACAATGCCATGAACCTCTGTCATAGTTCTTTTGGCACTCTGTCTATCAGATCTAATCTTTTGACTCTATTTGTCACTCCCACTATATAGTCATAAGGGATTTGATTTAGGTCATACCTGAATGTTCTAGTGGTTTTCCCTACTTTCTTCAGTTTAAGTCTAACTTGGCAATAACGAGTTCATGGTCTCAGCCATAGTCATCTCCTAGTATTGTTTTTGCTGACTATATAGAGCTTCTCCATCTTTGGCTGCAAAGAATAAAATCAATCTGATTTTGGTATTGACCATCTGGTGATGTCCATGTGTAGAGTCTTCTCTTGTGTAGTTGGAAGAGGGTGTTTGCTATGACCAGTGCATTCTCTTGGCAAAACTCTATTAGCCTTTGCCTTGTATTTATTCTGTATTCCAAGGCCAAATATGCCTGTTACTCCGGGTATCTCTTGACTTCCTACTTTTGCATTCCAGCTCCCTATAATGAAAAAGATATGTTTTGGGGTGTTAGTTCTAGAAGGTCTTATAGGTCTTCACACAAAAGTTCAACTTCAGCTTCCTTTAGCATTATTGGTCGGGGTGTAAACTTGAATTACTGTGATAGTAAATGGCTTGACTTGGAAAAAACAGAGATCATTCTTTCATTTTTGAGATTGCATCCAAGTACTGTATTTCAGACTCTTTTGTTGACCATAATGGCTAATCCATTTCTTCTAATGGTTTCTTGCTCACAATAGTATATATAATGGTCATCTGAGTTAAATTCACCCATTTCAGTCCATTTTGGTTTGCCAATTCCTACAGTGTCAATGTTCACTCTTACCATCTCCTGTTTTGACCACTTCCAATTTATCTTGATTCATGGACCTAACATTTCAGGTTCTTATACAATATTGCTCTTTACAGCATCAGACTTTACTTCCATCACCAGTGATATCCACAGCTGGGTATGGTTTTTGCTTGGCTCCATCTCTTCTCTGGAGTTATTTCTCCACTGATCTCTACTGATTTCTCCAGTACCATATTGGGTACCTACTGACCTGAGGAGTTTATCTTTCAGTGTCCTATCTTTTTGACTTTTCATACTGTTCATGGGGTTCTCAAAGCAAGAATACTGAAGTGGTTTGCCATTCCCTTCTCCAGTGTACCATGTTTTGTCAGAACTTTTCACCATGACATGTTCATCTTGGGTGGCCCTACATGGCATTGCTCACAGTTTCATTGAGTTAGACAACAAACAAAATAAAACTACAAAACATAGTTTTGGAAGTTTTAGCCACAGCAATCAGAGAAGAAAAGAGAATAAAAGGAATCCAGATTTTAAAATAAGTAATAAAACTCTGTTTGCAGCTGACATGACCCTCTAAATAGAAAATGCTAAAGACACCACCCAAAAATCACTAGAGCTAATCAATAAATATAGTAAAGTTGCAGGATATAAAATTAACACAGAGAAATCCCTTGCATTCCTATACACTAACAATGAGAAACCATAAAGACAAATTAAGGAAACAATTCTATTCACCACTGAAATGAAAAGAATAAAATACTTAGGGCTATATCTACCTAAAGAAAATAAAGACCTATATATAGAAAACTATAAAACACTGATGAAAGAGATCAAAGATAACACAAATAGATTGAGAAATATACCATATTCATGGCTCAGAAGAATCAATATAGTGAAAATGAGTATACTACCCAAAGCAATCTATAGATTCAATGCAACCCTTATCAAGCTATCAACAGTATTTTTCAGAGCACTAGAACAAATAATTTCACAATTTGTATGGAAATACAAAAAGCCTTGCATAGCCAAAGCAATCTTGAGAAAAAAGAATGGAACTAGAGAAATCAACCTGCCTGATTTCAGATTAAACTACAAAGCTAAAGTCATCAAGACAGTATGGTACTGGCACAAAAACAGAAGTATAGATCATTGGAACAAAATAGAAAGCCCATAGATAAATCCACACACCTATGGACACCTTATCTTTGACAAAGGAGGCAAGAATATAAAATGGAGAAAAGACAATCTCTTTAATAAGTGGTGCTGGGAAAACTGGTCAACCACTTGTAAAGGAATGAAACTACAACACTTTCTAACACCACACACAAAAATAAACTCAAAATGGATTAAACATCTAAACGTAAGAACAGAAACTACAAAACTTCTAGAGGAAAACATAGGCAAAACACTCTCTGACATAAACCACAGCAGGATCATCTATGACAAATTCCCAAAGTAATGGAAATAAAAGCAAAAATAAACAAATGGGACCTAATTAAACTTAAAAGCTTTTGTACAACGAAGGAAACTATAAGAAAGGTGAAAAGACAGCTTTCAGAATGGGAGAAAATAATAGCAAATGAAGCAACTGACAAAAAACTAATCTCAAAAATATATAAGCATCTCATGCAGCTCAATTTCTGAAAAATAAATGACCCAATCAAAAAGGGGCCAAAGAACTCAACAGACATTTCTCCAGAGAAGACATACAGATGGCTAACAAACACTTGAAAAGATGCTCAACATCATTCATTATCAGAGAAATGTAAATCAAACCACAATGAGGTACCATCTCATGCCAGTCAGAATGGCTGCTATCCAAAAGTGTACAAACAATAAATACTGGAGAGGGTGCAGAGAAAAGGCAACCCTCTTATACTCTTGGTGGGAATGCAAACTAGTACAACCACTGTGGAGAACAGTGTGGAGATTCCTTAAGCTAAGCTAAGCTAAGTCACTTCAGTCGTGTCCGACTCTGTGCGACCCCATAGACGGCAGCCCACCAGGCTCCCCCGTCCCTGGGATTCTCCAGGCAAGAACACTGGAGTGGGTTGAAACAGAACTGCCTTATGACCCAGCAATCCCTCTGCTGGGCATACACACTGAGGAAACCAGAATTGAAAGAGACATGTGTACCCCAATGTTCATCGCAGCACTGTTTACAATAGCTAGGACATGGAAGCAACCTAGATGTCCATTATCAGATTAATGGATAAGAAAGCAGTGGTACATATACACAATGTAATATTACTCGGCTATTAAAAAGAATGTATTGTAATAGTTCTAATGAGGTGGATGAAACCGGAGCCTATTATACAGAATGAAGTTAGAAAGAAAATACCAATACAAGATAAATGCATATATATGGAATTTAGAAAGATTGTAACTATGACCATATGCATGAGACAGCAAAAGACACACAGATGTAAAGAACAGACTTCTGTGGGAGAAGGTGAAGGTGGGATGATTTGAGAGATAGCATTTAAACATGTATGCTGCCGTATGTGAAGTAGATCTCCAGTTCAAGTTTGATGAATGGGACAGGGCACTCAAGGCTGGTGCATTGGAACAAACCTGAGGGATGGAATGGGGAGGGTAATGGGAGGGGGGTTCAGGATAGGGGGCACATGTACTCCCATGAGTTATTTATGTCAATATATGGAGAAAACTACTACAATATTGTAAAGTAATTAGCCTCCAATTAAAATAAATAAATTTAAAAAATAATAAACTACAAAATCTCATTCTGCTCTTCAGTAGCAAATATATCTTATAACTGAGGTTAATAAAAGAATTCAGTGACTGATAAATCTGTTGAAGACTGAAATCTTACAGCCATTTGTCAACTCAAATATTAGTGCTAGTAAATGAAAGGGCATGGATATTCCAAAGACAATGAAAAAAATCAATATATATTTTTATTATTAACATTATTAGTAATGCAATGCATATTTAAATTATTCACATTGAATTATGGGTGTACCTGACATTTGAGGAATTAAAGAATTTTTAACTAAAGAAAGATGCCACATGAAGTCAAATATAAGAAGTCATGGGAAAGTACTCCGAGAGGTAATGTCTCCATGTTAAGGACGAGGAATACTTTCCATTCTGTTCTCTCTTCACATCCATTTGTTCACCTGACCTATGCGAGCTTCACAAACTTGAGTGAAATAAGGGAATTTGGTGTTTCTATTTTGAAGTGCACTTTGGGAGAGCCAGGGCACCATGCCAATTGAAGAACTCTCTCCAAAGTGTCTGTTGACTCCTGATCTGGCCAGATGCTCTTGCTAAAGCTTCTGGGAACTCCTGCTCTTCACATTTTTTTTTTTTCTCTTATACATCACTTCATCACAAATTGATGAGTAAACAATGGAAACAGTGACAGATTTTATTTTGGAAGGGCTCCCAATCATATGAGATGGTGACTGCAACCATGAAATTAAAAAGATGCTTGCTCCTTGGAAGAAAAAGTATGGCCAATTTAGACAGCATATTGAAAAACAGAGACATTACTTTGCCTACAAAGGTCCATATGGTCAAAGCTATGTTTTTTTCAGTAGTCATGTATGGATGTGAGAGTTGGACTATAAAAAAAGCTGAGTGCTGAAGAATTGATGCTTTTGAAGTGTGGTTTTGGAGAAGACTCTTGAGAGTCCGTTGGACTGCAAGGAAATCCAGCCAGCCAGTCCATCCTAAAGGAGATCAGTCCTGAATATTCATTGGATGGACTGATGCTGATTCAATACTTTGGCTACCTGATGCAAAGAACTGACTCATTTGAAAAGACCCTGGTGTGATGTTTTGGTCACTAAGTCATATCCACTTCTTTGTAACCCCACCAAGCTCTGCTGTCCATAGGATATTCTAGGGAAGAATACTGGTGTGGGTTGCTGTTTCTTTCTCCAGGGGATATTTCCAACCCAGAGACTGAACCCAAATCTCCTGGATTGCAAGAAGATTCTTTAACAACTGTGTTACCACAGAGCAGCAAAATGTGTGGGGTTCCCACAGTTTGGTGGATACCTCTTCATTCATAGACGAAGACAGATGAGCTAAGCAAAGATAGACGCAGGACTGGATCTGTATCTCTGAACATGACTAATGACAGTGTTAACAAGGGTATGGTTTTTCCAGTAGTCATGTATGGATGTGAGAGTTGGACTGTGAAGAAGGCTGAGCACCGAAAAATTGGTGCTTTTGAACTGTGGTGTTGGAGAAAATTCTTGAGAGTCCCTTGGACTGCAAGGAGATCCAGCCAGTCCATTCTGAAGATCAGCCCTGGGATTTCTTTGGAAGGAATGATGATAAAGCTGAAACTCCAGTACTTTAGCCACCTCATGCTGACTCATTGGAAAAGACTTTGATGCTGGGAGGGATTAGGAGCAGGAGGAGAAGGGGACAACAGAGGATGAGATGGCTGGATGGCATCACTGACTCAATGGACATGAGTCTGAGTGAACTCTGGGAGTTGGTGATGTACAGGGAGGCCTGGCATGCTGTGATTCATGAGGTCGCAAAGAGTCCGACAAGATTGAGCGACTGAACTGAACTGAACTGAACAAGAAGCAAAAATTTGAAATTTCAGAAAATTTTCCTGACCTTAGGAGTAGATTCCAGCTTGGTACAAACAGGCAGCACTTGCTGAATACCTACCAGGTCTATAGGGGTAAGGAGATTGGAAGATTAATCATGTTGCCTGGGAAACTTCTCAAAATACATATACTTACACAGCACCCATATCTCTAGGGTACAGTGATTTCCAGCATTTTGTGTGTAAGAATCAGAAGAGAACCTATAAAAATGCAGAGTTCTAGAAATTTTCTTGTAGTAAGTCTGGGGTGGGCTTCTGAGTTTTATCACATGAAATAAAGTATGTTCCAGGCACAGCTGTAAGAATTCTGAGTCCTTATGAAGCCTATATTCTAGCAGGAGGTAAGGTAGAACTCTGAAGAATAAACAAATTATATATTTTTGAAAGTTAATAAAGACTATGAAAAAATAACTATAACATGGAAAAGTGGAGCTTGAAAAATCAAAGCAGTAAAAGCTACAGTAAGAAATGTGGTTATGGTAGATGCTGAAAAGTGTTATTTGAGCAATTTGAATAACAGTCAAGTACAGCAAATGTAAGTGATTATGGAAGACCCTCTTTGTGTAGTTGGGAGGGGAGAATCTTTATTTTTAACCAGAAAATTCTCATAAACTTCTCCACCCTCCTCTCAACATTGCCTGCTGACCTCAGAACTCCAAGGATGTTATTTAATGAGACAGGGGACCAATGAATAAGTTTATTACAAAAGATAGTGTGAAAATTCCTTACAAAACAGTTTCATATAGAGATTAGAAACAAATTTTCAAAAAGATTTTCAAATCCATAGTGAAATATAATGTATAAATTTAAAATATATTTAAGAGACTGGGAAAAATAATTGGAGAAAAGATAATTCAATGTATAATCAGGTAGAAGAAAATAAAATTTTATTAACAAATCAAAAAATATCTAGAGAGCAGAATTAAAGGTTAGTGTAGAAACCAAAGTTGAGTTACTTTCAAAGACATTGAAGAAAAGGAAAGTGAAATGAAAGTATGAAATAGATGATATACAGTATATATAATATGCTAAAACTAATGTTCCAAATAGGAAAAGGAGTCCGTCAAGGCTGTATATTGTCACCCTGTTTATTTAACTTATATGCAGAGTACATCATGAGGACACGACTGAGCGACTGAACTGAACTGAACTGAACTGAATATATACACTATAACTAGTGTGTGTGTGTGTTTTCATGTGTTAGCTGCTCTATCATGTCCAACTCTTTGTGACCCCAAGGACTATAGTCTGCCAGGCTCCTCTGTCCATGACATTCTCCAGGCAAGAATTCTGGAGTAGGTAGCTGTTCTCTTCTCCAGGGGATCTTCCTGACCCAGGGATTTAACCCAAGTCCCCTGCATTGCAAGCAAACTGTTTCACCACTGAGCAACCATTCCGAGAGATGGTGATGAACAGGGAGGCCTGGCGTGCTGCGATTCATGGGGTCGCAAAGAGTCGGACACGACTGAGCGACTGAACTGAACTGAACTGAACTGAATATATACACTATAACTAGTGTGTGTGTGTGTTTTCATGTGTTAGCTGCTCTATCATGTCCAACTCTTTGTGACCCCAAGGACTATAGTCTGCCAGGCTCCTCTGTCCATGACATTCTCCAGGCAAGAATTCTGGAGTAGGTAGCTGTTCTCTTCTCCAGGGGATCTTCCTGACCCAGGGATTTAACCCAAGTCCCCTGCATTGCAAGCAAACTGTTTCACCACTGAGCAACCAGGGAACATAATAGTGTACAACTTTTAAAATTTTACAATAATTTATTACATTTAAAACTACAAATATGTTTTAAAAAACATATACAACCTACAAAATAATGAACATGTGTAAGACTGCAAATCTCAAAAATTAATTAGTTCATAGTTATATTGATGGATTAAAATAAGCTTATTAGAGCAACTAGAATAAAATAATAATAAACAAAATATAAGAATAAGATACTTGGAAAATCCAAAACAACCAAGTGAAATACACTGAAGCTAATATAAAGTATGTTTCTTTGTAGTTTAGTCACTGTGCCATGTCCCACTCTTTTGTGACCCCATAGACTATAACCTGACAAGCTCCTCTATACATGAGATTTCCCAGGCAAGAAGGCTGAAGTAGGTTGCCATTTCCTTCTTCCCAACCCAGAGATCAAACCCATATCTCTCCTTCATTGGCAGGCAGATTCTTCACCATTGAGCCACCAGTATAAAGTATGTATTTGTTAATTTTTTAAAGTAGTTTAATTAAATTCTAGCAATAAGCAGTTAAAAATCATAATGACAGGCAGTCTTATTAAGTCACAAGTAAACAGTAGCTAAGAATAAATTGATTAAGAATTTCTAG
>SJYT01069014.1:14425-67842 GCA_006410635.1 Cephalophus harveyi | reverse complement strand
ATATATACAAACAAATGTGTATATATATGCATAAGTATATACACAAATATGGTAGAGTTCTATTTTTCTATTAAATTTATGCTTATTCTTAAAATATATATGTATTTCTCTAGATGTATATAGGCATTGCTTTGTTATATTGTATGTATATATTTGAATTAATAAACTGTCTAAAGCAGGAAATTTCAAATAAGCCATATGTTCACAGAAATAGAAGGGAACCAACCATAAACATGAAATATTAATAAATACCAGAAATAAACAACAAATAGTACTCAGACCAATGTTTCAAAATGATAGATTACAGTACCAGAGTTCTCCAGAAAAAAGCTAACTGAACACAAACTCTAACTTAAGTATTCTGAGACATATAGACTTCTGAAAGGGCAGATCCTATTACTTCTTTTACTATTCTGTATCGAATATTAGTAGGGTTCTGGCAGAAAATGAATGGCAAATACAGACTGGTAATAGATGTCCTTTTCATTATAGGAGACTAAAATGGAAAAGTAGGAAGTCAAGAAACACCTGGAGTAACAGGCAAATTTGGCCTTGGAATATGGAATGAAGCAGAGCAACGGTTAATAGAGTTTTGCCAAGAGAATGCACTGGTCATAGCAAACACTCTGTTCCAACAACACAGGAGAAGACTCTACACATGGACATCACCAGATGGTCAACACCGAAATCAGATTGATTATATTCTTTGCAGCCAAAGATGGAGAAGCTATATACAGTTAGCAAAACTAAGACTGGGAGCTGACAGTGGCTCAGATCATGAACTCTTTTATGCCAAATTCAGACTTAAACAGAAGAAAGTAGGGAAAACCACTAAACCAATTAGGTATGACCTAAATCAAATCCTTTATGATTTTACAGTGGAAGTGAGAAATAGATTTAAGGACTAGATATGATAGATAGAGTGCCTGATGAACTATGGAGAGAGGTTCATGACATTGTAGAGGAGACAGGAATCAAGACCATCCCCATTGGAAAAGAAATGCAAAAAAGCAAAATGACTGTCTGAGGAGGCCTTACAAAAAGCTGTGAAAAGAAGAGACATGAAAAGCAAAGGAGAAAAGGAAAAAATATAAGCATCTGAATGCAGAGTTCCAAAGAATAGCAAGGAGAGATAAGAAAGCCTTCCTCAGTGATCAATGCAAAGAAATAGAGGAAAACAACAGAATGGGAAAGACTAGAGATCTCTTCAAGAAAATCAGACATACCAAGGGAGCATTTCATGTGAAGATGGGCTCAATAAAGGACAGAAGTGGTCTGGACCTAACAGAAGCAGAAGATATTAAGAAGAGGTGGCAAGAATACACAGAAGAACTGTACAAAAAAGATCTTCATGACCCCGTTAATCACGATGGTGTAAATACTCCCTTAGAGCCAGATATCCTGGAATGTGAAGTCAAGTGGGCCTGAGAAAGCATCACTATGAACAAAGCTAGTGAAGTTGATGGGATTCCAGTTGAGCTGTTTCAAATCCTGAAAGATGATGCAGTGAAAGTGCTACACTCAATCTGCCAGCAAATTTGGAAAACTCAGCAGTGGCCACAGGACTGGAAAAGGTCCGTTTTCATTCCAATCCCAAAGAAAGGCAATGTCAAAAAATGCTCAAACTACTGCACAATTGTACTCATCTCACACTAGTAAAGTAATGCTCAAAATTCTCCAAGCCAGGCTTCAGCAGTATGTGAACCATGAACTTCCAGATGTTCAAGCTGGTTTTAGAAAAGGCAGAGGAACCAGAGATCAAATTGTCAACATCCGCTGGATCATGGAAAAAGCAAGAGAGTTCTAGAAAAACATCTATTTCTGCTTTATTGACTATGCCAAAGTCTTTGACTATGCGGATCACAATAAACTGTGGAAAATTCTGAGACAGATGGGAATACCAGACCACCTGACCTGCCTCTTGAGAAACCTATATGTGGGACAGGAAGCAATAGTTAGAACTGGACATGGAACAATAGACTGGTTCCAAATAGGAAAAGGAGTACGTCAAGGCTGTATATTGTCACCCTGCTTATTTAACATATAGGCGCAGTACATCATAAGGAACGCTGGGCTGGAAGAAGCACAAGCTGGAATCAAGATTGCCGGGAGAAATATCAATAACCTCAGATTTGCAGATGAAACCACCTTTATGACAGAAAGTGAAGAGGAACTAAAAAACCTCTTGATGAAAGTGAAAGTGGAGAGGAAAAGTTGGCTTAAAGCTCCACATTCAGAAAATGAAGATCATGGCATCTGGTCCCATCACTTCATGGGAAATAGATGGGGAAACAGTGGAAACAGTGTCAGACTTTATTTTTTTAGGCTCCAAAATCACTGCAGATGGTGATTGCAGCCATGAAATTAAAAGATGTTTATTCCTTGGAAGGAAAATTGTGACCAACCTAGATAGCATATTCAAAAGCAGAGACATTACTTTGCCAACAAAGGTCCATCTAGTCAAGGCTATGGTTTTTCCAGTTGTCCTGTATGGATGTGAGAGTTGGACTGTGAAGAAAGCTGCACACCGAAGAACTGATGCTTTTAAACTGTGGTGTTGGAGAAGACTCTTGAGAGTCTCTTGGACTGCAAGAAGATCCAACCAGTCCATCCAAAAGGAGATCAGTCCTGGGTTTTCATTGATAGGACTGATGCTGAGGCTGAAACTCCAATATTTTGGCCACCTATTCGAATAGTTGACTCATTGGAAAAGTCTCTGATGCTGGAAGGGATTGGGGGCAGGAGAAGGGGATGACAGAGGATGAGATGGCTGGATGGTATCACCGACTTGATGGACATGAGTTTGAGTAAACCCCAGGAGTTGGTGATGGACAGGGAGGCCTGGCGTGCTGCAATTCATGCGGTCGCAAAGTGTCGGACCCGACTGAGCGACTGAACTGAACTGAACAAAGGTATAAGCAATTTAAGAAATTAACAATGGAGGGTAATAATCCAACATTAATAGGTAAGCTCTGTGAGGTAGAATTGTAATCAAATAATTCTGTTTATAGTCAAACTGTCAGTCATCTATAAAGGCAGCGTTAAACATTTCATGACACAATTCTTAAAAATACAACACATAAAATATAGGAAAAAACCTTATATATACTATATAAAACTAGATTTGTTAAAAATATTCAAGGATGGAGAATCTCTGTACAAACAATATAGCTAATTTCACCCAATATCTAAGAAATTTATATTCAAACAAAAAATGAATTGCTATTAATTTAGCAAGACTGTTTATAGAAGTTCTAAAGTATTGGTCATGATATTGTTTGATAAACTCTTACTACAATTACATAAAATATTATATATTTTATATAAAGAAGACAGGTTTTAAAATTTTGCATTATAATATGCCCTCATGTTGCTTTTCACTATATTATATACTCACATTTTTCTCTTTAATATAATTATTTGTCTCACTGTTCATTAAACATTTTATTCATTCCTATGACCTCACAATATTATTTATATTCTTGGGTTTCTGAGTGTTATATTCTGCTTCCTAAGTTTAATTATTATAGAGATCCTTATTCATTAAAAAATAATGGTTGCATTATAGAAAATTTGAAAGAACCAATGCCTACAGGATTATGCATTTAAAATATGTTTTCTCTATGGTGTTTTTATATTTAAAAATTATTTTTCAGTGTGTGTATTTTATTCCAAACTCTTTTTTAAAGTATTTACAAATTCTAATAGTTATACTACTTTAATAATTATACCTAATGGTGTTTGTAAAATAAAGTGTCTGTAAAAGAAAATCTACTTAATAAGTGCTCAGATATATCATTCCACATTTTTTTTAAAAAAATCCTCTATGTGTGCTTGCATGGGAGCAAGATTTAAACTGTAGCTTATGAGCTCCTGTACTTCTGTATTGTTTTATTTTAGGATGGGCTATAATTTTAATAACTTGGGCAAGGTCAATTTGGTGAAATTCCAAAATGTAAATGGAAGATTTTTTTCATGTATTGATAACAATGCTCCTTCACCTCTGTTAGGGAGCTCAGGTATTTATTGGGCAAATTTTCCACATAAAAACACAGCTTTTCATCTTATGGAT
This sequence comes from Cephalophus harveyi, assembly GCA_006410635.1. NCBI lineage: Eukaryota > Metazoa > Chordata > Mammalia > Artiodactyla > Bovidae > Cephalophus > Cephalophus harveyi. Next base: position 63,770 of record SJYT01069014.1, on the reverse strand, counting down.
CTCAGTAGTAAGGTCTCTCCCTTTTCACATTAATGTAACAGAATTACTCCAGATGCCAGTTCCATGTGCCAATTACGTCAGTTTACTCTTGTTTAATAGTTTCTTATATTTGGAAACAGTTCATTTATTCAACTCGTAAGACTTTGATGAATTAAACCTGTGATTACACCCTTATAACCTGAAAATCTTCTCATTTCTAAACTTCCAGTGATATTACTAATTAACTTTTGTGATACATTGTAGCTTCAGAAATCCTAAGATACGTAACACATACACACACAAAAAAAACCCTTGATAATGTTAAAAACAATAAAAATTACAAATCTAGTTCTGCAGAATTGTGGTCCTAAATTAAGTGATAATAAGTATATTAATTTTCATTAATCCCAAAATATAATTCCTATTTATTTCTTTAGACATTAATAAAAACATATATCACCCTCTGAAAACTAGAAACTTCTGTAAATTGGTAAAATGAGGTGGTTGGTTGTGACCAGTTCTAACTGGACAGGGCTCTGTTGTTTAACATTTGCCATTATGATTGGCATTAATAGGTTCCTTGGCTGGCAGCACTGTCAGACAAAGGAAAAATTACATGAGACAGATGCATGAACTTCCATTCCTCCACAGAACTGATCATTTGTATCCAGAAATTGGAAATGTAAGTAGAGCACAGGAAGGCATCACCAAAGTATTTAATACTGTGCTGTTCCTATAACTAGAGAATCAATTTTCTGTTAGTCTTCTCACTTGAGACCTCCAAGTTTGTTTTTGAAAACTGCACAATATTAAGGCTGCTTTCCAATATATAAGAACAATATCTCTCTCTAGTGCAATGATAAATGTCTCAAGTTAGGCTGTGATAAATATTGATGGGTATGCTATTTCATTAAATAAAAATTCAAGATTTTTGCAGTATGTATCATTTTAAAAACACAAGCACTTAGCCTAAGTAAAAATCAGTTAGAGGTGATAACTGTGCCCTGCATGTAAGCAATATAAGCACTCTTTATCCTCTTGTAATATTTTTCTAGAAAATGGAAATACACTTGCAGTCATGAATGCAGGTGGTTTGCAATTTTGGTCAGTGCCTTCCTCTATTTCTCTCTGGGAAATTATCTCTCTGGCCCTATCTTTTCCTCTTGATCTAAGCTGAATCATGAAAACTTATGGAAAGTTAAAACAGGGGGAGAAAGACTAATAATTATCTAAATGATATTGTTGTCCATGTTGTAACTACTGACCATTGCATTTGACCTGGAGGACATAAAGCAGGTGAGAAAATTAAACTATGGAGGAAATGATGGACTGCAGTTCCAAGGAGATCAAAGAATAAGAGAAGAATCTGGAATGATGGGAGGTACTGATCAGAAAATTCAATTCAAAAATGAAATTATAGTGGGAAAACATAATAATGAACAGAGGTGTTCAAGAAACTGATAGGAGCTAAAATGACCAGAAATGTCAAGAATATCAGAATGGTCAAGTCAGTAATGAATGCATAAGGATTTACTTGAGATATTGCCAAGTCAAGAGGAAGAAGATTCATAAATCATTATTGAAGGTAGAGGTGAGAAAACAATAAAGGTGTAAGGTGATAACCCCATTTAATGCATTTAAATAATCAACATATTTAGATATAGATACATTGTGTTCTAGATGTTAAAAAAATCATTTTTAAAAAACTTTCCATAAAGTACAGATTTTCTTTTTTATCCTTCAAAGTGAAAAGTGAAGTTGCTCAGTCGTGTCCGACTCTTTGCGACCCCACGGACTGTAGCCTACCATGCTCTTCCGTCCATGGGATTTTCCAGGCAAGAATACTGGAGTGGGTTGCCATTTCTTCAAGGTAAACTAAATTTCTGCCTCAGAGCTCTTGCCACTTTCTTTTTCTTGCACAATCTCCCATCTCCTCTGTAATTTTGCATCATTCAATTTCACTCTAAAACACCCTCACATTCTACAAGACTTTCCCCTGTAAACTCTACTATATTCAGGTTTTTACTCTCTCCTCAGGATTTTTCCTGGAGAAGGAAATGTCAACCCACTCCAATATTCTTGCCTGGAAAATCCCATGGACAGGGGATCCTGACAGGCTACAGTTCATGGGGTTGCAAAGAGTTAGACACAACTGAGCAACTTCACTTCACTTCAGGATTTTTCCACATGTAATGTGTTTTTTTAATTGCTTAAACTGCATCTGTTCATTTTTTTTTTCATTAATTCTCTTCATATTCAGTCTCTCAAACCATAAGCCAAAGCTTTGTCCTTTTTTCTTCCAGGATCATTTGATTTTTTGTGTAAAGTGAATATTCAAGAGAAACTTGAATATTCAGGTCTATGCAACTTCCAGAAAAATTGAACCTTTATGAAGAAGTCACAAAGCGAATCATATGAGCTACAAAATGCTACTCATTAGAGCAAACTGTCTCAATCAGGGATCATTATATTATTTTATGAAATCACAAGCTAGAAATACAGGATTTGTTTAATTTTCTGCCTTCTGCTCCTCTCCGCTTAAGAAGGCAACTGTTTTTATTTTGATTTTTGTATAAATAGTAACTAAGACAGTGCCTGACTAATAGAAGTTACTTAATAATTGCTGAATAAATTAACAAATAAGTACATTTTATACTAAGATTTTCAAGAATTTCTGGACAATGCAGAATTAAAGTGTATATATTTTAGTGTTCACATTTTTCTATTTTCTTATTTACTGATATAAGACAGTAAATAAATAATGGCTACAGTACTAAAATTAGTAGTATGTATCTACTATTTCATTAAATATTTTGTAGTAGATGATTTTGTTTGTAACTTCCCTTTTTTGCAAAAGAAAACAAAAATTCAGCTCAGTTCAGTTCAGTTCAGTCACTCAGTCATGTCCAACTCTTTGCAAACCCATGGACTGCACAATGCCAGTGTTCCCTGTCCTTCACCAACCCCAGAGCTTGCTCAAACTCATGTCCATTGAGTCAGTGATGCCATTCAACCATCTCATCCTCTGTCGTCCCCTTCTCCTGCTTCCTTCAATCTTTCCCAGTATCAGGGTCTTTTCCAATGAATCAGTGCTTTGCATCAGGTAGCCAAAGTATTGGAGCTTCACCTTCAACATCGGTCCTTCCAATGAATATTCAGGACTGATTTCTTTTAGGATTGACAGGTTTGATCTCCTTGCTGTCCAAGGGACTCTCAAGAGTCTTCTCCAACACCATAGTCGAAAAGCATCAATTCTTCAGCACTCAGCTTTCGCTATAGTCTAATTCTCACATCCACGCATGATGACTGGAAAAACCATAGCTTTGAATTATCTGGGTCGTGAAGATCTTTTTTGTACAGTTCTTCTGTGTATTCTTGCCACCTCTTCTTAATATCTTCTGCTTCTGTTAGGTCCAGACCACTTCTGTCCTTTACTGAGCCCATGTTTGCATGAAATGTTCCCTTGGTATCTCTAATTTTCTTGAAGAGATGTCTAGTCTTTCCCATTCTGTTATTTTCCTCTATTTCTTTGCATTGGTTGCTGAAGAAGGCTTTCTTATCTCTTCTTGCTATTCTTTGGAACTCTGCATTCAGGTGCTTATATCTTTCCTTTTCTCCTTTGCTTTTCACCTTTCTTCTTTTCACAGCTTTTCGTAAGGCCTCCCCAGACAGCCATTTTGCTTTTTTGCATTTCTTTACCATGTATCTTACTTGACTGTTTTTTCTTTGTTTCTGCATTTTCTCACTTTGCGGAAATGCAAACTCCACATCTAAAACTTGCTGCTCAGCAGTCATTTTTCTATTTTCCTGTCACTTCTGTTTTTGTTTGTTCTCACCCAAAGCTATTATAAAGTTTGATTAAATGTATTTCATCAACAACTATCTAAGAGTGACCTTGGTATGGCTGCATAACTTTGAATATTTTTAAATTTATTATATTTTGACATAGAAAATCATCTCCAAAGCTCCCTGGAAGCTTCCACTTCTCTTGTAGACCGAATAAATCTGAGCCTTCTTGCTTTAACCCACATGCTCATCTTAGAAATATATGAATTATTCTTCCCAAAACACTGAACATAAATAGAAAGACCAGAATTAACTCTTGATCCAAGGATACAGCTATAAAACAAGATGAAAAAACCCATGTAGAGTGAAAATTACCTTTTTTTGTTGCTTATTTGTCTAAATAGTTTCTAGATTTCCATTTGGGTAGAACAACCCTCGGAGAAGGCAATAGCAAGCCACTCCAGTACTCTTGCCTAGAAAATCCCATGGATGGAGGAGCCTGGTAGGCTGCAGCCCATGGGGTCGCTAGAAGTCGGATGCGACTGAGCTACTTCACTTTCACTTTTTGCTTTCACACAATGGAGAAGGAGCTGGCAACCCACTCCAGTGTTCTTGCCTGGAGAATCCCAGGGACGGGGGAGCCTGTTGGGCTCCTGTCTATGGGGTCGCACAGAGTCGGACATGACTGAAGCGACTTAGCAGCAGCAGCAGCAGCAGAACAACCCTAAATGATAGGTGTATAAAGCCATGAAATCCCAGTACAGCAAGATACTAGTGAGCTGGATCCAACAATAGTTTCATAGGTCTCAAATCATCTCACTCTAAGGAACACATTTCCATCAATTAAAACATCATCCGAGTTGTCCACTCAGTTTAAACTTGCATTATTTTGGCTTTTGCTTTACATCTAATTTTGCCTCAGCCCCTTGCCTCAACTCATAATTGCCCCATCTCTTCTCTTTAAAATTGTTTTTTATTCTTGATTTATCCTTGCCTTCAGTTTGAAAATACATCTACCAATTACCCTCTTGGTCTTCCATGGTAGCTCAGACAGTAAAGAATCTGCCCATAATGCAGGAGATCTGGGTTTGATCCCTGGGTAGGGAAGGTCCCCTTGAGGAGGGCATGCCAACTCACTCTAGTATTCTTGCCTCAGAATCCCCATGAACAGAAGAGCCTGGCAGGTTACATCCATGGGGTCACAAAGATTTGGACATGACTGAGCAACTTTCACTTCACTTAATCTGCCATTTTTCTTCCATTTCCCTCTTCTCCCAATACCCAGATCATGACAACTACTTGTCTGAGGGTAGAGCAATAGAGATGCTATATACCTCTTGGAAGCTGAGAAAGTATATCTTTTTTACTTAAAAGAATTTCCTCCTGGGTAATTTCTTGTCTCATTTTACAGAAGCCATTTTCAAGTTTCTATTAAACTGTACCAGCTGGAGTAACAAATTTCCCCTTGGGATAAAATGTCTAGCACTTACCAAGTGGGAGTTTTACCTATTTCATGTCTAATACATACAAAGTGTAAAAGCATTATCCTAGTCTATGATGATTATGGTATGAAGACTCATTACATTGACTAGATAACTTCATTTAGGGAAGAGAATGTATGATAGATACTGGTTATATTAGTTTACTAGGGCTGTCATTAGCAAAATACTGTAAATTGAATGACAATTTTTTTTTCTCACAGTTCTGAAGTTTAGAAGTATGAAATCAAGGTGATAGGCTGATTCTTTCTGAGAACGATGAAGAAGTATCTATTCCGTGTGTGTCCTCTAGGTTCCGATGATTTGCTGGTGACTTTTGGCATTCCTTGATATATAGAAGCATCATCCCCATCTTTGGTTCTTTACACAGTGTTCTTCTTGTGTATATCTGCCTCCAATTTCCCCCTTTTTGTATGGACACCAGTCCTGTTGGATTAGACATCTACCCAATGGCTCAGAGGTTAAAGCGTCTGCCTGGAATGTGGGAGACCCAGGTTCAATCCCTGGCTTGGGAAGATTCCCTGGAGAAGGAAAATGGCAACCCACTCCAATACTCTTGCCTGCAGAATACCATGGAGGGAAGAGCCTGGTAGGCTATAGTCCATGGGGTTGCAAAGAGTCAGACATGATTGAGCAACTTCACTTTCTTTCAGTACCAGTATGACCGCTTCTTAACTATATCTGCAATGACCTTATTTCTAAATAAGTTCACACTCTGAAGTACTGGAAGTTAAGACATAAACATACAATTGGGGGATGCAGACAAAATTCAAAGCATAGCCCTGGTATTTTTGTCAATTACTTTCCTATAACTGAATATATTTTTTTTTAATTCTTATTTGAAAAACTGAAAAATAACTCTGAATAATATTGGCAGAGAGAAATTCATTGAAAGGATAATGAATACTTGAAGGAATTGTCAGGAAGTTTCAGGAAAGCATGCACAGATATGTGCCTGAAGCAAGAAGTCTAAGAAGGAGACATAAGAAACTCTATGAAGACATATAGTAGGAGCTGGGCTCTCCTCTCAACAAAACACACATATTGGGGAATTCTGGAAATGTGTAAATAGGCTTCATATGTTGGACAGCTTAAGACTGTGAATGTCCACAGTAAGGCGCTGTTGTTATATTTCTTTGTTGTCTTGAGAGTATAGTTAATATAAATAACATTACGTTAAAAGATCATCTGTGGAGAAAGGAGTTAGAGGAGTTGAAGCTTGTTGTCTTTGTGGCAAATAATAGTGAAACAAACATCATTAAACACTCAAAGGTAGATTTTCCTATGACCCTAAGCCAGGCATTGAAATGAGGGCTAGGACTTAAATAAGCAGACAAGGAGACAGGATTTCTGATAAAAGATATGACACTGAGGGAAGAACGGATAGGACATCTTTGGGGTACAAATGATGTACAATTTTGTTGAAGGGACACATTTGTATAACTATGGAATGTTATAAGTTTCTCCATTTGGCCAGGTCATTTATGGCCTGTTATGTCAGAATAAAGGGTTTTAATGTTATTCTGCATAGAATGAAATATTGTTTAAGAGAAGGGAGAGTCCTTTTTAGGAAGAGTATTCTAGCAAATGATATTTTGCAGAGGAGAGTTTTGCAGGCATGAAACAAGTTAGCAGAAAAAGCAACAGTTATAAAAAATAACTGCAATTGATATAGCATTTTGGAAATATAGCAAAATGGTCAAACTTATGAAATTTTGTAGAAAGAAAATAATAGAACTTAGTAGAGAAATAAAGCACTGGAGAGATATATACATCTCTAATGTTTTAAGCCTCATGACTACATAAAATGTAGTTTCTTTGGTACATACAAGAAATAAGACAGGGAAAACGGCCTGCCATCAAATATTGATATCTTTTAAATTCTGTGTTTAAAACAGTAACAAAATATTCCAAAGAATAGTATATGTAAATAAATAAAAGCATGGAACGCAGAAGAGATGGAGCTGAAGACATAGGTTTGAAAGACAATTATAGAGACATAAAAACAATCCAAACAACTTTACTCTGAGGAAGAGACAGTGCAAAAAAACAGCCTCAAAATAACTAGAGCTCATGCATCTAAAGCCAAGATGTGTTAATTTGATATTATTCATGAATTCTTTTTTTATTAGAGTATAGTTTCTTTTTTAAATGTAGATACAGCAGTGTGGATCACGTGTGTGTATATATGTATCCCCCCTTTTTTTTGGATTTCCTTACCATTTACATCACCACAAAGTATTGAGCAGGGTTCCCTGTGCTGTATAGTAGGTTCTTATTACTTACCCATTTTATACATAGTATCAATGGTGTATATATGTCAATCCCAATCTCACGGTTCATCCCACCACCACCCTTCCCCTTTGGTATCCATATGGTTGTTCTCTATATCTGTGTATTCATGAACTCTTATAACTCTTATAACTCATATAACTTGAATTGTAGAAAATGAATCATTACCCAAGGTAATGATCAATTGTTATATTATCATTTTTTCTATTGTAATTATATGAATTATTTTTATGCATTATATATGATATGTTTATTAAGTAGTAATTACAGTCTCAAAGAATTTAGGATGACATTATCTAACTTCACTATCTAAACCCTGTATGCGAGACAGCAAAAGAGACACAGATGTATAGAACAGACTTTTGGACTCTGAGGGAGAGGGAGAGGGTTGGATGATGTGGGAGAATAGCACTGAAACATGTATACTATCATTGAAGAAGCGAAGTGCCAGTCTATGTTCGATACAGGATGCTTGGGGCTGGTGCACAGGGATGATTCAGAGAGGGGAGGGAGGTGGGAGGGGGGTTCAGGATTGGGAGCTCATATACACCCGTGGCGGATTCATGTCAATGTATGGCAAAACCAATACGGTATTGTAAAGAAAAATAAAGTAAAAATAAAAATAAAAGAAAGAAAGCTGTGGTTCATATACACAATGGAATATTACTCAGCCATTAAAAGGAATACATTTGAATCAGTTCTAATGAGGTGGATGAAACTGGAGCCTATCATACAGAGTGAAGTAAGCCAGAAAAAAAAACCACCAGTACAGTATACTAACACATATATATGGAATTTAGAAAGGTAACAATAACCCTGTATGCGAGACAGCAAAAGAGACACAGATGTATAGGACAGTCTTTTGGACTCTGTTGGAGAGGGAGAGGGTGGGATGATTTGGGAGAATGGCATTGAAACATGTATAATATTATATATGAAACAAATAGCCAGTCCAGGTTTGATGCATGTTACTGGATGCTTGGGGCTGGTGCACTGCGACAACCCAGAGGGATGGTACAGGAAGGGAGGAGGGAGAGGGGTTCAGGATGGGGAACACCTGTATACCTGTGGTGGATTCATGTTGATATGTGGCAAAACCAATACAATATTGTAAAGTAATTAACTTCCAATTAAAATAAATAAATTTGTTTAAATAAAAAAATAAATTTATCTGTGATAAAGACTGAAAAATTACATTTGCTTATTAGTGTTCATTATTCTGAATCCAAGTAGCAAATCAGACTAAACTAGTCTGGCCAAGTGCAAGTCTGAAACAGTCCATGACTCTTACTTCATAATGTTGTAGCCACGCATTCCGGGAAACAAACTCAGTCAGAAGAACAATGCAGATAGTGGAGTGCAGTTTTTTACACCAGAGTGCCCAAGACAGAGTCTTCTCTTAGCCAAGGACCCCAACCAGTTTTTGTGAAAACCTTATATACCCTAAGTGTACGTGCTCAAACCCACCTCCCCAAATTATCTGAAACTAGTCTGAACAAAGGAAACAAAAAAGATACAATCAAAGTTAACCTGTGATTCCTATGCCTTAAGCCTAGATAGTTAACAGTGAACAATTATCAATAGGCCTGTGGTCATACACCAATAAGCATAATAGAATTTAGTATTCTACTTGGTTATACAGATAATTAGGGTATTTTTTTAGATGACAGAGAGTCTAGGTACAAGCCCTGGGGCTCTTTCATCTGGGGGGTCTAGTTTTTCAGTTGGTATGTTGTTTCCATAGATACTGGCATATAGCTCAAAGTCCACAGTCTGGCCCAAGATGGAGTCTTGCTTTTAAGATGGAGCCTGTTCTGTCTGTTTCCTCCTTCATTACCCCCTCTTCATGCTCTTAACTCATAATATGAGCATCACTCATAGGGATATATTGCACTCTGCCTCCCTGACCACCTATTTGGGAGAATGGCACAATCCTTTGGGTTACAAAGTTCATAATACATTGTAAAATGCAGGGTCCACAAAGCAGAACTATCAAGGCAACTGTAACAATGGTAAATATAGTTTTCTACCGATCACCCTTCACCCAAGACAGGACTGAAGTCCAGAAAAAAATGCTTTCATTTGACATTGCTTTTACCTGGTTTTTCATGTCATCTAAAGCAACTGATACATTGCCAGATAAATCAGGAATATATATATAATGTTCAACCTTAATTATACCACAAGTCCCTCCCTGAGCAGCTGTGAGCATGCCCAAAGCCATTCTATTTTGAATCACTGCTTTTCTTATTTGAAGTTTTTCTTCATTTAAAGCTTGGATGGCTTTATCACTATCTAAGAGGGCCTGTTTTGTGAAATTAGTCAAGGCTTCTAATTTAATCATAATATTTGTTGTCCCTATAGGAGGTACGACTAAAACAGCAGTATATTCATACCATTGAAACACAGACCTTGTCCACCTAGCATGTAAATAAGGTAGATTTACCGGGGCTTGTTATAAGTTAGGCTTTATGCTCCCATGGGCAAAAGCAAATCCCAGTGTGCAGCGGCTCACCCAGCTGATTGATAACCAAGGCCAAAAGTTAGGCCCACAAAGCCTCTGGGTTCCAGTGGGCACCACCCAGTGGATTCCAGGCTTATATTTCCAATCAGAGCCTGGCCAATGAATGAACTGGTTGGGGTGGTTTCAGGGGATAGGTACCCCATATATTTTAGTTCTTTTGGGTCTAATGGATGGTCACCAAACCCTACCCTTCGTTCTTTTTGTTCCCAGCATATAGCAGTGGGAATACTTAATTGACACTTTTCTGGGGTCATCCAGAAATATTCATCCCAGACATGGTAGAATTGTTCAGCATACCTAGAGGCCTGTGCTTCCTTGCCGGTCAGGAAGTTTCTTTCCTTTTTGTTCTTTAAATATGAGGTATAGGCTTTTGATATTCCTATGAAACTGATGTTTATATCAAATGTAGCCCCATGACCAGAGACTATTGACTGTAGGTCTGGCTTACACCAAGAGAGCAGGGAGAGATTATGATTGACAGAGAAAGGAAAGTCTCTTTTTTGTCATCCCAGAAAAGACCAGAGTGGTTTAAAAACTCCTTGGCAGAGTGGTGACACCCACCAAGAAACTCCCTCCATCACAGACAGAGGCATGGCCCCACATGCCCAGCAGTTGGAGGTGTTGTGTAAGTCCGCATAGGAATGTGCCCATGAGATTAAAACATTGTCCTGAGTTGAAACGGAAGTTAAATTGAAAATCACGTTGATGAGGCCAAGCAGCAGGAATTGATTATGTGGCTTCATCCTGAAGGGGCTCGTCCAGGATCTTCTTTTCCTTCTTCTTATGGATGATCTTAGTCTCTCGAGGGTCAGTGAGGTCCACCCACGCAGTCCACTTGGCGTTTTCTGGGTCTGCATGGTAGGTTCTCTTCATCCTCATGTTGTAGACATAGGGAGTGACACCTGTAACTTTAACTGTAGTAGGGGTGGTTTGAACAACAGTGTATGGACCCTTCCAATGTGGGGCCAAGGAGTCATGTTTCCAGTCCTTGACCCACACCTGATCCCCAGGCACAAATTTGTGAATCTGTTCCCCAAGGGGGAACGACACCCTTTCTTGTACAGACTTAGTTACTGATTTATTACCTTACCCAGTTGTTCCATCTGCTGTGAAATCTTATTTTTCCATACCTGAGGCAAATTTGTTGATACCTGTTTTATTATGGGAGGGGGCCTCTCACACACAATTTCATATGGAGAATAGCCATGGCACCGTAGGATCATCCTGAGTCTGAGCAGAGCCATCGGAAACAAGTCCACCCAAGATCAATCAGTCTCTATGATCCACTTGGAGAGTGTCTCTCTCAGTGTCTGGTTGGTTCCTTCCACCATCCCAGAACTCTGGGGGCCTATATGCTGTATGTAATTTCTACTTAATGTTTAAAGTTTTGGTTACTTGTTGTACTAAATCAGCTACAAAAGCTGGGCCACTGGTCTGATCCAATGCTGGCAGGAAATCCAAATCTGGGAACTATCTCCCTAAGCAGGCACCAGTCTACTTCTGATGTTCTTTCAGTCCCGGTAGGAAAAGCTTCTACCCATCCTGAGAACATACATACCATGATCAGCAGGTAACAGTAGTATCAGTGAGGTTTCATTTCAGTGAAGTCCACTTCCAGGTGTTCAAAGGGCAATGTGCTTTTTAGCTGAATCCCTGGAGATTTCTGTCTGTGCTGAGAGGCAGCTTTGACCTGTGAGCAGGCAGCGCAGTTCTGAGATTCTGTCCTGCATAGGGAAGAGAGGTGGAGAACCAAGAAATATTTTTGAATTAGCTCTTCCAGTTTATCATGGCCTAGGTGGGTCGCTTGGTGTGTTTGGCTTACCAGAGTGGGTGTCAGCTCCTCCAGTACCAATAATTTGCCACTTGGCAATTCCCACCATCCCTTTTCAGTCTTGTTGGCCCTTTCTAATTTGGCTAGTTGGTTTTGGACTTCAGCTATTCTGGAGAGTCCAGCGTTAGCTCAGGCAGCTCCACTACTATGATAGCTTTCATAGGGACTTCGCTTGTCACCCTCAAGCCCTTGGCTGCTTGTTTAGTGGTCTTATCTGCCAGTCTGATTCCCCGAGCCCAGGGGGTTATCCTCTTTTTGATGTCTTCAGCAGTGTATGACTGCAACCTTTTCTGGTTCCCAGGCAGCATCTAATACGGTCTTAATTTCCTCCTTATTTTTTAATATCTTTTTCACTAGTTGTCAAAAGGCCTCTCTCCTTATACAGTGCCTTATGTACATGTAGTGTGGCAAAAACATACTTGGAATCTGCGTAAATGTTTGTCTTCTTACCTTTTGACAGCTGGAAGGCCCAGATTAGAGCATATAGTTTGGCCCGTTGAGCAGACCAGGGTGATGGTAGAGAGCTAGCCTCAACGATGGTTTCTTCCATGACTACTGCATATCCCAACAGTTGTCCTTGTTTCACCAGGCCGGTGCCATTGGTGTACAGGACCAAATCTGGGTCCGGGATTGGCTCGTCTCTCAAGTCAGCTCTGCTGGCATATTTTCCTGCAATCATGTAAGGGCCCACCTTCTCCCACAGGAAGGAGAGTGGCCAGATTCAGGGCCTGATAAGGCTCAGTAGTAACATGGGAGTTCTCACATAACAGTCCCTGGTATTGAGCAATCTGGGATGTCAACCGCCATTTATGGAGGTCCCCTCATGGGAGAGTGTTGACCTCATGCAGTACTTTTATGATCAAATCTTGACCCAAAGTCATCTTGGTTGCCTCCTGGCCCAGTAAGGCAACTGCAGCAACTGCCCGTAAGCATCCAGCCACCCAGTGGCAGCACTGTCCAGCATCTCGGGAGATAAGCCACGGGTTTGTCCCATGTCCCCATAGTCTGGCACAACACTCCCATAGCCACCTTGTCCTTTTCAGTCACATAAAGAGTAAATGGCTTAGCAAGGTCTGGCAGGCCCAAGGCGGGTGCTGACATAATTGTACTGGGTTTGAGTTCTATTACCAGTGGAACTTCTTTTGCAAACCTGGGTGGGGGTGGAGGGGTTGTCTTCAGCCTAGACCTCAGGGAATTATTGAGTTAACACTCTCTCTCTCTCTTTCGACTGTTTAGCCCATCTGGTTTTCCTTTCGAGAGATTTTGCAACCTCCATTCATCTTGAAGAAGAGTAAATGGGTGGTTGAGTCCACTCGAAGAGTGGGTCTTTCATGGGGAGAAAGGCCACTTGTGTCACCAATTTAGATAGCAAGTCTCTTCCCAACAAAGGTACTGGGCATTCAGGGATATATAAAAATTCATGAGTCACTTGGTGTCCCCCCATCTGACATTTTCGGGGTAGGCTTGAGACACAGAGGCTTCATTTGTCACCATCTGAGACCCAGTAGCCTCTGGATCTATTCACATATAAAGTCTATAGGCCTCACAAAGTCCTTCCTAGAACTTAGAGGGTGATTCACTTTCCCTTTGAATCACTTTGGAGGATTTTGCCATACTCATAGGTTTTGGGGCCTCCCTCTTGATACTTTGTAAAATAGCTGCCCAATATCTCTCCAGGCGGCCTGTCCCTTCCTCTGTGTTACAGTCTCAATTGGGCCTCTCATCGGGGGTGGCTAGTTCTGCCCACTACTGCGGGTTTGCAGTACCCTCAGGTGCCATTTCTCTTAACCATTTTCTGGCCTCAGTTAGGATCCTGTGTTTTTCCTCAGTGCTGAAAAGTGAGGCTAGTAGTTGGATTATGTCATCCCATGTAGGGTAGTGGGTTCAAAAAATAGTCTCCATTAGCCTAATCATGGCTTGTGGCTCCTCCGAGTACAGTGGAGTGTGTCTCTCTGCCAGTTTAATATATCTGTTGAGGTAAATGGCTGGTAATAATAGGCTACAGGGGGCAGATGGTAATGCCCACATGCATCCTGAACCAGACGCTGTTGTAGCTCTCTGAGGTGCATCTGTAGTGGGGTCCTTTCCCCCTGTTCCTTGGCAGAGCACAGCCTCTGAATAAGTCCTGTGCTTTCTTCCCCCTTCCCATCAGTACTCACCAGGAGAGGTGGATACAATCTAGGAGATCCGGCTGAGGTGGAATCCTGGGGGCGTTGACCAGAGGTCTCCATCTCTGGGATCAGAGCCTGCTGAAATGGCGGCTGTATGATCTCTGGGAGAGCCAGCGGAGGAGCAGCATCCCTGTCCAAATCCTGTAGAATTTCCTTTTTTATCATCAGTCAATTTTTGTGCCATTAATATTTTTCCATTTCCCTTCTGGATACAGAACCTTGTCCAAGTAGGAGGGTCTTGGGCTAGCCTTAGCCATGAATCAGTATATGGATATTGATCCGGGTGTCTTGGCTCTCCTGTGACTACTGTATGCACTGCTTCCACTATTTTTAAGTTTACGGTGTCCTCTGGTGGCTATCCTACTCCCATAGGGGGCCATTTGACCTCACAGAGTATATGGGGACAGTTAGGCCACATCTTCACCCCATAGTCTCCTCCAAATCCCTTCTTTAAATTTTTAATCATGCACTCCAATACAGTTGCCTTAGATTCATTTCCCCCCATCTTGCTTACATTATCAGACCTTCTTCTACTTTTACTTTTTGTTCTGTCTACAAAGTTCTTGTTACCCTATGTACTTCTGATATTTCCACTCAGTGAAACGCTTAAATTGCCATTCTGCCTCCTTCCTAATTGGGGTGAGAAGAGCTTACCTGCCAGATCCCAGAGAGTGAAGGGGGATTGGCATGTCTTCACCTGCCATTCAGCACGGCCAAATCAGACACCACGTGGTCCAAGATTGTTGCTCCTTTAACTTGTAAAGTCTTTTCTGCCTTGGTGGGCTTGATCACGTATGGATGAAAATACAGATGGATTAAGTATCCCACATCCCAGGCAGTATCCAGAAAAGGCAATTCGTGCTCATTTATGTATCTCCCTCCTTCTAGCCTGACAATTCAGAGGGGATCAAGAATTTCAGAGCAGATGGGACACCTTCTTGGGGAGGGCAGAATACGAGCACATGAAGACCAAATTTCTTCTCCTAACAATCCCCTGGCAATTGCTTGGTAATAATTTTCCCCAAGATGGCATGGACACCACCTCCTAAATGACATTCACAAATTGTCTTCCTAAGCCCTAACATGCTCGTCAACCTGCGTACCAAGCAATAGCTGCCACCTGCCTATTCCAGGCTCCTATGAGCCTATGTCCCTTCTAGTTCCTTCCAGGAGAGTGATCAGGCCCCTTCTTCCACCCTGCCAGGTGGGTCCCTCCTCACCTGAGCACTCAGTTCCTATGCTGCCATCCACTACCTGCTAACATGAAAGGTCTGGGCATTGAGAAGCAGAATCCTTCCAGAAGGGTGAGGCGCCTTCCCCTTCTAGAAGATTTAAGCTGTAAGGACTCAGAGTAGTCCTAAATGGGACTTGTCTCTTCAAAGTGAAGATTTTCCCAGCCAATGCACCAAATGTTGTAGCCACGTGTTCCGGGAAAGAAACTCACTCAGAAGGACAATGCAGATAGTGGAGTGCAGTTTATCACACAGGCAGGCCCAAGGCAGAGTCTCCTCTTAGCCAAGGACCTCGACCAGTTTTTGTGAAAACCTTATATACCCTAAGTGTGTGTGCTCAAATCCACCTCCCCAGATTCTCTGAAACTAGTCTGAACAAAGGGAAAGGAAGATGCAGTCAAGGTTAACCTGTGATTCCTATGCCTTAAACCTGTGATTCATATGCCTTAAGCCTAGGTAGTTAACAGTGGACAATTATAAATAGGCCTGTGGTCATGCCCCAATTAGCATAATAGAATTTATGATTCTATTTGGTTACACAGATAATTAGGGTATTCTTTTAGGTGACAGAGAGTCTAGGTACAAGTCCTGGGGCTCTTCCATTGTGTGTGGGGGGCGGGGAGTGTGCCTGGTTTTCCAGTTGGTATCTCATTTCCATAGATACTGGGCATATAGCTCAAAGTCCACTGTCTGGCCCAAGATGGAGTCCTGCTTTCAAGATAGAGCCTGTTCTTCTGTTTCCCCCTTCAATAATTTTAGTGGTGAGCTGAAAACAAATCCTACTTTGGCCACCTGATGCAAAGAACTGGCTCATTGGAAAAGATCCTGATGATAGGAAAGATTGAAAGTAGGAGGAGAAGGGGGCAACAGAGAATGAGACGGTTGGATGGCATTACCAACTCAGTGAACATGAGTTTGAGTAAACTCTGGGAGTTGATGATGGACAGGGAAGCCTGGCATTCTGTAGTCCACAGGGATGCAAAGAGTTGGACATGACTGAGTGACTAAACTGAGCTGAGTCTGGCCAAGTGCAAGTCCATGACCCTTACTTCATAATAGCAGTGGTGAGTTGAAAGCAAATCCTGACTGATATAAATTAAAGATAAACCTCATACACCAAAAATTAAGTTGCTGACTTTTTGTTTTGCTTTATAAAACTTTGGACAAGATTGAACTCAGAACTCCTGCATTGAAGGCAGATTCTTTACCACTAGCCCCACCTAGCCACAGGACATGACAAAAACTGGTTAGAATCAACTAGTTCCAAGATGGCAGAAAGTTGGACTTCCACTAGACCTTGTGCCTCAGTACATGATCATTGTATTGCATGAGCATATGCTAAATGACATACCCTTGGGCCAGGTGGTGCAGTGCTAAAAGAATCTGCCCGCCATGCTATGCAGGAGACACAGAAGATGCAGATTTGATCCCTGGTTTGGGAAGATCCCCTGGAGTAGGTAATGACAACTTACTCTGGTTTTCTTGCCTGGAAAATTTCATGGCAGAGGAGCCTGACAGGATATAGTCCATAGGGTCACAATGAGTTGGACACAACTGAGCAATTGAGCATACATACAAATGACACACCAACCAGTGCCTGGTTTGAGGCTAACCATGAGGCCAAAAAGTATTTAGTGGCCCAGTTCATGGAAATCTCCACCCCTCCCCCAAAATAATTGGAAGAATCTTCCCACTCATTGACTGTGAAATTACCCAGCCTGTAAAAATTAATCATGCCAAATTTTAAGGCCTCTTGCCTCTTCTGAGATGGCCGCTTGTGGAGTATATTTCTACCAAGCCTTCTCTCTCTCACTGAATCATATTCTGAGATGACATGCAGTCTGAGTGTGGAGTGTGTTTCTCTCTAAATAAATCTACTTCTTACTGATCACTTCTCTCTGAATTCTTTTGCGATGAAGCAGATGCACCAACAACACAATCACCTGACTCTAACTTCTTTTTTTTTTTTAACTCTCCTAGTAAAAATTCTAGAGCTGTTACTATTAAGCATTGCCTTCTTCATGAAATGCATATTTCTCTGCTTTCAGCAACACCACAACCTTCTGATTTTCTAGGACACGCATGTCTACTCTTTCACAGACACTTCAGCTGAACATTCCTTTCACGAAGCGTCTAAATACTGTTCTTTAGAACTTGAGAGTAAGTCTTGTCTCTCATCTGTATTTTTTTTCTAGGTGATTATATCCATTCCTTGGTTTTCTTCCAGTCATTTGCTGATTATTTACATATATAGTATAGAACTATTTCTTGAATTCTATAATTAATATCAACTTCTTATTTAATATCCTTTTCTTAAACTGTATGTGTGTTTTCATTTACAATTTCCAAATTTTAACTGTTTTTTTTTTCTTCAAAACTTATTTCCTTCCCAGATTTGTCATACCAGTAAATGTCAATTCTCAGTTCAGTTCAGTTCAGTTCAGTCACTCTTTCATGTCCAACTCCTTGTGATCCCATGAACTGCAGCACACCAGGCCACCCTGTCCATCACTAACTCCAGTAATCCACTCAAACCCATGTCCATTGAGTCGGTGATGCCATCCAACCATGTCATCCTCTGTCATCCCCTTTTCCTCCTGCCCTCAATCTTTGCCAGCATTAGAGTATTTCCAAATGAGTCAGCTCTTTGCATCAGATGGCCAAAATACTGGAGTTTCAGCTTCAACATCAGTCCTTCGAATGAACACCCAGGACCGATCTCCTTTAGGATGGACTGGTTGGATCTCCTTGCAGTCCAAGGGACTCTCAAGAGTCTTCTCAAACACCACAGTTCAAAAGCATCAATTCTTCAGTTCTCAGCTTTCTTTATCGTCCAAATCTGACATCCATACCTGACCACTGGAAAACCATAGCCTTGGCTAGATGGACCTTTGTTGACAAAGTATTGTCTCTGCTTTTTAATATGCTGTCTAGGTTGGTCATAAGTTTCCTTTCAAGGAGATGGCTGCAACCACCATTGGCAGTGATTTTGTCAATTCTACCAAAGAATACAAGAATAATTATTGCCTTTTCCTGCTCGTTCACTCTCAAAATTCATCAGTAACTTAATTTATTTGTGCTACCTCAAAAGAATCTCTGTTACAGACATCCCTTCCCATTTCTACTGCCAGCTACTCTCTCTGCTTCTACTCTTATTTCTTCAGTCAATTCATCACAGAACAACCAGAAAGAATTTTTTTCCAATATCTCTTGCTTATAATACATTCAAGGTCTTCCCTGTAGCTCAAATGGTAAAGAGTTTGCCTACAATGCAGGAGACTGGGGTTTCATCCTTGGGCTAGGAAGAGACTCCAGAGAAGGGAATGGCAATTCACTCCAAGTTTCTTGCCTGGAGAATCCCATGGACAGAGGAGACTGGCAGGCTACAGTCCGTGGGGTCACAGAGTCAGACAAAACTGAGCAACTAACACTATAATACACTTAAGGCTTCCAGTGTCTTCATTTGCTTTCAAAGGCTATGGGTGATTATTCCTGCTTGTCTCTCTAGCTTTATCTAGTGCCATTGTTTTGACTCAGCTACTAAAGCCTTTTTTATTATTATTATTCTATTAAATATATTATTTGTTTTCTTCTCCAATACTTTTGCACATGCTACCATTTCTGTTATGAAAGTAAGCAGTCCATACAGTCACATACCACCTTACCAAGTCTTTCTCTTTTACCCTTCCCAGTTCAGTTCAGTTCAGTAGCTCTTTCATGTCTGACTCTTTGTGACCTCATGAACTGCAGCACTCCAGGCCTCCTTGTCCATCACCAACTCCAGGAGTCCACCCAAACCCACGTCCATTGAGTCGGTGATGCTATCCAACCATCTCATCCTCTTTCATCCCCTTTTCCTCCTGCCCTCAATGTTTGTCAGCATTAGGGTATTTTGAAATGAGTCAGATCTTTGCATCAGGTGGCCAAAATACTGGAGTTTCAGCTTCAACATTAGTCCTTCCAATGAACACCCAGGACTGATCTCCTTCAGAATGGACTGGCTGGATCTCCTTGCAGTCCAAGGAACTCTCAAGAGTCTTCTCCAGCACCACAGTTCAAAAGCATCAATTCTTCTGTGCTCAGCTTTCTTTATAGTCCAACTGTCACATCCATGACTACTGGAAAAACCATAGCCTTGACTAGATGGATCTTTGTTGACAAAGTAATGTCTCTGCTTTTTAATATGCTATCTAGATTGGTCATAACTTTCCTTCTGAGGAGTAAGCGTCTTTTAATTTCATGGCTGTGATCACCATCTGCAGTGATTTTTGAGCCCCCAAAATAAAGCCAACCACTGTTTCCACTGTTTCCCCATCTATTTGTCATGAACTGATGGGACCGGATGCCATGATTTTAGTTTTCTGCATATTGAGCTTTAAGAAATCTTTTTCACTCTCCTCTTTCACTTTCATCAGGAGACTCTTTAGTTCTTCTTTAGAATCCCTGGTGGCTCAGAGGTTAAAGTGTCTGCCTGCAATGCGGGAGACCTGGGTTTGATCCTTTCTGCCATAAGGGTGGTGTCATCTTCATATCTGAGGTTATTGATATTTCTCCCAGCAATCTTGATTCCAGCTTGTGCTTCCTCCAGCCCAACATTTCTCATGATGTACTCTACATATAAGTTAAATAAGCAGGGTAACAATATACAGCCTTGACAAGATATCTCCTTTAACTCAGGTGCCATCTTTCTAATTTCTATAAAAGACCTTTCCATCTATTTCAAATTGTCTCTCATAAACTTGTGTATTTCTTACCATACTTGCTACAAATTATATGTCTACTTGTTCTTTTAATCATTTTGTGTCTTTTTTCACTACTTTAACTATATAACTTCTTTAACTATACACAACTTTATTTACTACTTTTTCATACATATAGCAATGAAAATGCTTACAAAGTTCCCTCCTGTTGTCTGCATATAATTATGTCTTTAATTTGTAGGTGACAAATGTAAAATTTAAGAGTGTATATATTCTTAATACAATTAACTAAAGAAATCCTTCTTGAACTCCAAAGGCAGAGTTTAAAAAAAATCACCTCAGATGATTACATTTCAAACAGAAAGCTCTACTAATCAGTACATTATAATTAGATCTGTCATTTCTCTGTTAAGAACCCACTAATTTCAAAGTATGATTCTTTTGCAAAGAGATCAACACATATCTTTCCCTCCCACTTCATTTTTACCATCACCGTAAGTATGAGTGAAAGTTATGTTTCTTAGAAAAACTCAGGTAAAAGGTATTTCTTATGGCTTCTTATATAAAAATGATGTCACTGAAGTAGTAAAGGTTAGACATGAATCATATGCTTATTAACTTGAAAAGTGTGCGTGTAGTTTCACTGTCATATTTCAAAAATTATTTATGATAAAACTTATACTAAATTTTCCCATGAAAACAAAATATTTCAATCAAAGAAACAGTAAAGATATAATTCTCTAGATATATTAATTGTTAATTCTGAACACTGTCATTTTTAAAATCAGTCACTACTATCATATTTCACATTACACATCATTTGGAACTGAATTGATATACTCTTTCTACATGACAAAACTCAAAGTAATACGTTAATGCTAGTCTGAATAATTATCTCTTGTATAAGATGGGTCATAAGAATTATTTATGAGTTAATATTATATAAATCAATATGCATATTGTATGTAAAGTGATGAAGGATAATGCTGTCATGACTTCAGTGAATTTATTGTTGAGCAGAATAAGAGGAAAGGAGAGGAGAGGAGTTACATCCTATTGCTTCAACAAAACATGTGGAAATGAATGCTTTCATTAATTATTGAAAAAAATGATGAGGAAAGTTTGCTGCTTCTCCTTAGAGAAAATTACATCAAATACTTGTTTTGACAGGAGCAAATAATTATTGAAATGTCCAACATCTGTAAAATATTATGATTATAAACAATATTTCATCTAAATCAATGTAGCTATCTCATTGCTTCCCTCTGATATGTTTTATTTATTTCATTTGTTGACTGACATCAGACAAAAACAAGATAAAAAGTCAAGTTATGATATGAATGTTTCCTTTTCTCTTTCTTAATGACCCACATTTTCTGACTTGAATAATGTCTCTTTCTACCCCCAAGTAATTTCTTAGACATAAGACATCATAATACTACTTAGTCTCTTAAATATATATTTGAATTCGCTTTTTTTCTTCATCCTTGTATACAGTCAACTGGTTTACAATTAGTTATGTACTATAAAATCTCCCTCAGTTTAATTCATAAATTAATTTAATAATTCATGGTATCAGCACAATACTTCGTATTGAGGTCTAAAATATTTAAGGAATAGCCCTTATCTTCCAACAGCTGAATGTACAGTGATTCTACTGAAAGAATAAAGGATACAGAAAAGGAGAATAATGAAAGTGTTACAATAGATGCAAGGAAGGTTAGGAAGATTTTAGGAAAGGTTCACAGAAATGATATTTTAGGTGTGTCTGGAAGGATTCTTTTTCTAAACAAGAAAAGAAATAGTTACAGTGAATAGAATGAAGCATGTATAAACTTCAGAACTGTTTGATCAGAAATTATAAAGGATTAGTTAATGAAGCAGATAAGAAGCATATGTAAAAAAAATATCCCCCAAAGGAGAGCCTACACAACAGCCTTGCCTTTTCCTATTGTATGGATTATCATAAGATGATTTTAATTGACCTCTTCACATTTTCTGCTATCTATATCCACATTTATGTAGCTTTTCATAAAATAATTTTATGAGATTTTCTCATATTTCCCTCTGCTATGGCAAGTACATCTTTTACATATATTAAAGCAATTATTATTTTCTTAAATTGCCTTTCCATTTCCAGTCACATAATATAGAACAACTGAAAGAATAAAGGATACAGAAAAGGAGAATAATGAAAGTGTTACAATAGATGCAAGGAAGGTTAGGAAGATTTTAGGAAAGGTTCACAGAAATGATATTTTAGGTGTGTCTGGAAGGATTCTTTTTCTAAACAAGAAAAGAAATAGTTACAGTGAATAGAATGAAGCATGTATAAACTTCAGAACTGTTTGATCAGAAATTATAAAGGATTAGTTAATGAAGCAGATAAGAAGCATATGTAAAAAAAATATCCCCCAGAGGAGAGCCTACACAACAGCCTTGCCTTTTCCTATTGTATGGATTATCATAAGATGATTTTAATTGACCTCTTCACATTTTCTGCTATCTATATCCACATTTATGTAGCTTTTCATAAAATAATTTTATGAGATTTTCTCATATTTCCCTCTGCTATGGCAAGTACATCTTTTACATATATTAAAGCAATTATTATTTTCTTAAATTGCCTTTCCATTTCCAGTCACATAATATAGAACTTAAATTTGTAACAGAAGATAAATACAAAATCCACTTTATTCTTGATTATTCTATATAGACATTTGGAACAGGGCAAGGCCCTATCAACAGGCTTTGCAGACAAGTTTAGTTCAACATTATAGATTACCTTTAATTTAATTCCACAGATGAAACCATACTATCTTAAACATAAATAACCTTATGTTTATATGCACTGTTAAAAATATGGCATGTTCTAGGTTACCAATTACTGGGAAAAAAATCTCCAATGATAAAATTTAAACTTCAGTATTGTTATTCAGGGGCTTCTCTGATGTCTCAGAAGTAAAGAATCTACCTGCAATGCAGGAGACAGAGGAGACATGGGTTCGATCCCTGAGTCGGCAAGAATCTCTGGTAGAGGAAATGGCAACCCACTCCAGCATTCTTGCCTAAGAAATCCCATGGACAGAGGAGCCTGGCAAACAACAGTCCATGGGGTCACAAAAGATTGGACACAACTGAGCAACTGAGCACACTCACACATATTGTTATTCTGAATATAAGCCCTTTTTTTTTTAGCTTAATAAATTAGGATTTTCAGACTTGCTGGCTCACATTTCTGAATTCATGTCATTGCTGAATTTGTTCTTGATTGTTGAAAGGTGGAGATTTATGAAATGCACATATACATTTCAAATTAAGGTAAACATCAGATTGTTTTCAGACTACCATGGCTAGATGACATGTAATGTGGTTTTAGGGAAACAATATTAACATAGACTCTATCTATACTTTTATTATTCACAAAATGTTAATCAGCTAATCTTAAGCTCACTATTCACTATTAATTAACTGACTAGTCTCCCTTATTAATTGACTCTAATTCTGATATAGTCTTTATTTTTAACAAATCTGAGATTGGGTTAATTGTTTATCTATCTCTCTACCTATTTATCTATGCATTTATTTTTTTTAGCAGATTCTGGTCTTTAACAGTTCAGCTGATGACATATATTGCCTATTGTGGCTCCATTATTTTATATACTATATGTTCATTTCAACTTCAAATTCAGTAAAACTTGACCACTTCCTTATGTCTGTCCTGAACTCTCTCATTTTGTAACATTTTTATTAAGTACCTGTTTGTGTGAGTGTATGTGTGATTAGTCATTTCTGACTCTGCAACCCTATGGATGGTAGGAACCCAGTGGATGACCAGGCTCCTGTGTTCATGAAATTTTCCAGGCAAGAATACTGGATTCAGTTGCCAGTTCCTCCTCCAGGGATATTCCCAACCCACAGATTGAATTGAGGTCTCTTGTGTCTCCTGCATTGGCAGGCAGATTCTTTATCATTGTGCTACCTGGAAACCCCACTGAGTCCCTATGTTCACTATATCATGCCTACAAAATTCAAAGACCCATAGAGGAAAAAGTGGTTAGTAGAAAGTGTTCCCTATTGTCAAAAAGAATCTGAAAAGAGAGAAGTATTTAAAGCATTACTCTGAGGAATAATGAGACTTTTTTCAATAAGATATTGAAGAAGAATGGCCCACAAACTTCAATATCTCTGCACAAAAAAAAAAAAAAAAAAAAGCCTCTTTCCTGGCTTTTGCAACCTGACCCACTAATACAGGTTTGAAAATGAAAGCTCATTGACACTCTCTAGACCAGTTACATGATCCCTTAGCAGGCTCTGGATAGATTATTTTAGGTTTCTCTGTATCAGTTGTATTGTTCATTGCTTTTGGAACTCCAGCTGAAACTAAAGCTGAAGTAGTCTTTTAAAAAATCTGGTTACTTTAGGGAAAAATAAATGAAAAACTAGAAAGATATTGTGCAAGTGCTTTAATATTTGTATCATCTTCACATAGTATATTTAAAGTCAGATAATACAAGAAGTAACAAAGTGAGAAGTGATTGTATATGTATTTTATTCTAATGTAAAAATTAAAATTCTTTGTGGTTTGTGTTAGGTCTCTGTAGCTGCAGGACTGTGAAAGCATAATTGCTTGGTTCACCTTAAATTTTATCAAGTATATATGTGGCCTTCCCTGGTGGCTCAGATGGTAAAGAATCTGCTAGCAATGCAGGAGACCTGGCTTCAATTTCTGGGTCGGGAAGATCTCCTAGATAAGGGAATGGCTACCCACTCCAGGATTCTTGCCTGGAGAATTCCATAGACAGTGGAGCCTTGTGGGCTACATTCCATGAAAAAAAAAAAAAAAAAAAAGCCTCTTTCCTGGCTTTTGCAACCTGACCCACTAATACAGGTTTGAAAATGAAAGCTCATTGACACTCTCTAGACCAGTTACATGATCCCTTAGCAGGCTCTGGATAGATTATTTTAGGTTTCTCTGTATCAGTTGTATTGTTCATTGCTTTTGGAACTCCAGCTGAAACTAAAGCTGAAGTAGTCTTTTAAAAAATCTGGTTACTTTAGGGAAAAATAAATGAAAAACTAGAAAGATATTGTGCAAGTGCTTTAATATTTGTATCATCTTCACATAGTATATTTAAAGTCAGATAATACAAGAAGTAACAAAGTGAGAAGTGATTGTATATGTATTTTATTCTAATGTAAAAATTAAAATTCTTTGTGGTTTGTGTTAGGTCTCTGTAGCTGCAGGACTGTGAAAGCATAATTGCTTGGTTCACCTTAAATTTTATCAAGTATATATGTGGCCTTCCCTGGTGGCTCAGATGGTAAAGAATCTGCTAGCAATGCAGGAGACCTGGCTTCAATTTCTGGGTCGGGAAGATCTCCTAGATAAGGGAATGGCTACCCACTCCAGGATTCTTGCCTGGAGAATTCCATAGACAGTGGAGCCTTGTGGGCTACATTCCATGGGGTCACAATGAGTTAGACATGACTTGAGCAACTAGAGCATGTGTGTATGTGTGTGCGCACGCACACACACACACACACACACGTTCTTGATGAAGCTAGAAATGATAAATCTGTGATGGCCCTAATTGTTTAAATATGTCATTTTTTGCTGCCAAGAAAAATAAAAGTGAAGATTAAATTATTCAAATGAATTTTGCAAATGGTGGTGTTAAGGGGCATAATGGAAGGAAAAGACAATGGAATCTTGACAGGAAATCTGTACATGTGTGTATATATATGTATGTATATGCATATCCTATTGGTTTGATTTCATTAAACCTAACTTTCTTAGTTAATGGAAAAAAAAAAAAAAAAAGGAGGGGGTTGGGGCTTCCCAGGTTGTTCAGTGGTAAAGGATCTGCCTGCCAATGCAGGAGACACAGGAGGCACAAATCCAATCCCTGGATTGGAAGGTTTCCCTGGAGGAGGAAATTTCAACCCACTCGAGTATTCTTGCCTGGTAAATGCCAAGGACAGAGGAGCCTGGCCAGTTACAGTCCATGGGATTGCAAATAGTCAGACATGATCAAGTGACTGAACACGCACGCACACGTGCATGCACACGCACACACAGAGAGATTTATTATTAAGTATAGGAGGGATTGGGGGCAGGAGGAGAAGCGGACGACAGAGGATGAGATGGCTGGATGGCATCACTGACTGGATGGATGTGAGTTTGAGTGAACTCTGGGAGTTGGTGATGGACAGGGAGGCTTGGCGTGCTGCAATTCATGGGGTCGCAAAGAGTCAGATACGACTGAGGGACTGAACTAAACTGAACTGAATAGGCTCATTAGTTATGGAAACTGAGAAATTCTACAGCTGGAAAACCAGGAAAGCCAGTGGTGTAATTAAGTTTAGGTCCAAAGGTCTGAAAATGGTGGGAAGAGTGGGGGACAATGGTGTAAGTGCCTGTTTTAAGTCCCAATAGCTCAAGAACCCAGGGCAGGAGATGAATGTCTCAGCTCACTCAGAGAGACAGAAAGAGAGAGAGTTTGCTCTTTCTTTTTCAAAATTTTGTTCTATTCAAGTCCTTGATGGATTGGATGATGCTCACCCTTCTTAATGAGGGTGATCTTCTTTACTCAGGTTACTGATTCAAATACTAATCTCTTTCAGAGACACACTCACATAACCAGAAATGAAATAATGTTTTACCAGCTACTGGGCATCCCTTAGCCAAGCCAAGTTAAATGTAAAATTAACCATGACAGGGACAGATACATAGTGGGGAAAAAATAGCTGAAGGAAAAAAAGAGTTACTAGTTTAGGAAAATAGGGAGGACCAAGAAATTTGTTATTGTAACCTGTCTTTTGTGTTATTTCCAATTCCTCTGTATAATGAAGGAGCCAAGTTTAAAAAAAATAGAGTTTGATACTTAAAGCTTATTCTACTCATTTTTTTTTTTCAAAATAGTAGGCTTCATGGAATTTGCTACTTTAAGAATACAGAGTTTTAGCATTTCCTATGTTTAATAAAAAATGAATGATACTTCCTTTTGATGACTGGCAAAGATAAGCCTAAATGAAAGTGATTGTTAAGATTCTCTTACTCATTCTAGAGAAGTGATCCCTATAATAACTTTCTACTGCTGCATTTATTAAGACCATCATATGTTTTTCTTTCAAAATCTTAATGTATTTGGTTATATTAATAAATGGACTCTTAATACTGTTCAGGAATTTTTAAGATGAGTCCAACTGATGACATTATACATATATGCACTACTGAATTATTTTTTCTAATATTTATATAGATAACTATATGTTTACAAGTCAGTTAATCTAAAATTTTCTATTCTCATATTTGCCTTATCTTATTTTGTTCTTAAAGTTGTGGTTTACTTGATAAGTTGTATCTGACCCTTGCAATCCCATGGACTGTAGCCTTCCAGGCTCTTCTGTCCACGGGATTCTCCAGGCAAGAATACTGAAATGGGTTGCTATTTCCTTCTCCAGGGAATCTTTATGACCCAGGAACTGAACTCAGATCTCCTGTATTGCAGACAGATTCTTTACTGACTGATCTATAAGGGAAGTCCCCATAGGGCTTAATGTGTTATACATTATATAGTGAATAATGTAGCGATTCTTCATTTTAGTTACTCTAGAACATTTTATTTAAGTAAATGTATATCTCTGTATGATATTATAGGACATTTTCTTTTTTTTCATACAATAAAAATAATGCATAGTATTATATTGTCAAGTATATATATATGTTTTATATTTATATGTATATATTTTTAATATATATATATCATACGTATGAAAGAAACTGTCAGAAAACATTTAAAAAGGTCACATCATTTAAAATAAACTTAAGCAAATGAGAGAATTTCAAATTGCACAGAAGAGAGCAAAATTTTACCTTGTCTACCAATCTTGATAGAATATCAGACTCTCTACTAGAATAATGAATTTGTATTTGAAGGGATACAAAGTATTGAATGGGCTTTCTTGGTGACTCAGTGGTAAAGAATCCTCCTGCTAATGCAGGAGAATTGGGTTCATTCCCTGGGTTGGGAAGATCCCATGGAGAAGAAAAGGGCAACTCACTCCAGTATTCTTGCCTGGGAAATCCCACAGACAGAGGAGCCTGACAGGCTACACTTAGTGACTAAACAGCAGCAGTAGCAAAGTACAGAATAAGGAAAAAGAAATACTGGGGAAAAAAAATCTACTTTTTCTACTTTGCTTATCTACATAAATAACCGCCCCCCCCATTTCTTCTATATCTCCAGTTTACTTCAGTTCTAAGCCAGAAAATCTGTCTGTTCCAATGAATCATTTTTCCTCAAGTATGTTTTTCATGGAGTTAAGAGTTAGCTTTATATTAACTAAATAACAATGAAGATTAAAATCCTCTTTACCTAAAAAGTTATAGAACATTCCCTGCTAACAAAATAATCTCAACTTGCATTCTACATTTCGTTGTACTCTTTTCTGTCACATCTCTATTTTTTTTTTAAGTCAAATCTATCTTGAAAAAAATAGCATGCATTCTTCATACATATATAACTTTATTTACCAGAATAATTTGAGTTTAAAGGTGTTAATTAAGGAACCAAAGTAAATTGAAAATCTGACTCTCTTGCCATTTCTTTTATCTGCAAACTCTGTCAAGAGATAGAAGTATTCTATTTTCAGCATTTATTCCTGAACTGACTTTGATAGTCTCTGCTCCCACATGTAAAACACAATTGCAGTTCTCAGAAACAGCATTAACACTAACCTCATTAATTACATTAGAATTATTTTTATGCTTTTAAGTTGGAAATGCATATTTCAACAAGATGTCATCTCCCTTGAGAAATAGCAAAAGCATGACTTGTCTTGTGGCTGTAATTTTAATTACAAGGGGTCACTTTAAGAGATGGCCTGATAAAAAGTGCTTGTAGGTAAGGATAATAAAATTCTCTAAGTTTAAATTGTAATGATTTAAAAATAAAATATTTCCCATAGTTCTCTCAGAGCCATTTTTGTTATATTTCATTCTGATAGTTTATTTTAGGAGTACAAGCAAAATTATTTATTGTTGAATATAAAATGGGATGTGCTATTGACATTCATTTTTAAAAATTATATTTTATTAATAGTTTTGGGGAAAAAATAAACTTTCCTCATAAATAAGTGTGCCTAGTGCTCTTTGTTTATGGCTTTGAAAGTAAATATAAATCAAGAACATATAGTATTTTAGCTCTTTTACTGATATAACTTCACTTCATTTAAATAATTTTATTTGTGTATGAAATGTAATATATAATTCATAATGCACATAAGACTGACTTCATCTCTGCTCTTATTTTCAGTCCCCAAAATAAATAAAATATCCTTCAAACTTCTAATTTCGTAATTGCTTCTTTTTTTCCTGAAGTTATGAATTTGCTGATTCTGTAAGTTTTTTAACTGCTCAAATGTGTCACCCACGTCCAAGGTCAGGAGTGGTGGCTGTGCTTTGCTGGACTGGCCATGTGGGGATACCCCACATCCAAGGTCAGAGAAACCCCAGTAAGGTGATAGGCACTGGAGGGGCTGTGAGGAGATACCCCACGCCCAAGGGAAAAGGAGAAGCCTTAGCAAGATAGTAGGAAGGGCAAATTCACATTTAGAATCGAACCCCATTCCCACCAGAGACACACAGAGGGCTCAAAGAAACCTTGTGCACACCAGCACACAGGGACCCCACAGAGACTGAGACAGAACTATATTTGAGCATCTCCTGTGGAGGTACAGGTCAGCAGTGGGCTGCCACAGGGACAGAGGCTCTGGGTGGGGGTATGGCATAAGTCCTCTTGGAGGAGGTCGCCATTAACCCCACGATAGAGCTGCCAGAACTTACACAGGACTGGGAAATAGACTCTTGGAGGGCACAACAGAACTGTGTGCACCAGGACACAGGAGAAAGCAACAGTGACCACAGGAGGCTCTTCCAGACTTGCCTGTGGGTGTCAGGGAGTCTCCAACAAAGGCATGGGTCAGTGGTGGCCTGCTGCAGAGTTGAGGGCATGGACTGTAGCAGTACATGCTGGGGATCTTTTGAAGGAGGTCACCTTTATCTTCCTACCTGTTCAGGAATGGCCTAATTCAAACCCCTAACGATTATACAGTGGAAGTGAGAAATAGATAGAAGGGACTAGAACTGATAGACATAGTGCCTAATGAACTATGGACTGCAGTTCGTGACATTATACATGAGACAGGAAACAAGACCATCCCCAAGACAAATAAATGCAAAAAAGCAAAATGGCTGTCTGAGGACAAATAGCTTATGACAAATAGCTTACAAATAGCTATGAAAAGAAGAGAAGCCAAAAAACAAAGGAGAAAAGGAAAGGTATACCCAGTTGAATGCAGAGTCCCATAGCAAGTAGAGATAAGAAAGCCTTCCTCAAGGATCAATGAAAAGAAATAGAGGAAAAGAATAGAATGGAAAGACAAAAGATCTCTGCAAGAAAATTAGAGATACCAAGGGAACATTTCATGCAAAGATGGGCTCAATAAAGGACAGAAATGGTATGGACCTAACAGAAGCAGAAGATATTAAGAAGAGGTGGCAAGAATACACAGAAGAACTGTACAAAAAAGATCTTCATGACCCAAATAATCACGATGGTGTGATCACTCACGTAGAGCCAGACATCCTGGAATGTGAACTAAAGTAAGCCTTAGGAAGCATCACTATGAACAAAGCTAGTGGAGGTGATAAATTCCNTTAAGAAGAGGTGGCAAGAATACACAGAAGAACTGTACAAAAAAGATCTTCATGACCCAAATAATCACGATGGTGTGATCACTCACGTAGAGCCAGACATCCTGGAATGTGAACTAAAGTAAGCCTTAGGAAGCATCACTATGAACAAAGCTAGTGGAGGTGATAAATTCCAGTTGAGCTATTTCAAATCCTGAAAGATGATGCTGTGAAAGTGCTGCACTCAATATGCCAGCAAATTCGGAAAACTCAGCAGTGGCCACAGGACTGGAAATGGTCAGTTTTCATTCCAATCCCTAAGAAAGGCAATGCCAAAGAATGCTCACACTACCACACAATTGCACATATTTCACACACTAGCAAAGTAATGCTCAAAATTCTCAAAGCCAGCTTTCAACACTATGTGAAACGTGAACTTCCAGATGTTCAAGCTGGTTTTAGAAAAGGCAGAGGAACCAGAGATCCAATTGCCAACATCTGCTGGATCACTGAAAAATCAAGAGAGTTCCAGAAAAACATCTATTTCTGCTTTATTGACTATGCCAAAGCCTTTGACTGTGTGGATCACAGTAAACTGTGGAAAATTCTGAAAGAGATGGGAATACCAGACCATGTGACTTGCCTCTTGAGAAACCTATAGGCAGGTCAGTAAGCAAGAGTTAGAACTGGACATGGAACAACAGACTGGTTCCAAATAGGAAAAGGAGTACATCAGGGGGTATATTGTCACCCTGCTTATTTAACTTATACGCAGAGTATATCACGAGAAATGCTGGGCTGGATGAAGCACAAGCTGGAATCAAGATTGGCAGGAGAAATATCAATAACCTCAGATATACAGTTGACACCATCTTTATGGCAGAAAGAGAAGAACTAAAGAGTCTCTTGATGAAAGTGAAAGAGGAGACTGAAAAAGTTGGCTTAAAACTCAACAGAAAACAGAAAGTTCTTCAGAAAATAAAGATCATGGCTTTGGTCCCACAACTTGATGGCAAATAGATGGAGAAGCAGTGGAGACAGTGTCAGATTTTATTTGTTTGGGCTCCAAAATTACTGCAGATGGTGACTGCAGCCATGAAATTAAAAGACGCTTACTCATTGGAAGAAAAGTTATGACCAACCTAGACATATTAAATCTCAGTTCAGTCAGTTCAGTTCAGTCGCTCAGTCGTGTCTGTCTCTATGCTACCCCATGAATCACAGCACTCCAGGCCTCCCTGTTCATCACCAGCTCCTAGAGTTTACCCAAACTCATGTCCATCGAGTCAATGATGCCATCCAGCCATCTCATCCTCTGTCATCCCCTTCTCCTCCTGCCCCCAATCCCTTCCAGCATCAGAGTTTTTTCCAATAAGTCAACTCTTTGCATGATGTGGCCAAAGTATTGGGGTTTGAGGTTTAGCATCAGTCCTTCCAATGAACACCCAGGACTGATCTCCTTTAGGATGACTGGTTGGTAGGGAGGCCTGGTGTGCTGCGATTCATGGGGTCGCAAAGAGTCGGACACGACTGAGCGACTGAACTGAACTGAACTGTTGGGAAGAGATGCCATGATCTTAGTTTTCTGAATGTTGAGCTTTAAGCTAACTTTTTCACCCTCCTCTTTCACTTTTATCAAGAGGCTCTTTACTTTCTTCTTCACTTTCTGCCATAAGGGTGGTATCATCTGCATATCTTAGGTTATTGATATTTGTTCCAGGAATCTTGATTTCAGCTTGTGTTTCTTCCAACCCAGCGTTTCTCATGATGTATTCTGCATATAAGTTAAATAAGCAGGATGACAATATACAGCCTTGACATAATCCTTTTCCTATTTGGAACCAGCCTGTTGTTCCATGTCCAGTTCTAACTATTGCCTCCTGACCTGCATTTAGGTTTCTCAAGAGGCAGGTCAGGTGGTCTGGTATTCCCATCTCTTTCAGAATTTTCCACAGTTTTATTGTGATCCACACAGTCAAAGGCTTTGGCATAGTCAATAAAGCAGAAATAGATGTTTTTCTGGAACTCTTGCTTTTTCCATGATCCAGCAGATGTTGGCAATTTGATCTCTGGTTCCTCTGCCTTTTCTAAAACCAGCTTGAACATCTGGAAGTGCATGATTCTCATATTGCTGAAGCCTGGCTTGGAGAATTTTGAGTATTACTCTACTAGCATGTGAGATGAGTGCAATTGTGTGGTAGTTTGAGCATGCTTTGGCATTGCCTTTCTTAGGTATTGGAATGAAAACTGACCTTTTTCAGTTATGGCCATGGCTGAGTTTTCCAACTTTGCTGGCATATTGGAAACAACACTTTCACAGCATCATCTTTCAGGATTTGAAATTGCTCAACTGGGAGTCCATCACCTCCACTAGCTTTGTTCATAGTGATGCCTTCTGAGGCCCACTTGACTTTACATTCCAGAATGTGGCTCTAGGTGAGTGATCACACCACTGTGATTATTTGGGTCATGAAGATCTATACAGTCAAACTGTACTTTTTTGTACAGTTCTGTGTATTCTTGCCACCTCTTCTTAATATCTTCCTTTTCTGTTAAGTCCATACCATTTCTGTCCTTTATTGAGTACATCTTTGCATGAAATATTCCCTTGGTGTGTCTAATTTTCCTGAAGAGATATCTAGTCTTTATCATTCTGTTGTTTCCCTCTATTTCTTTTCATTGATTGCTGAGGAAAGCTTTCTTATCTCTACTTGCTATTCTTTGGAACTCTGCATTCAGATGCTTATATCTTTCCTTTTCTCCTTTGCTTTTTACTTCTCTTCTTTTCATTCCTATTTGTAAGGCCTCCTTAGACAGCCATTTTGCTTTTTTGCATTTCTTTCCCATGGGGATTGTCTTGATCCCTGTCTCCAGTACAATGTCAGGAACCTCAGTCCATAGTTCATCAGGCACTGTTTCTATCAGATCTAGTCCCTTAAATCTATTTCTCACTTCCACTGTATAATCATAAGGGATTTGATTTAAGTCATACCTGAATGGTCTAGTGGTTTTCCCTACTTTCTGATTTTGGCATAAGGAGTTCATGATCTGAGCCACAGTCAGCTTGCTTCTCTGCCTTTTGGCTAAAATCAAGTGTAATATTAAACCTAGCATATTAACAAGCAAAGACACTACTTTGCCAACAAAGGTCCATCTAGTCAAGGCTATGAATTTTCAGTAGTCATGTATGGGTGTGAGAGTTAGACTCTAAAGAATACTGAGAGCTGAAGAATTGATGCTTTTGAAATGTGATGTTGGAGAAGACTCTTGAGAGTCCCTTGGACTACAAGGAGATCAAACCAGTCCATCATAAAGAAAATCACCCCTGCATGTTAATTGGAAGGACTAATGTTGAAGCTGAAACTGCAATACTTTGGCCACTTGATGGGAAGAGCTAACTCATTTGAAAAGTCCCTGATGCTGGGAAAGATTCGAAGGCAGGAGGGAAAGGGGATGACAGAGGATGAGACAGCTGGATGACATCACTGACTCAATGGACATGCATTTAAGTAAACTCCAGGAGTTGCTGATGGACAGGGAGGCCTGTTGGCTGCATTCTATGGGATCACAATGAGTTGGACATGACTCAGAGTCTGAACTGAACTGAACTGAAATGTCTCCATTTTAAACTATACTCAGAGTACAAGAAATATCATACATCATATTTCATTGTCTTAAATCTATCTTGATTTTCTCCATATTATCATTTCTTGGTGATCCTGATCCATTAGTTTCCAAGTGTATCTTTCTTTTGCTCTAGTAAGAAAACTGCTTCCATTAAAATGCAGGTATGTCCTGGGTCATGTGTCTTTAAAAATTTCCAAAGTCTAATGCACCTCCCCTTCTTCCTTCACCAGTCTGGGAGATATTCATCCAGACTCCCAACTTCTATGGCTCTAACTGCACTGCCATCACCTGCATCCCCAGAGCCATTGATGGGAACTTCCATTTTATATGTTCTTTTTTCGGCATATGCTGATGAGCTTGCTGGAATCCAACATCACTAGTTATTTCTGAAACATGGATTGTTTTCTCCTTAATAGACCTCACAGCAGATGGTAGGGGAAAAAATGTTATTTTTGTACCTTGTTTCAACTAAATTCTATCCATGTGATGAGATCTGGCGTTTTTGTTTGAATCTTTGATGCTTATTATCATAATAATATAATTCCCTGAGCATCCTGAGAATGAATGTGATTCATAACAGTGGCAATAACCCCAGAACTGGCTTTGATAGAATCTGATGACCATTGTCAAAAATTTAAGTTTAAATAGACAAAATGGATAAATTATTTCATTCTCTTTGTTTGTATTAGCTGCTTGTTCCTGTACTTTTGCTATACCCATATATTTAATTTCACCATCAAATAAAAATCTTTGCTGTGTCCACAGGTCCATTCTCTACATCTGTATCTCTATTCCTTCCCAGCAAATAAGTTCACCAATACCATTTTCTAGATTCCATATATACATGTTAATATACAATATTTTCTTTTCTCTTTCTGACTTACTTCACTTTGTATAACAGGCTCTAGGTTCATTCACCTCACATTTGTTTTTGTTTTTGTTTTTTTTAATGGCTGAGTAGTATTTCAATGTATATATTTACCACATTTTCTTTATCCATTCATCTGTAGATATATATTATATATATATTTATAAATAGATACACACACACTGTCGTTTGTAAAACAGATAGCTTGGGAGGAGTTGATATATAACACAGACAGCCCAGTCTGATGCTCTGTGATGACTTAGAGGGGTGAGATAGGGACAGGGCAGGGAGGCTCCAAAGCAAGGAAAATATTTATAATTACAGCTGATTTGAATTGTTGCACAGCCAAACCAACACAAAACTGTAAAGAAATTTTTTTCCAATTAAAAAATAAATTTAGAAAAGGTCTTTGCTAGTAAAATCAGGTAAAGCAAAGTATTTCCAATCAATATGGCATTTTTAATTATTAGTCTTCATATAGCTCTAAATAACTAGAATTTTCTCTTCTCTGCTGCTGCTTCCTCCTCTTTCTCTTCCTCTTCTTTTTTATATGCAGGTAAGTTTGTTTGCCAAGAGCAAAACTCATATTCATTCTCCTGAATTTACCAGTGCTGATGATTTTGGAAATATTTTCTATACACTCTAGATTAAGACAGTTTATATTTACAAACAAATAAAGAAGAAGAAAAAAGAAAAGTTATACATGTAATGTAAAATATATCTGAGAATTTTGTTTAGTGATACCAGTGTTGCTTTGAGATATATCATTTCTCAGTAAAACATCAATTTTATTTGACTATAGGCAATTCAACTCTGTTCACTCTGATGAGTTGAAAATACTCATCTTTTATTACATGGTGAAATTAAAGAAATCAGAAATTAAATTAATAATAGATTATGAAAATGAAAAACTTAGGCTCTTTATTTTTAAAAAGATAGTGGTAGAGTAGCAGCCATCTCACTTTTCGTTTGAATGGAAAACAAACCCACATCAACAATATCTCTTGGTTTTTATTTTTTATAATTCTCTAAGATTGTTATTATTGAAACAGGTAGATTTTGGATCAAAAAGAAAAACATATACTTCAAGTCATAATATAATAAAATTACTGGTCAAATGTATGTCTCAGTAAGCATACTAGATTTTTCTCACAGCTGAATAATGTTTCATTGTGTATGTACGTGTGTGTGTGTGTGTGAGCGCACATGCTCTTCTTCAGTCGCTCAGTTGTGTCCAACTTTCTGAGACCCCATGGACTCTATCCTGCAAGGCTCCCCTGACCATGGGATTTTCCAGGCAAGGATACTAGAGTGGCTTGCCATTTCCTCCCCCAGGGGATCTTCCTGACCCAATAATCAAACCCCTGTCTCCTGTGTCTTCTGCATTGCAGGTGTTTACCACTGCACCACCTGGAACATCTTCTTTATTGATTTACCTGCTGTTTGGAACAAGACGGATGAACCTTGAGCATGCTATGCTGAGTGAGACAAGTCAGACAGTGAAAGGTAAGAACTGTATGGTATCATTCATTTGTGGAGTTAAAAAAAGAAAAATTTGTAAAAACAGAGAGTAAAATGGTTGCTATGAGGGGAGGAGGGGTGGAAGATAGGATAGACGTTTAAAGGTAAAAATTTGCAATGAGTACTGAATAAACTCTAGATATATGATATACAGTATAGTGAGTATAGACAGCAATATTGCACTATAATCATCAAACTTGCTAAGAGACTAGAATTTAATTATTCCAACTACTAAAAAAATTATATAACATGATTAAAATGCTAATTATCACTACAAAATCACATTAAAATATATAAATATCTCAAATGTAGTTTAGACCTTAAATTTACAAGCTATTGCATGTCAAATATATTTCAATTAAAAAGTACTAGATTTTTGTGATTTCAAATATTTGAAAATTTAAAAAAATACTGAACATAAACTGTAGAAAAAATTAAAAGCTTCTGCACAACAAAGGAAGCTATAATCAAGGTGAAAAGACAGCCTTCCAAATGGGAGAAAATAATAGCAAATGAAGCAACTGACAAACAACTAATCTCAAAAATATACAAGCAACTCCTGCAGCTCAATTCCAGAAAAATAAACGACCCAATCAAAAAATGGGCCAAAGAATTAAATAGACATTTCTCCAAAGATGACGTGTGGATGGCTAACAAACACATGAAAAGATGGTCAACATCACTCATTATCAGAGAAATGCAAATCAAGACCACAATGAGGTACCATTTAATGCCAGTCAGAATGGCTGCGATCCAAAAGTCCACAAGCAATAAATGCTGGAGAGGGTGTGGAGAAAAGGGAACTCTCTTACACTGTTGGTGGGAATGCAAACTAGTCCAGCCATTATGGAGAACAGTGTGGAGATTCCTTTAAAAACTGGAAATAGAACTGCCTTATGACCCAGCAATCCCACTGCTGGGCGTACACACCGAGGAAACCAGAATTGAAAGAGACACATGTACCCCAATGTTCATTGCAACACTGTTGATAATAGCCAGGACATGGAAGCAACCTAGATGTCCATCAGCAGATGTGTGGATAAGAAAGCTGTGGTACATACACACAATGAAGTATTACTCAGCCATTAAAAAGAATACATTTGAATCAGTTCTAATGAGGTGGATGAAACTGGAGCCAATTATACAGAGTGAAGTAAGCCAGAAAGAAAAACACCAATACAGTATATTAACACATATATATGGAATTTAGAATGATGTTAATGATAACCCTACATGTGAGACAGCAAAAGAGACACAGATGTAAAGAACAAACTTTTGGACTCTGTGGGAGAGGGAGAGAGTGGGATGATTTGGGAGAATAGCATTGAAACATGTACACTATCATGTAAGATATTAATCACTAGTCTAGGTTTGATACAGGATACAGGATGCTTGGGGCTGGTGCACTGGGATGACCCAGAGAGATGATATGGGAAGGGTGGTGGGAGGGTGGTTCAGGGTTGGGAACTCATGTACACCTGTGATGGATTCATGTCAATGTATGGCAAAACCAATGCAGTATTGTAAAGTAAAAAAATAAAATTTAAATTAAAAAAAATAAATAAACTGGCTATGAACTTTTGTTTAGTCTTCTTCATAATTCTGGCAACTTGAGTAGTATANACTTTGGCCACCTCATGCGAAGAGTTGACTCATTGGAAAAGACTCTGATGCTGGGAGGGATTGGGGGCAGGAGGAGAAGGGGACGACAGAGGATGAGATGGCTGGATGGCATCACGGACTCGATGGACGTGAGTCTGAGTGAACTCCGAGAGATGGTGATGAACAGGGAGGCCTGGCGTGCTGCGATTCATGGGGTCGCAAAGAGTCAGACACGACTGAGCGACTGAACTGAACTGAACTGAACTGAGTAGTATAATTAACCTGTCTGCATTAACCTATCTGAATTTATAAAATGATGATAGCTGCACCTGCTTCATAGAAGTGTTCTGAGAAATAAATCAACATATCACTAAATTAGATGTTTTTTCCATGTTATTTCTCTTAGGAATTCAAGACACAATAGCTTGTATGGTAGTTATTGTTGTGATCTTTAATAATCAATGCCTCAAATGAAAATAAAAATGCTAATTTAAAACAGTA
Organism: Cephalophus harveyi; assembly: GCA_006410635.1. Taxonomy (NCBI): domain Eukaryota; kingdom Metazoa; phylum Chordata; class Mammalia; order Artiodactyla; family Bovidae; genus Cephalophus; species Cephalophus harveyi. Next base: position 24,938 of record SJYT01069014.1, on the reverse strand, counting down.
AATACAAGAAGTATAGTCCCAATATTTCTTTTTCTTTCTACCTCTTTTGGTTCTTTGTAAATTAAAAGATAAAGTTGACACTCCTTTGTTTAGAATATAAGACTTTTCACAATCTGGCCACATTTCATCCTTGAAACTTACAAACCCTTCACAAATTTACTCTACTTCCAGTCATTTTACATTCTCAATTAGTGTCTCAAAATTCCCTGGACTGTCTCAGATATACGATTCCCTTGTGCCATAAGTCATTTTTTCAAAATGCTGTTTAATCTTTAAGCATTTTTAAGGCACCTCCACTATTCCCATTTTTTAAATCATATCTTTGTTAACTGACCACAAATATTGTAATGATAACTCTATAACAGCATGTGATATACTGAATTATGAGCTCTCCATTTACACATCTGCATCTAGATTGTGAAGCTTCCTGAAAATAATTATTATTTTCAGATAATACTAATTATCTTTGTATTTGGAATGGCTAGCATAGCAAGAGATTAATAATGTGCATTGATAACTCTCTTGACTTTTATGAAGTGAAAGTGTACAATGAGATATACAGTAATATCTTAGCTTATCACTGATAATTAAAAATATTCTGTTGATAAAATACACGTGAATGTCTTAGATCATATACCGCAATGGTTAGTGTACCTCAGTACACTGGGACCTGGAGGTGGTTGGTGCGAGATGGCGGTGGTGAAACAGATTATAGAGTACTTTTAAGGACTTGTCCTGATCAACTCTAGTCCAGGAAATATAACCAATTTTTACTCTACTACAAAGAAGTAAAGTATCTTTGTGTTTTTTTTAATATAAATTTATTTAGTTTAATTGGAGGTTAATTACAACATTGTATTGTTTTTGCCATACATCAACATGAATCTGCCATGTGTATCTTTGAAGTGCTCAATCACTCAGTCGTGTCTGACTCTTTGTGACCCCCATAAACAGTAGCCCACCAAGGTCTTCTGTTCATGCAATTCTCCAGGCAAGAATACTACTGGAGTGGGTTGCCAGTTCCCTCTCCAATCTTTGAAGAGTACAATTTAATTCTAGAGTATGTCAAGGTATTTTTATACTATCTAAATGTATTCAAAGAGATCCAGAGGAGACTAATCTCATAAAAATAGAAAATCATGGCCTTCTCAAAATTTTACCATGGAAGAATTTTCACATATAATTTCATAATTATAGAGCCAAACATTGTGAATGCCTATATTTTATAAAGTGAAAGAAATATAACTTTTATAATGAATTGTGTTTTTTAACCACTTGTGAAAAGAAGATTTGCAATTTGTGTTTCAAAAGAAAAATGTATAACCTAAATTTGAATTTCAAAAATTGCTATGTCCTTTAGATCAAACAGCAGTGTCTAGATGATTAGAGGTTACTCTCATCTCTGTGACTGTATTTCACAATACCTTCAAAAAAACACTCATCCAATCTTGTGGAAACAATCTTGATTTTGTTTTGTTTCAATTATGCTTTTATTAAAAATCAGTATAAAATGCATTATCTTTGCTTATAATTCAACTAATAATTGAGAACTAGTATGTGCTGAGATCTCTACATGTGATACAAATGCATTAAGGAAAAGCTATAGAACCTAAATTATGGAATACATGATATAATGTAACTATGCTGAATACCTTCCACTGGCTCTTCCAGATCTTTCTCCACTCTTCTCTCATCCTGCCCTGTGCCCCAAGAGGCTGAAATTTATTGGTTGCAGCAAAGTTTTTCTTGCTTCTGACAGCTCTTGGATTTGCCCAATGGGAGGCAGTTTAGTGAGCTTATGGTATTTCTTTCCCCAGCTCCACCACTGATGTGTTTTCTACATAGATTGATTTGAATGACATGATTGTGCTACACTAGAGTACTGCTCAATTTTTGGCATTAGCTAATTTAAAAGCATCAAAAGTAATGTATATGTATATATGTTTCTTATATGTATATGTGTTGTGGTTCAATTGCTAAGTTGTGTCCAACTATTTGCAAACCCAAGAATTGCAGCACACCAGGCTTCCCTCTCCTTCACCATCTCCCAGAGTTTGCACAAACTCATAACCATTAAATTAGTGCTGCCATTGCCCTCTTCTCCTCCTTCCCTCAATCTTTCCCAGCATCAAGGTCCTTTCCAAAGAGTCAGTTCTTTGCATCAGGTGGCCAGAGTGTTGGAGCTTCAGCTTCAGCGTCAGTCCTTCCAATGAATATTTAGAGTTATTTCCTTTAGAATTGACTAGTTTGATCTCTTTGCTGTCCAAAGGACTCTAAAAGGTCTTTCCAGCAACAAAATTTGAAAGCATGAGTTCTTCAGTGCCTTCTTTATTGTCCAACTCTCACATCCATACATGACTATAGGGAAAACCATAGCTTTCACTAGACAGATCATTGTTGGCAAAGTGATGTCTCTTCTTTTTAGTATACTGGCCAGATTTGTCATAGCTTTTTTCCCAAGAAGCAAGTGTCTTTTAATTTCATGGATGCAGTCACCATTTGCTGTGATTTGGAGCCCAAGAAAATAAAGTCTGCCACTGTTTCCACTGTTTCCCCATCTATTTGCCATGAAGTGATGGGATGCCATGAGCTTCGTTTTTTGAATATTGAGATTTAAACCAACTTTTTCACTCTCCTCTTTCACCCTCATCAATAGACTCTTTATTTCTCCTTCCTTTTCTGCCAATAAAGTGTTATCATCTTCATATCTGAGATTTTTTTAATATTTCTCATGGCAATCTTGATTACAGTTTGTGATTCATCCAGTCCAGCATTTCTCATGTTGTACTCTGCATATAAGTTAAATAAGCAGGGTGACAATATATAGCTTTGATGTACTCCTTTCCCTATTTGGAGCCAGTCTGTTGTTCCATGTCCAGTTCTAACTGTTGCTTCCTGCCCTGCATACAGATTTCTCAAGAGGCAAGTCAGGTGGTCTGGCATTCCCATCTCTTGAAGAACTTTGCAGAGTTTGTTGTGATCCACACAGGCAAAGGCTTTGGCATAGTAAATAAAACAAAAGCAGATGTCTTTGTGGAACTCTCTTGCTTTTTGAATAATGCAACAGATGTTGGCAATTTGATCTCTCCTTCATCTGCCTTTTCTAAATCCAGCTTGAACAACTGGAAGTTCATGGTTCACATACTGTTAAAGCCTGGCTTATAGACTTTTGAGCATTACTTTACTAGCGTGTGAAATGATTGTAATTGTGCTGTAGATTGAGCATTCTTTAGCATTGCCTTTCTTTGGGATTGAAATAAAACTGACCATTTCCAGTCCTGTGGTCACTGCTGAGTTTTCCAAATTTGCTGGCCGCACTTTCACAGCATCATCTTTTAGGATTTGAAATAGCTCAACTGGAATTCCATCACCTCCACTAGCTTTGTTCATAGTGATACTTCCTTAGGCCCACTTGATTTCACAGTCTAGGATGTCTGGCTCTAGGTGAGTGATCACACCATAGTGATTATCTGGGTCATGAAGATCTATTTTTGTATAGTTCTTCTGTGTATTTCTGATACCTCTTCTTAATATCTTCTGCTTCTGTTTAGTCCATACCATTTCTGTCCTGTATTGTGCCCATCTTTGCATGAAATGTTCCCTTGATGTCTCTAATTTTCTTGAAGCGAATTCTAGTCTTTCCCATTCTATTGTTTTCCTCTATTTCTTTGCATTGATCACTGGGGAATTTTATATATTATAAAATTGTATATCTTATAATATAATTTTGTGTTTTTTCATACTATAGCAAAGATGTTTACAAGTAAATTAACACTTTTGCAATCATGATATATCAAGAATATTTAAAAAAGCATTTTTAGTCAACATTCTTTTTATAATAATTAAGCATTAGCTTATTCTTTTATCTTTATATAAATGCATCATAGACAAATTGAGTATAATCAAAATTTTTCCTAAGATTAATAATCAAATATCATATTATTGAATTATTCTTTAAAGCAATTCCATTAAGCTGATCTCTTTACATTTTAACACTGCCTACATTAAAATAACCTCAGTTATGCAGATAACACCATCCTTATGGCAGAAAGTGAAGAAGAACTAAAGAGCCTCTTGATGAAAGTGAAAGAGGAGACTGAAATGTTGACTTAAAGCTCAACATTCAGAAAACTAAGATCATCACATCCGGTCCCAACACTTCATGGCAAATAGATGGGGAAACAGTGTCAGACTTTTTATTTTTCTGGGCTCCAAAATCACTGCAGATGGTGACTGCAGCCATGAAATAAAAAGACGCTTACTACTTGGAAGAAAAGCTATGACCAACCTAGATAGCATATTCACAAGCAGAGACATTACTTTGCCAATAAAGGTCCGTCTAGTCAAGGCTATGGTTTTTCCAGTAGTCATGTATGGATGTGAGAGTTGGATTATAAAGAAAGCTCAGCACCAGTGTTTTTGAACTATGGTGCTGGAGAAGAGTCTTGAGAATCCCTTGGACTGCAAGGAGATCCAACCAGTCCATCCTAAAGGAGATCAGTCCTGGGTGTTCGTTGGAAGGACTGATGCTACAGCTGAAATACCAATCCTTTGGCCACCTGATGCAAAGAGCTGACTCATTGGAAAAGACCCTGATGATGGGAAAGATTGAGGGCAGGAGGAGAAGGGGACGACAGAGGGATGAGATGGTTGGATGGCATCACCGAATCGATGGACATGGGTTTGGGTGAACTCCAGGAGTTGGTGATGTACAGGGAGGCCTGGCGTGCTGCGGTTCAAAGTTTCCAAAGAATCGGACATGGCTGAATGATTGAACTGAACTGATGTTAAAATACTGACTCAGCTCAATTAATCCAAATATTAAAGTGAAAGTGAAAGTAACTCAGTTGTGTCCAACTCTTTGGGACCCCATGGACCCCATTCCCTTTATATCAATGGAATTCTCTAGGCCAGAATACTGGAGTGGGTAGCCTTTCCCGTCTCCGGTGAATCTTCCTAACCTAGGGATCAAACCCAGCTCTTGTGCACTGTAGGCAGATTCTTTACCAGCTGAGCGACAAGGGAAGCCTAAGCATACTGGTGTGGGCAGCCTAACCTTTCCCCAGGGGATCTTCCCAACCCAGGAATTGAACTTGGTTCTCCTGCATCGCAGGCAGATTCTTTACTAGCTGAGCTAAATAGTAATTTAAGTATACTATTTATGATAAAAAATTTTAATTTTTATTTATGTTTCCATTGCATTACTAAATTTATTTATTAAAAACCGCTCTGACATTATTGTTGATATTGTGATTATTTTTGCCCCTTTCCTTTTTTTCTTACTTTTTTCAATGTGATTCATCTTGGACTCTTTAAATTACATTTCTAATATACATTTCATCAGACAGTACCCAGCACATACAATTCTAATGGCTTCCTATCCTCTATCAACTCCAGTTTATACACATTTTCCTGATACACATGGCCCTCAGTTATCTGGCAGGTCTACAACTTGTTGTATCCCTTTTGCTGTTTCCATACCCATTTCTTTCCCTTATTAGAATGACATATTGATCATTACTCCCATTCTCTTGCCTGTTGCTCCCCACTTCCAAAATTAAATCTTATTTCTCTACTGAATTTCAAGTCCTACCACATATTCTCCAAATTATCAACCAGGCAATCAAAATTTCCAACTATGTTCAAAGGCAGTTTGAAAAAGCTTAAAGAGTAATAATAATATAATATGTATTGGTATAGGATAAATATAGCAAAACTTAAGAAAAATATCAAAATGCCCATAAGTGCCAGAGTCCAGCTCCGGCAGCCAGGAAATCAGCCTGAAGGGGTGAGCAGTGTCGGCAGATGATGATGTAGCCTCTGACTCATAGTACGGAACTACATGTATATTTCAAGCTTCAAGTTCACTTTTATACTTTATAAAAGCATTATGTCAGAGGTTTGACATTTTCAGTCTCCCCCACCCAGATTTACTGTCTCCAGAAATCATTGTTGTCCTACAGAGTTCCTGCTTCAGCGATTCTCTCAGAATAGGCTTTACTGCCTATTAACTACTTTCTCTTATGTGTCCTATACTTAACTTGTGATTACATTGTAACTCATGCCACATTCCTCAGTTTATTTCTTACCTATCTAAATCTTGTTTGCCCCTAGCATCTTAAGATCACAATCTCCTAAAAAGGCTTCTCAGTTCAGTTCAGTTAAGTTCAGTCGCTCAGTCATGTCTGACCCTTTGCAACCCCATGAATCGTAGCACGCCAGGCCTCCCTGTCCATCACCAACTCCCGGAGTTCACTCAGACTTAACGTCCATAGAGTCCATGATGTCATCCAGCCATCTCATCCTCGGTCATCCCCTTCTCCTCCTGCCCCCAATCCCTCCCAGCATCAGAGTCTTTTCCAATGAGCCAACTCTTTGCATGAGGTGGCCAAAGTACTGGAGTTTCAGCTTTAGCATCATTCCTTCCAAAGAAATCCCAGGGTTGATCTCCTTCAGAATGGACTGGTTGGATCTCCTTGCAGTCCAAGGGACTCTCAAGAGTCCTCTCCAACACCACAGTTCAAAAGCATCAATTCTTTGGCTCTCAGCTTTCTTCACAGTCCAACTCTCACATCCATACATGACCACAGGAAAAACCATAGCTTTGACTAGACGGACTTTTGTTGGCAAAGTAATGTCTCTGCTTTTGAATATACTATCTAGGTTGGTCATAACTTTTCTTCCAAGGAGTAAGCATCTTTTAATTTCATGGCTGCAGTCACCATCTGCAGAGATTTTGGAGCCCCAAAAAATAAAGTCTGACATTCTTAATTATTCCTAAATCATAAACTCAGCACACTTCTTTTGCCATAAATATTTCCCTCACAAAGAGGTATCAGAAAACAATCCTTCCCATGGCCTCAAGCTGCGGCCTACTTGCTCATCCTGTGACAGTCTTTGTAAAGATCCTTGAACAAATGTCAATGGTTACTTTATAGATTATTTTCTGGGTACAACTGCAGAAGGCTTTGTGCTTTCTCATGTTTCTCTCAAGCACCTTAACATTCTTTCCAGTCAACTCAACCGAAGAAAGGAAGGAACAAGTCAGAATCACAAGGCCTAAGTCCTTCATCCCAGGGCCGTGCCTGTGAGATGAGGAGAGGTGGTTGGGGCCCGTGCCTCCATTTTGTCAGTAATGCCTAATGCGGCTCCTGACACATAAGAAAGAAGAAATCATTTTGTTGGTTCCTAAAATAAAGGTCATCACAATAAGCATCCATTTAAATTTAATTATATGGTGATGTTTTACATCTATTAATATACCATATGAGATGATTTCATCTTTTCACTGCTTTGTAAGCTCAAAGAAGGCAAGGAATAACAGCACTTCTTATATTTGTTTACTGATATGCTGTAGAGTCTATAATACATGGTCAATCAATATTCATTGAATGATTGACTAACTGAGAGCACCCTAAAATCTACTTCATGGTGTGTGACTACAGCTTTTATTACTTTTAATTCACAGATCTGTTGATGTTTTGACCCATTTCATTAAAATGTATCAGCTGTGTTTTCAGCATGCCATGCTCAGGATGATCTTCAAGTTGCCAGAAGGGCTTCATGTAATATTTTAAGTTGTGTGAATCAATAGCTTACTGTTGCACTCAAGACCAAAAACCATATCGCACATGGTCACTAATGATTTGAAACATGTATATGTCTAAGAGCCAGGAAATAATGGAAATTTGTAAGCAGCATAGGATTAAAGACTCAGTTCAGTTCAGTCGCTCAGTCGTGTCCGACTCTTTGTGACCCCATGAATCGCAGCACGCCAGGCCTCCCTGTTCATCACCATCTCTCGGAGTTCACTCAGACTCACATCCATTGAGTCGGTGATGCCATCCAGCCATCTCATCCTCGGTCGTCCCCTTCTCCTCCAGCCCCCAATCCCTCCCAGCATCAGAGTCTTTTCCAATGAGTCAACTAAAGGAGGAAATTTCCCTTGTCTTTAATTGGGCAGAAACCTAGTTTCAATGAGTGATTTTTATTTTTCCTATTTCTGTAGTATCAGAATACATTAGCCACAGTAGGTACTTCAATCTTTGTCCATTTTTAGGTTAGTGAATATAGAAGAGCAGACTGTGCTGAAGTGTCATAAAATTCATATTCTGAAAATTTAGAGTTGTACTGTGATTTTTATTCCACGTATGGCTCCTAAACCATTCTTGTCTGTTACAGAATAGGCTCCATGGACCCAGATGGTGTAAAACTCAGATGGTATAAAGCTTTAGCAGATTGGCAAGCCTCATCCAGTTTTGAAATCCAAATTTTTTGTCTATTAAATATTTTTTTTCTTAGTTATAGCAGCAGCAAATGCTCAAGAAAAGATATTTTGAAAATTTTTGAAAAAGATTTTAAAATTTCTTGTAAAGTCTAATAACAGTATCTTTAAATAAAGTTTAGTTTACATTTCGAGTAACATGAACAAAAGAAATAAGTAAATATTTTATATACAAATTACTGATAAGAAATATCATTTCCAAATAGTTTCCAGTAACTTTAAACTTGAAATATTAAAATAAAGCTTCTGAAGAAGATGTAGTTATTTTTGTATTATTGTTGTTTTTGTTCAGTCTCATTTGTGTCCAACTCTCAGCAATCTCATGAACTGCAGTACAGCAGGCTTCCCTGTTCTTCAGCATCTCCTGGACTACACTCAAATTCATGTCCATTGAATCAATGATGCCATGGATCCATCTCATCTTTTGTTGTCCGCTTCTCCTCCTTCTTTCAATCTTTCCCAGCATCAAGGTCTTTTCCAGAGAGTCGGCTCTTTGCACCCCATCTTCACGTCGGCATCTTTGCATGGGCTAATGTATTGGAGCTTCAGCTTCAGCATCAATCCTTACAATGAATATTCAGTATTTCCTAATGGAAATAAAACATGAATGATACTAAAGGTTAATTTCCTTTAGGATTGACTGGTTTGATCTCCTTGCAGTCCAAGGGAGTCTCAAGAATCTTCTCCAGCACCACAGTTCAAAGGCATCAAATTTTTGGCACTCAGCGTTTTCTTTGTCTAGTTCTCATGACTATGGGAAAAACCGTAGCTTTGACTATATGGACCATTGTAGGTAAAGTAATGTTTTTGCTTTTTAATATGCTATCTAGGTTTGTCATTGTTTTTCTTCCAAGGAACAAATGTCTTTTAATCTTGTGACTGCAGTCACTGTGTGCAGTGATTTTGGAGCCCAAGAAAATAAAGTCTGTCACTGTTTCCACTGTTTCACCATCTATTTGCAGTGAAGAGATGGAACTAGATGCCATGAGCTTCGTTTTTTGAATATTGAGTTTAAAGACAGCTGTTTCACTCTCCTCTTCACCTTTATCAAGAGGCTCTTTAATTCCTCTTCACTTTCTGCCATAAGGGTGGTATCATCTGCGTATCTGAGGTTACTAATATTTCTCCCAGCAGTCTTCATTCCAGCGTGTGTTTCATTCAGCCCAGCATGATGTACTCTGCATATAAATTAAATAATCACGGTGACAATGTATATCCTTGACATACTCCTTGCCCAATTTGGAACCAGTCCATTGTTCAAGGTTATGTTTAGACTGGACATGGGTCCAGTCTAACTGTTGCTACTTGATCTGCATACAGGTTTCTCAGGAGGCAGGTAAGGTTGTCTGGTATTCCCATCTCTTGAAGAATTTTCTACAGTTTATTGTGGTCCACACAATCAAAGGCTTTAGCCTAGTCAATGAAGCAGATGTTTTTTCTGGAATTTTCTAGCTATTTCTGTGATGCAATAGATGTTGGGCATTTGATCTGTTTCCTCTGCCTTTTCTAAATCCAGTTTGTACATGATGAAGTTTTTAGTTCTCATGATGTTGAACCCTTGCTAGAAGAATTTTGAGCATTCCTTTGCTAGCATGTGAAATGAGTGCAGTTGTATGGTAGTTTGAACATTCTTTGGCATTGCCCTTTTTTCTTACATGTTTTTATTTGTAATGCATTTCTATTCCCAGAAACTTAAAGTACTATATCATAAAAGAAATATAATACTATCATCTTTTAATAAAGAAAATAATAAATAACAGTAAAATAATAATATAGATGTCTAAAATAGCATTAATACATTTATATACATCACTTCTGCATCATTTCAGTTCAGTTCAGTCACTCAGTCATGTCCAACCCTTTGCGACCCCATGAATCTCAGCATGCCAGGCCTCCCTGTCCATCACCAACTCCCGGAGTTCACCCAAACTCATGTGCATTGAGTAGGTTATGCCATCCAGCCACCTCATCTTCTGTCATCCCCTTCTCCTACTGCCCTGAATCCCTCCCAGCATCAGGGTCTTTTCCAATGAGTCAACTCTTCACATGAGGTGGCCAAAGTACTGGAGTTTCAGCTTCAGCATCATTCCTTCCAAAGAAATCCCAGGGCTGATCTCCTTCAGAATGGACTGGTTGGATCTCCTTGCAGTCCAAGGGACTCTCAAGAGTCTTCTCCAACACCACAGTTCAAAAGCATCAATTCTTTGGTGCTCAGCTTTCTTTGCAGTC
>SJYT01069008.1:7818-23538 GCA_006410635.1 Cephalophus harveyi | reverse complement strand
ATCACTTCATGGGAAATAGATGGGGAAACAGTGGAAACAGTGCCAGACTTTATTTTTTTGGGCTCCAAAATCACTGCTGATGGTGACTGCAGCCATGAAATTAGAAGACGCTTACTCCTTGGAAGAAAAGTTATGTCCAACCTAGATAGCATTTTCAAAAGCAGAGACATTACTTTGCCAACTAAGGTCCGTCTAGTCAAGGCTATGGTTTTTTCTGTGGTCATGTATGGATGTGAGATTTGGACTGTGAAGAAGGCTGAGCGCCAAAGAATTGATGCTTTTGAACTGTGATGTTGGAGAAGACTCTTGAGAGTCCCTTGGACTGCAAGGAGATCCAACCAGTCCATTCTGAAGGAGATCAGCCCTGGGATTTCTTTGGAAGGAATGATGCTAAAGCTGAAACTTCAGTACTTTGGCCACCTCATGAGGAGTTGACTCATTAGAAAAGGCTCTGATGCTGGGAGGGATTGGGGGCAGGAGGAGAAGGGGACGACCGAGGATGAGATGGCTGGATGGCATCATGGACTCAATGGATGTGAGTCTGGGTGAACTCCGGGAGATGGTGATGAACAGGGAGGCCTGGCGTTCTGCGATTCATGGGGTCGCAAAGAGTCGGACACGACTGAGCAACTGAACTAACTAACTGAACTATGGTGAAGATTGTTCACTGATAACCTTGGCAGCAAAATTTTGAATGAATTGTTTTGTAAGTAGACTATAATTATACTAAATGTATGAAATGGAGCAAATAGTTGATAGAGCATAAGATATGAATTAGAATTTAAAACCACTAATTGGCATTTATTGTATTCTAACAACCTTGCAAACATAGTTTCTATATCCATTTTTTGGTAAAGGAATCTGAGACTTGGACAAGACTTGGACAAGTCAAGACACTTGGTCATGTAAAAGAGTTAGTAACTTGGAGCACAGAAATATAAACTTATGTCAGCCTAGGCCCATACTCTGTAGAGCAGAAACAAGTACACAACGCAAATACACATCACAGAGAATTGTTAAATACATTGTGGTTTATCCACACAAAAGGCTGTTACATAGCAATGAAAGACAAATGAACAGCTATAGCCAATAATATCAGTGAATCTACATAATATAATATTAAGGCATAAAGTCAGATGACCACGACTTACTTAAAGGTTTTTACTCTTTTACCAACTTTAGATCATCTGAAACTTAATAATATTCTTGGAATGCCTATAGCAGATATATAACAAATATAAGCATATATTAACAAAAGAAAGAGGCAAGAGGAGAGGGGAGTGACAGAGGATGAGATGGTTGGATGGCACCCCCGACTCAATGGACATGAGTTTAAGCAAGCTCTGGGAGATGGTGCAGGGTAGGGAAGCCTAGTGTGCTGCAGTCCACAGGATCACAAAGAGTCCGACATGACTGAGCGACTGAAAAACAACAACAAAGAGCTGTGTTGGTTAGATGAGGAAAGAAGTGGGCATGTTATTAAATAACTAAAAATGTTATTTAAGGCCTTAAGGAACATTTGGGGAGGGTCCAAGTGCAATTCCTGCCAGTGCATGGAGAACAATTTGAGAAGACTGTATTTCCAGAATTTGTTGGAATGAGATTATGAGTTTTTCCTGGGATAACTGGATCCAAGGAGAGTGCATGAGCTGTGTCATCTTTCTTAAGGAACATTTGGGGAGGGTCCAAGTGCAATTCCTGCCAGTGCATGGAGAACAATTTGAGAAGACTGTATTTCCAGAATTTGTTGGAATGAGATTATGAGTTTTTCCTGGGATAACTGGATCCAAGGAGAGTGCATGAGCTGTGTCATCTTGAAAGGCTTCTAGTTTGGGTTAGACAATCTTAGACAATTAAGTCTGGAGGGATACAGTCTGATGTCAGTCCTGAGGGAGGGTTCCAAGGGATGAGCAAGGGTTTGAATTAGTCTTTTCTGGGAAGAATGCAGCAGTCATTACCTGTGGGTGCTCTCCAGTGGGCTCATATGATGCTACGAGAGGAAGATTTTATAGGTAGGTGATTACTGTAAGGGAAAAGAAGTCAAGGAGTGATTGGATATGGGGAGATGATGGGGAGAGTCCCCCTGATTTTGGTTTGGTCCATCAAAGGGATGAAAATGATGATGCTGTTAACAAACCAAATCAAATAAAAGGGAAAAACAAGCTAGTTCATGACAACCTGAAGCAATTTTACTACAAAACCCAACTATTTATAAAGATACATTTATTTATATGTTACATATTAAATGATACATTATGTTCCTTACAGGTTCATACAGAAGAAATCATGAAGATGGCCAGGTGATGAAGTGTGACTAGAAGATGAGGAGCTAGAGGCAGTGAGTATAGACATTTTTTTGTGAAGTTTGTCTCTGGTAGTTGGGTGAAAAGACGATATTGAATGAAGGGTTTTTTAGGACAAAGGACTTTATCAGGGTATGTGGATTACATAGAAGAATGCATTAGAGTGAATGGAAAGGAAGAAGTAAAGGAAAAAATTCTATAACAAATTCGGGGAGCAAAGTCATAGACGTAGGAAGGACTGTAGTGCTCAGTTGAATTTAAGTCTTTAAGAAGCTTGAAGAATATACATAAATTAACTAGAATTGTTATGAGCTGTAACCTATGACCCATGACTTGCTTTTTGATTCAAACTCTTTCAGGTGGGCTCTTTGTCACTCATCATGGGCTGTGCCCCTAATGCTTCACATTCTCCAGTTTTCTTGCTTCTCATGTTCTCAGGAGCTGAAGTCCCTCCCATTGTCCTCTTTGTCCTGTTCCTGGCTATTTACCTGACCACCATGATGGGGAATGTGACTTTAGTGCTGCTCATCTCCCGGGACTCCAGGCTCCACTCACCTATGTACTATCTGCTCCGTGGTCTCTCAGTTATGGACATGGGGCTGTCCACAGTCATTCTGCCCCAGTTGCTGGCCCATCTGGTCACTCATGACCCAGCTATTCCTGCTGCCCACTGCCTGGCCCAGTTATTCTTCTTCTATGTGTTTGGCGTTACAGACACACTTGTTATTTCTGTCATGGCTGTGGATCGATACATGGCCATCTGTGACCCTCTGCACTACCATTCAGTGATGAATCGCCAATGCTGTGCCCGCTTACTGGCCTTGTGTTGGGTGCTGTCTGTGGTGCACACCATGGTGCATGTGGGACTCCTCTTGCCTCTCTCCTGGGCTGCAGATGCCGAAGGCAACGTTCACCTTCTCCATTTCTTTTGTGACCACCGACCACTTTTGCGAGCCTCTTGCTCTGACATCCATCCCAATGAGCTGGCCATATTCTTGGAAGGAGGCTTCGTCATGATGGTCCCTTGTTCCCTCATTGTCCTCTCCTATGTCCGCATTGGGGCCACCATTGTACGTTTGCCCTCAGCAGCTGGTCGCCGCCGTGCAGTCTCCACCTGCGGGTCCCATCTCACCATGGTTGGCTTTTTCTATGGCACCGTCATCTGGGTCTACTTCCAGCCTCCTTCCCAGAACTCTCAGGATCAGGACATGGTGGCTGCTGTGATGTACACATCCATTACACCTTTGACCAACCCTTTTGTGTACAGCCTTCGCAACAAGGATGTCAAGAGTGCACTCCATAGGCTGCTTAGAGGAGGGAGAGTGGCCTCCTGATTAGCCTGATGCTTTTGAACTGTGGTGTTGGAAAAGACTCTTGAGAGTCCCTTGGACTGCAAGAAGATCAAAGCAGTCAATCCTAAAGGAAATCAATCCTGAATATTCATTGGAAGGACTGATACTGTCTGAGCCATCAGGGAAGTCCTTTCCATATGTAGGAAGACACAAAAGTCAAGGCTAATTGAAATTTATGTGGACAAAGTAGGTGATTAAATAGTTAATCCCACTAAGGGATCATGAGTAAAGAAAAAACTATGGAGACCCCTGTAAGTTAATGATTACTGAAGAAAGCAGGTTTGCTTAGCCACAAAACCAAGTGGGCTCTCTTAGCAACAAAACCAGGTCACAGAAGCATGAGACATGCCCCCAAACAATAAAACAACAGTGGAATAAGGCTCAGGCCCAGTGACTCAGTAAGTTAAAGATTCCTAGGACATGCTTCTCTGTGCACACTAAAAGCAAAAATGTAAGGAAAGGGTGAAATTATACTGAAAGCTGAGATGATTTAGCATGTTAGTATACGATACTGCCTTTTTGCTCATTTCCATTGTGTCTGAAATGTCCTGGCTTGATCATGTAAGGACAAGAAAACTCCTATGCCCACTATGCAGGAGGAGCTAATGATGGAAGCTTGACATTTACTTAAGAATGAGGAAGAAAGTGGTCATCCTTCTCTACCCCGTTTTCCATTGATTATAAAACTGGAGCCCACTAAGTTCTTGGACTAGCACCCTCTTGCCTGCCCAGTTGTAAGCCTCACAAGTGCCCTATTCTAACAAATCAGTTTGTATCTATCACTTTGACTCTCGCCAAATTCTCTCTGTGCTGAGACATAAAAAGCAGGAGTTCCTCGAAACCCCTAGAGACACATTCCTGCAGTTTCAAAATCATTCCTTTCATATGAAACTTAGCTGTCTGGGGCCAGTGTCCTGTGCTTTCTCATCCTGAGTCTCTTCAGGTGCACCATTGCGGGTGGTTATAGTGACTGAGGTCAGGTTCTATTTTTCTGATCTTATTCCTCTTGCTTTCAAGTTACCCAAGTCCCATGGGGCTTTTCACTGCCTCTTGAACACATTCCAATGTTTATTGTTTTTACCTGCTTGGGTAGTTTCTATTATTTCTTTTTATTGAAGTCAAGTTCATTTATTATATTATGTTAATTTCAGATGTACAAATAGTGATTCAATATTTTTATAGATTGCACTCGGTTTGCAGTTATTACAAAATAATGGCTATAGTTTACTGTGCTGTACAATATTTCCTGGTTGCTTTTTAATTTTATACATTGTAATTTGTATCTCATAATCCTCTACCTCTATCTTGCCTCTCACCTCTTGCCTTACTCCACTGGAAACCACTGGTTTGTTTTCTGTATCTGTGAATCTGTTTCTGTTTTGTTATATTCATTCATTTGTTTTATATTTTAGTTCTCACATCTAAGTGATAATGTAGTGTATTTGCCTTCCTCAACCTGGCTTATTTCACTAAGCATAATAACATTTAGGCCCATCCATATTGTTGCAAATGGCAGAATTTCATACTTTTTTATGGCTGAGTAGTCTATCACACACACACACATCTATATATATATCTTCTTCTTTACTCATTCATCTTTTTAGGGGTACTTATTTTGCTTTAACATCATGGTTATTGTACATAGTGTTGTTGTGAATATTGTGGTGCATGTCTCTTTTTGTTTTTTGTTTTGTTTTAATTGGAGGCTAACTACTTTACAATATTGTGGTGGTTTTTGCCATACATTCATATGAATCAGCCATGGGTGTACAATTGTTCCCCATCCTGACCCTCCCTCCCACCTCCCTCCCCATCCCATCCCTCAGGGCTATTCCAGTGCACCAGCCCCGAACACCCTGTCTCATACATCGAACCTGGACTGGCAATCTATTTCACAAATGGTAATATACATGTTTCAATGCTATTCTCTCAAATCATCCAACACTTGCCTTCTCCCACAGAGTCCAAAAGTCTGTTCTTTACATCTGTGTCTCTTTTGAGTCTTGCATATAGGGTCGTCGTTGCCATCTTTCTAGATTCCATATATATGCATTAACATACTGTATTGGTGTTTTTCTTTCTGGCTTACTTCACTCTATATAATAGGCTCGAGTTTCATCCATCTCATTAGAACTGATTCAAATGCATTCTTTTTAATAGCTGAGTAATATTCCATTGTGTATATGTACCACAGCTTTCTTATCCATTCTTCTGCCACTGGACATCTAGGTTGCTTCCATGTCCTGGCTATTATAAACAGTGCTGCAATGAACATCGGGGTACATGTGTCTCTTTCAATTCTGGTTTCCTCAGTGTGTATGCCCAGCAGTGGGATTGCTGGGTCAAATGGCAGTTCTATTTCCAGTTTTTCAAGGAATCTCGACACTGTTCTCCATAGTGGCTGTACTAGTTTGCATTCCCACCAACAGTGTAAGAAAGTTCTTTTTTCTCCGCACCCACTCCAGCAGTTGTTGTTTGTAGATTTTTTGATAGCAGCCATTCTGACTGGCATGAGATGGTACCTCATTGTGGTTTTGATTTGCATTTCTCTGATAATGAGTGATGTTGAACATCTTCTCATGTGTTTGTTAGCCATCTGTATGTCTTCTTTGGAGAAATGTCTGTTTAGTTCTTGCCAGGGTCCAGCCCCAGAGGATCCAGGGTAATTCGAAGCAGGGATGGAGTTGGTGATTGATTTAGAGAGAGATAAGGAAAGAATGTTGTAGATGAGAAAATAGAGGAGAGAAAGAAGCTGATATTCCTTGGTTTACATAGAAAGCCAATAAAACCGCCAGACAAGGAGTTTGCCCAGTTTACGGAGGCCACAGGTGCACTGCCAGTTTTCCGAGGGAGTGAAGACACAGAACGCCTTCCTGTTCAGTTCTTAGAAACCCAGGCAGATAAGTGAACGCAGGGAGCATCTATGCTCCAAGGGATCAGCCTGAAAAAGAGAGGGAGGGAGGGATAGGGAGAGAGAGAGACTGAGAGAGAGAGAGAAAATGATTGACGTGGGGTGACGAAGCTTCTTCGAGTGAGGCCCCGTAGCTTTATTTTGAAAAATGACTTTTATACCTTTCACACAAATGATGTTGTGTACATTATCTTCTGGCCTTGAAGGCCTGTGAAACCTTTTAAGACCCTCTTTTGATAAAGGCTGCTCAACCAGAAAACTTATTTTCCCTTGAAGTGTTTATATATATATATATTTCTAATCTATGTCAGCCTCAGAAGGTATCAAACAAAGTTACATTTCTCATGGAGCAAAGGTGCAGTAAGTTACAACAAAGAACCAATTAGCTCAAAAATCTGATGTGGTTAGTTTCAAGGTTTCTATTTTGTTTTCTTACACTCCAACTATGTTAACTAACGCACTCCCAGGTGCACAGTGGATAAGAGATTTGGGAACTTAGCAACAAGCATTGGCCCAGTAATGAAATCCTACACCAGCATTACTCTAATAGCTTTTAACTCTTTGAAAGGCTTTATGTTTTAGGCTTCCCATGCCTCTCACAGTTGGGGGGCTGTGAACAATCACATGCATAGTTGTAAAAGTCCGGGTAAGGCAAGTTAGAGAGCCATCAGAGAGTTTGAGCTGAAACACTCCTTTTATATGCAGGAGACTGTTAATTGGAGCGCTAAGTTAACTTTTTCCAGAGAAAGGTGGTTGGGGATACCCCCCCTGTAATGTCAGAAGAATGGGTGGAAAGCATAAGAGGCCTGGCGTGCTGTGATTCATGGGGTCTTAAAGAGTTGACAAGACTGAGTGACTGAACTGAACTGATAATGCAGTAAAGCAGGCAGACTCTGGTTTTGGGGGTAGATGCTCGAGAAAGCTGAGGGGGGTTTCCTCGAGGCCTGATCTCGCCTTTGCATTTTGTCAGGCCCCTTTACTCATGACCTTTGCTATGGACAGGATTCCCTACGTTGGCTCCCAGCAAGTTCTTTGGCCCAGTTTTTTTTTTTTTTAATTGGAGGTTAATTACTGTACAATATTGTATTGGTTTTGCCATACATCAACATGAATCCGCCACAGGTATACACGTGTTCCCCATCCTGAACTGCCTTCCCACCTGCTTCCCTGTACCATCCCTCTGGGTCGTCTCAGTGCATCAGCCCCAAGCATCCAGTATCATGCATTGGGTCATTTATTTTTCTGTAATTGAGTTGCAGGAGCTGCTTGTATATTTTTGAGATTAATTCTTTATCAGTTGCTTCATTTGCTATTATTTTCTCCCATTCTGAAGGCTGTCTTTCACCCTTGCTTATAGTTTATTTTTTTTTTTTTAATTGAAGGATAATTGCTTTGCAGAATTCTGTTGTTTTCTGTCAAACATTATGACCCTTTGGACTGTAATCTGCCAGGCTCCTCAATCCATGGGATTCTTTAGATGAGAATACTAGAGTGGGTTGCCATGCCCACTCTTCCCAACCCAGGAGTTGAATCTGAGACTCTTTCATCTCTTGCGTTGCAGGCAGATTCTTTACCCACTTATATTTCTTCCAACAGTGGACAAGGGTTTCCTTTTTTTTTTTTTAATCTTAAAAAAAGGTTTTCTTTTTTTAAGTAATAACCATTCTAACAGGTGTGTGATGATAACTTATCATGGTTTTGATTTTCACTTCTGTATTGGTGATGCTGGTCAACTTTTCATGTACCTCTTGGACATTTGTATGTCTTCTTTGGAAAAAAGTCTATTCAGTTGTGCTTTGACCAGTTTTTAATTGAGTTATTTGTTTTTCTACAAAGTTGTATGAGCTCCTTATATATTTTGGATATTAACCCCTCATCAGATGTATGGCTTGCAAAGATTTTTCATGTTATGTAGTTTGCCTTTTCATTTTGTTGATGATTTCCTTTGCTGTGTAGAAACATTTTAGTTTAAGCAGTCCTGCTTAATTATTTTTGTTTCTGTTGTCTACACATTTAATGTCATACTAAAAAAAATTATTGTTAAGACCAATGTCAAGGAATTTTCTCTGTGTTTTCTTCTAGAAGTTTTATAGTTCCAGGATTTACAGTTAAGTTTTTATGCCATTCTGAGTTGATTTTTGTATATGGTATAAGATTAGGGTACAAATTCATTCTTTTGCATGTGGCTATTCGTGAAGAGTCCAAAGTGAAGAATTCATTCAATTCCAGCTCTGCCCAGAACTGTAAGGAACGTTTTCACTCATTCATTCATTCATACAGTAAATATATCCCGAAGGTCTGCTGTGTACCAGGGAGTTTAGTAAGTTCTAGAAATACAGCAGTAAATAAAATAAAGCACATGTACTCACAGAGTTTGAATTTTAGTGAGGAAAGACAGATTTGAAACAAATAAAAATATAATACACCCCAAAGTCATATGGGGCATTGTAAAAAAAAAATGTACAACAAGTGAACATAGTGTGACAGGGGAGGTAGTATTTCAGAAAGCACAGTCAGGGAAGGGCTCTCTGAAAGAGGAATATTTGAGCAGAGATCCGAACGAAATGAAAGAGCAGATTCTCTCAAGCTCGCACAATCAGAACATCTGTTTTAAAGAAAGAGCACAAATAACTACAAGAAATATATGTACATTTTTATTGTTTTATGTAGGTATATTTTTGTGATATTACTTAAAATGTATAAATTTAAAACAAGCTTTACTCTTAATTCTTATATTGCTTATAAACTCCAGCTCTCCAAACAATAGAAAATAAAGTTTTTTTTTTACAAATTAAATGTCATGTAAACTATACTAACAATTTAAACTGAAAATAAAGTAATGGATGAATAATGTTACGTTGATGAGATGAATTACCTTTATTGGTATTATACAATTCTAATCCAGTTCTTTATTTAATCTTTTTCCATATTGGAATTTCAACCATGTTAATGAAGATCATGTCCATTTACATAAGGAGATAGTAATAATGCCATTAATAAAATGAAGAATTTAGTTTTTGGTGCAGAAAAATTAAAACATTATACTAAATCAAAATGCTGCTAGCTAACAATTCATAAATGCCAATTTTAATGAGTTGTTTCTAGACAGCTTCATATATCTCTTTTGTTTCTTCAAAGGTTTATTAGCATGGGCTTCCCAGGTGGAAAGAATCTGCCTACCAATGCAGGAGAGATGCAAGAGATGGGGGTTCCATCCCTGGGTTGGGAAGATCCCTTGGAGTAAAAAATGGCAACCCACTCCAATGTTCTTGCCTGTAAGATTCCATGAAAAGAGAAGCTTGGTGGTCTATAGTCTGTGGAGCCAAAAAGACTCAGACTGATCACACTTGGATTAACATTGGGATCTGGAAAAGACCCTGATGCTGGGCAAGATTGTAGGCAGGAGGAGAAGGGGTGACAGAGGATAAGATGGTTGGATGGCATCATCGACTCAATGGGCATGAGTTTGAGCAAACTCAGGGAGATGGTGAAGGACAGGGAAGCCTGGCATGCTGCAATTCCATGAGGTCACAGAGTCAGACACAACTTCAGGACTGAACAACAGCATGTTGAAATATGCAGTAGAGTGTACCCAGATAGGCAAAGAAATCTAGCCACTAATACAATAATAATAGCTATTAATTTTTTGAGTGCTCTGTACCAGACAGAGCCTTGAGAATATGACAAATATTTATTATTCATATCTCAACATCCTACAACTTCTGTATGACCTTTGCCAATGGTTATGATGATGTCTTGGAGGAAGATGTGATGTCATTTACAACATAAAAAAGCATGCAATGTGACCACCTGACCATCACCATGAACTTTTAGGAAGGAAGTCTGTGTCAGTCCAAATCTGCATGAAAGATATCTTCATGGAAGAGAAATCTGGGCATGATGATCTGGTCTGAAATCAGTCACACATAAAAAGCTTAGGTAGCTAATTAGCTATTTAAAACTTTTAAAAATATATGTATTAAAATATGTATGAATAAAAATTCAAATAGTGCTGAGGACTAAAGACTGATGAACAAGTTTTTCTCTTGTCCTGGAATCATCCAGAGGCAGGTGACCAAATAGCCCTTTCTAGGGTAACCATCCAGAAAATAGACAGTCTGTGCACTACAATCATTCACATCCACTCAGCCACATATCTAAAAATGCATACAGTTCTGTTCCTTAAGTTTTTTCAATTCACAATATATACTGA
This sequence comes from Cephalophus harveyi, assembly GCA_006410635.1. Taxonomy (NCBI): domain Eukaryota; kingdom Metazoa; phylum Chordata; class Mammalia; order Artiodactyla; family Bovidae; genus Cephalophus; species Cephalophus harveyi. The sequence continues at coordinate 12,759 of SJYT01069008.1, read as the reverse complement.
ACATTGTTGTATGTCAGTAAATGGAAAACTCAAACTTTACACTTGGAGCATCACTCCATGATGGGATTCTGTGTTCACTGTTGTATCCTAGCACCTAGAACACTGCTTGAACATAATAAACACATACAATTATTTCTTGGATGAATGAATATAGGTTCATTCATTTTAACAGCTTCTTTTTTTATAGCATTCAACTGTATGTGTGTATAATAAGAAACAAGTAGATAGACATTTAGCTACTATTGTTTTCCTTCCACAAGTAGAATTGTAGGCTAAAATTTTAGATGGCATTTCTGGTCAAAGGGTGTACTTTATATATATTGACAAATTTCATTTCAAAGACCTTGTGTCAATTTTCTATCATAAACAATGTATGTATTCATTAATTTCCCTAACTCAGTGTAGTTCAAAATACTATTAAACTATCACATCCTTTGATGTTTTCCTATATAATAATCTAAAGAGTCAGACATGACTTAGCAACTAAAGAACAACAATGATGGATATCATTGGGTTCAATGTAGAAAATGTCAGGGGAAACATTATATTCAGTTAATATTTTCCCATCGTTCATCAAGCACCTTTACTAATATTTCTCAGTTGATCACAAACACCAAGAACTTGCAATCAGGCAATAGTGAATCTGCAGAATCGCCCAAGACTTAGCATAAAACCCATGTCNCCCAGTAGGATAAATTCAGAAGGACTTGATATGTTGTCCCATCTCATAGTTTTGATTTTGCTAAAGAGAAGTAAAATATAAATTAATAGACTCTCCTTTCACCTGAAGCATGCTTTTTTCTAGTACATTTAAGTTTATCCTCACTGAGATATGGTAAGTACAATATTTACCTGTGATGTTTCTTTCATCCAATAATGTGGAGAATTCAGGGTGAAATATATTTTTCTACCTCCTTTTTAGTTTCTGAGCTACTTAGAGACTTTGGGAAAATCAGTTATAAGAGGTACCACAGAGAGAGACCAGAGAGAGAAATGGACAGAGATAGAGAATTCCTTTTTTAACATCTGCATTCTTCAATAATCATATTTCTTAGAGCAGTTTTAGGTTTATAACAAAATTGAGAGGGAGATACAGAGATTTCCCATATATTCCCTACTCCCACACATGCATCACCTTGTGCGTTATCAATGTCACTCAGTAGAGTGAAACATTTTTTCACAAGGATGAATCTACATGGACATACTATAACCACCCAAAGCCCATAGTTTATCTTAGAGTTCACTCTTAAAAAAAATTTTTTTTTAACGGAAGTATAATTGCTTTACAGAATTGTGTTGGTTTCTGCCAAACATGGTTCATTGTAGTAGGGCTTGGACAGAGTTTGGGGCACAGGAAAAAGTATTTGCTTAGAAATTTTAGTGGATAAATTTGTCTGGGTAATTCCTTGTCTGTTTTTGAATCATCTGTACTTTGTATTTGTGTGATTCCGCCATCACTCATCCTGGACTTTGGATGCTGAATTCTGATATTATCATGCAAGCTTTTCTTTCCCATTGCTGTTGTACATATATCCTTCCTGCCTCAGCAAGTTATTATTTGAGGAGAGAAGATGGAAACAGAGACATAGATCCAGCATGACATGGACAGAGAACTTCTTTATTTTATGTTTTTTTACTGTTTGCTAGGCCTCCACCTTGTGGATTCTAACATTGTTGTCTGTATATGTGCAAAGGTATTTATTTTTAAGTGTGAATTTGCCCCTAGAACTATATCAACCATAGACGCAGATGCCCAGGACTTACCTGATCATTAAGAAACACTTCTTGAATCTGAGTGATTTCTTTGGAGGTAACTGCAGGGCTCTTCCTATTGGATGAACTACAGTGACATGCTCCGTGCCTTTGTCCTGTGCCCTGTCTTCAAGTCCCTAGAGTTCAATTTGGAAAACAAGTAAAAGGCAGTCAATTTTCTCAATTCTATTTGAGAAAGTAAGGTATTCCTCTAAGGAACCAAGCGAATATTTCATGCCTTCTTCTCCAAGTAGCCCTGTCTGTCCCCATATTTCTCAAAATCCTTGGCATGCCTGTACTTTTCTGGAAAAGGAAATAATCAGCAACATGAAAGGCAATTTATGGAATGAGAGAAAGCATTTTCAGCCATATCTGATAAGGAATTAATATCCAAAAAATATAAGAAACTCATAGAACCCAGTACTAGAACCCCCAAATAACCCAGTTTTTAAATTGGCAAGAGATTTGAATAGGCATTTCTCCAAAGAAGACATGCAAATAGACAACAAGTAGAAGCGCTCCACTTCACTCGTCATCAGTAAAATGCAGGTAACAAGCACGATGAAATATCACCTCATGCTTATTAATATAAGAAACTCATAGAACCCAGTACTAGAACCCCCAAATAACCCAGTTTTTAAATTGGCAAGAGATTTGAATAGGCATTTCTCCAAAGAAGACATGCAAATAGACAACAAGTAGAAGCGCTCCACTTCACTCGTCATCAGTAAAATGCAGGTAACAAGCACGATGAAATATCACCTCATGCTTATTAGAATGGCTACTATCCAAAACGAATGACAGCAAGTGTTGGTGAGGATGTGGAGAGAAACGAACCCAAGAATACTTCTGGTGGGAATGTAAATTGATATAGTCTTTATGAAAAACAACATCAGTTCAGTTCAGTCGATCAGTCGTGTCTGACTCTTTGAGACCCCATGAATCGCAGCACGCCAGGCCTCCCTGTCCATCACCATGCATCTTTTCATGTGTTTGTTAACCATCTGTATGTCTTCTTTGGAGAAATGTCTGTTTAGTTCTTTGGCCCATTTTTTTAAAACTGGAGGTTAATTACTTTACAATGTTGTATTGGTTTTGCCATACATCAACATGAATCTGCCACAGGTATACATGGGTTCCCCATCCTGAACCCCCCTCCATCCTCCCTCCCTGTACCATCCCTCTGGGTTGTCTCAGTGCACCAGCCCCAAGCATCCAGTATCATGCATTGGGTCGTTTATTTTTCTGTAATAGAGCTGCAGGAGTTGCCTGTATATTTTTGAGATTAATTCTTTGTTGGTTGCTTCATTTGCTATTATTTTCTCCCATCCTGAAGGCTGTCTTTCCCCCTTGCTTATAGTTTATTATTTATTTTTTAATTTAAGGATAATTGCTTTGCAGAATTCTGTTGCTTTCTGTCAAACATTATGAGCTTTTGGACTGTAATCTGCCAAGCTCCTCAATCCATGGGATTCTTTAGATGAGAATACTAGAGTGGGTTGCCATGCCCACTCTTCCCAACCCAGGAGTTGAACCTGAGACTCCTATGTCTCTTGTGTTGCAGGTAGATTCTTTACCCACTTATATTCCTTCCAACAGTGTACAAGGGTTTCCTTTTTTTTATCTTAAAAAAAGTTTTTTTTTTTTTAAGTAATAACCATTCTAACAGGTGTGTGATGATAACTTATCATGATTTTGATTTTCACTTCCCTATTGGTGATGCTGGTTATCTTTTCATGTACCTCTTGGGCATTTGTATGTCTTTTTTGGAAAAAAGTCTATTCAGTTGTGCTTTGACCAGTTTTTAATTGAGTTACTTGTTTTTCCACAAAGTTGTATGAGCTCCTTATTTATTTTGGATATTAACCCCTCACCAGATGTATGGTTTGCAAAGATTTTTCATGTTATGTAGCTTGCCTTTTCATTTTGTTGATGGTTTCCTTTGCTGTGTAGAAATCTTTTAGTTTAAACAGTCTGCTTAATTATGTTTGTTTCTGTTGTCTACACGTTTAATGCCATACTAAAAAAAATTATTGTTAAGACTAATGTCAAGGAATTTTCTCTGTGTTTTCTTCTAGAAGTTTTATAGTTCCAGGATTTACAGTTAAGTTTTTATGCCATTCTGAGTTGACTTTTGTATATGGTATAAGATTAGGGTACAAATTCATTCTTTTGCATGTGGCTATTCGTGAAGAGTCCAAAGTGAAGAATTCATTCAATTCCAGCTCCGCCCAGAACTGTAAGGAACGTTTTAATTCATTCACTCAGTAAATATATCCTGAAGTCTGCTGTGTACCAGGGAGTTTAGTAAGTTCTAGAATACAGCAGTAAATAAAATAAAGCACATGTACTCACAGAGTTTGAATTTTAGTGAGGAAAGACAGATATGAAACAAATAAAAATATAATACACCCCAAAGTCACATGGGACATTGTAAAAAAATGTACAACAAGTGAACATAGTGTGACAGGGGAGGTAGTAATTCAGAAAGCACAGTCAGGGAAGGGCTCTCTGAAAGAGGAATATTTGATCAGAGATCCAAACGAAGTGAAACAGCAGAGTCTCTCAAGCTCACACAATCAGAACGTCTGTTTTAAAGGAAGAGCACAAGTAACTACAACAAATATATGCACATTTTTATTGTTTTATGTAGGTATATTTTTGTGATGTTACTTAATATGTATAAATTTAAAACAAGCTTTACTCTTAATCGCTACGAACAAAGTTAGTGGAGGTGATGGAATTCCAGTTGAGCTGTTACAAATCCTGAAAGATGATGCTGTGAAAGTGCTGCACTCAATCTGCCAGCACATTTGGAAAACTCAGCAGTCGCCACAGGACTGGAAAAGGTCAGTTTTCATTCCAATTCCAAAGAAAGGCAAGGCCAAAGAATGCTCAAACTACCGCACAATTGCACGCATCTCACATGCTAGTAAAGTAATGCTCAAAATTCTCCAAGACAGGCTTCAGCAATACATGAACCATGAACTTCCTGATGTTCAAGCTGGCTTTAGAAAAGGCAGAGGAACCAGAGATCAAATTGCCAACATCTGCTGGATCATGGAAAAAGCAAGAGAGTTCCAGAAAAACATCTATTTCTGCTTTATTGACTATGCCAAAGCCTTTGACTGTGTGGATCACAATAAACTGTGGAAAATTCTGAAAGAGATGGGAATACCAGACCACCTG
>SJYT01069007.1:396115-433340 GCA_006410635.1 Cephalophus harveyi | reverse complement strand
TTTCTCATGATGTACTCTGCATAGAAGTTAAATAAGCAGGGTGACAATATACAGCCTTGACGTACTCCTTTTCCTATTTGGAACCAGTCTGTTGTTCCATGTCCAGTTCTAACTGTTGCTTCCTGACCTGTATACAGATTTCTCAAGAGGCAGGTGAGGTGGTCTGGTATTCCCATCTTTTTCAGAATTTTCCACAGTTTATTGTGATCCACACAGTCAACTCATTGCATAAGACCCTGATGATGGGAAAGATGGAAGACAGGAAGAGAAGGGGATGATAAAGGATAAGATGGTTGGATAAGCATCATTGACTCAATGGACTTGAGTCTGAGCAAAAGGAGACAGCAAAGGACAGGGAAGCCTGGCTTGCTACAGTCCATTGGGGTTGCAAAGAGTCAGACCCAACTTAGTGACTGAAAAACAAGATGTGTGACATGAACATTTGGGTGTATGACAATTCCCCTTCCTAAGAATGGAAAGATTAGGGGAGGTGCAGGTGCGCTGGTTCAGAAATCAAGACTTCTGTTTTGGCTGGTAGGTTTTATGTGCAGAGTAGATATTCATGTAATGATGGTCTATGTGAGTCTGGAGGTCAGTGAAGAATAAAGTGAGAGTGGGAGGTTGAGAGTTGTTGGTCATAGGCATTTAGATAATATTAATATTTAAAGCCGAGTGTCTGGATGAGATCACTTGGGAGTGTAAAGAAGAGGCCCAAGGACACAACTCCGGATTTGACAGCATTTGGAGGTCAAGCAGAGATGAAGGAGCAGGCAAAGGAGCTCTCAGTGAGTTAGGAAAAGCCAAAAGGATGCAGTGTTACAGAAATTAAGAGTGTTATAAGAGTTTGGTTTTTATTTACTTATTTTTTAGTTGCCAACTGTGTTGACAGCTTTGAAAAGTCAGGCAAGATAAAGCCTGAGAAGCCACCACTGGATCTGGCAACAGGAACATCATCAGAGACCTCATCCAAAGCAATCTCAGTGATGTCATGGGCACTCAGGTCTGGCAAGAGACAGTGAGTTAGAGACTGTGAGGTGAAAACCCAGAGGGGGCTTCTAGAGACAACTCTTTCAATAAGTTTTATCGGAGGGTGAGTGGAATCTGGGATCAAAGTAGAGTTTCTGAAGAGGAGCGATTCTAGGACACAGTAGTGTGTGGAGCTGGAGATGATCCAGGACACTGATAATGCAAGAACAAGGGAAACCTATGGACATGAAGTCCTGAAGATAGACTCCACCGCAAAACTGGAGAGTCTGGCCTTTGGTAGAAACAGAGCTTCCTAGTCCATAGTACAAGATGGTAAGCAGGGAATAGACTAGAGATATTGAGTGTCAATAGTTTTGGTGATGAAGAGAGATTCTTACTGCTTGTTTTTAACTATTCGATGAATTATGAGATAAGTAATCAGGCAGGGATGGGCTGGTAGTGGTGGTGGCGGTGGCAGGCTCAGGTGTATAAGGACTGAGAGGAGAAAGGATGAAACAAGCATTTTGGAAAGTGGAGAAGAGAGCATACATATATGATTAATGCAGAATGTATACATATATATTATATTTTCCATATTGTTCATTGTTGTTCAGTTGCTAAGATCTATCTGACTCTTTGCAACCCATGGACTGCAGCATGCCAGGCTTCCCTGTCCTTCACTATCTCCCAGAGTTTGCTCAAATTCATATCCATTGAGTTGGCGATGCCATATAGAGAATATTATTCTAGTCATAGAAAGATAAGAGAACCTGAATATTGTTCTGATGGAGCATAAATATTTTTAGACACAGATACTGAGATAGCTGGAATTGAGGGGCAGTACCCTGGGGTGCCTCACATAGATGGAGGGTCTGGAATAGTATTTTGAAGGAACATACTGTCAGATGAGACAGGAAAAGTGTGTATCATGCAAAGTGGATTTGGTTAACTAGATCAGAAAGCAGAAGCTAATATAAAATATAGCTGAAAAATAGAAGGGGTTGGATCTGGTGTGTGAAATATTGGCAGGATTTCATTTCAGTTATAATAGAGAGGGGAAAAATGAGATTTAGGCAGATTCTAGATCATACATTAATTTATTCCATCATTCATAACTCTTTTAACTGTTATACACTGTGGGACATACAGAAATGAATAAGACACAGATTGTACTCTCAATAAACTTGAAATTTAAACTACTAGCTTTAACAGAAAGCTGCTTCTCAGTAGAGGTGTAAAAGCGCAATTCAAGGGGACAGAGTAAGATGAATAATTATTCCTGATTAGAAGGATCAAGGAGTGTTTCTTGAGGGTATTATTTGAGCTGGAATTTGCAGGAGTAGAATCAGAGAATGAAGAAAATCAGACTCATGGAGGCATGTTGCAGATAGAGTTTTCCAGAACCAGATGTTGAGATGGAGTTTGGGATCAAGCTCTCTGGTAGAGATTAACACCTGAGAAAAGAAGAGGAAGGAAGTAGAATTACATAGAGGGAGATGTCAGTCTGTTACCAGACCCCCCAAAACCTCAACCCACATTTTAGGGAGCTCTGGAGCAAGGACTGCCCTGCTGAGTGGTCCAGAGTAACTTTGGAACGGCTGCACCTTTATGAGCCCACCTGACTCAGTCCCTGATTTGTGAGCTTCCCAGGAGTGAAGTGGAAGAAGCGGACCCTGAAGTTGCTGTCAACTAGAAACTGTCTGCAACCATATGTGCTGTAGCCGTTAGCAGCTTCCTCCTTGAGGGGGAACCTGGATGGTGCATCTTTGTATGGGATATAACGTGTAAGTGCATGGTATGTCCCCTCATGGTTCCAGAGGGGTTGGAAGAGAGACTAGGGCAAAAGATCCCTGGGGAATAAAACTGGACAGATTGTTTGGGATTATGATTTGCAAGTCATGCATGAGCATTGGAACGTTTTTGTTCCTATGAGGATCTTAGGTCTATATAATGCTTGAGTGCTCTGCTTTCAGGAACGAACTCCAGGTAGTGGACCTAGGGCAGCAGAACCTCTTAGAAATAATATTTGCCATAAAGCAAGCTGCCTAATGAATTTGGTAGTGGGAAATGAAGGGTGGGGAAGACCACACACTATGTCCATTTTCAGTTGGATCCCTTGTTCTTGGATAACAGTGTTTATGTTGGTTCACTCAGCACAGACATCTATCCTTTCCCCTTTAATCACAACGAAAATGTTTTGAAGGGACCCATATAGCCCCTCTTTTTGAAAAAGCTAAAACATACCTGTGTCAGAAGACTATACCAGCATATATTTTTCAAGTATTTTGGGCTTTCCTAGTGGCTCAGGTGGTAAAGAATCCACCTGCAATGCAGGATATCTGGGTTCAGTCCCTGGGTTGGGAAGCTCTCCTGGGGAAGAGAATGGCTGCCAGCTCCAGTATTTTTGCCTGGAGAATTCCATGGACAGAGGAGCCTGGTGGGCTACAGTCCATGGGGCTGCAAAGAGTCGGACATGACTGAGCGACTAAGACTCACTTTTCTTTTGTTCTCGTGCTTAAGCTGTTTAGGCATTGAGTTGATTTGTTTTCCATTTGCTCTCAGCCCATCATGATTGATAGTGAATTCTTTTGGCAGGGGAATGTGGAGAGAGATTTTTCTATTTAAAAATTAGAAATAGTCTGTGTCCAGAAGGAGCAGGAGACATGAATTGGCTCAGTCAGGAAGCCAGGGTGGGTGGAAGGCAGCAGGCAGCTTCCAAGAATTTGGGCCCGGGGTGTGGTGCCCTCTTGTGACTGGGCTGTAGAATGTTAAATGAGGACTCAGCATCCCAATGTAGAATTTCTAAGTCTTTCAGAAACCAGCAGTGGAGCAGGTGACCAAGTCCAAATAGAAGCACAGAGGACTTGAGAGTATAAAGATAGTATCAGGAAGCAGAAAGGCCAAGCCTGGAAGAATCATATTCATTCACTAGCATGCCACTTTAACTGCTTCTTAATGTAATGACTGTGCAGGGCTTCACTGCCACAGTTATTTTCTAGTTAGACTCATGGAAAAATTACTGAGGAAATAATATCAGATTTTTATCTGGATATTGTTATTTAGTTTAAATCTTTTCCAAGTTGTATATTAGTTTTCAAGTGGTTATTTTACTTGGTTAGTTAAATACGGAATTATTATATACTTAGTATATGCTACTATCAGAGATGCCATCCTATATGGGTCATGAAGCCGTCACTCAAGAAAGACCTTTCACTTGGTATGAGTTTGCCCAAATTCCATATATAGAGTCTCAGAGAAAAGGAATAAGTTTTTTATTTTTTTTTTTAGGAATAACTTTTTATTGCTAGTCTTATAAACCCGAATGAGCAAACCTCACAGCTCTACATTTTTAAAGTCTAGGCATCATAAAGTTAGACTAAAACCTGATAACACACATCTTATTGTCACTTTAAATTTATTAATCAAAAATTTGTCAAAGATGTCTTTGTGTTTCATGACTGTTGATCATAGATATCACTTTACATGCTTTGGCTTGTGAATTCAGATCATTATGGAGTTTATTTCAAACTGGAAGTCAGTTTATTTGGCCAGTGTCTGTAAGAATCAATTTCTTCATGTTAGTAAAGTTTTGGCCCTTCAAATTATTATTTATCTGTTTTTGGTAATTTGTTGTTTTATTCTTCACAGGATGCTTTTGTCAGACATGGTAAAAAATATATAAAGTTGAAAAAGATAATATTGGCTAAAATTTTAAAGTAAAAAAATCCACACTAGTGGTCTCCATGTGCTTCTTTCTTAATGTTTTCTTACTGAAAGCACTCTATTGTGCTGTACACTAACATTTTATAGGTCCCTCTAAAATAGAATGGAAAGTGTGCTCCCTGCAGTAAGGAGTGAGGGTACTGTTATTTTACAGTTGTGTCTTTGATATCACAACTAGATTTTCAGATTTCAGGTATCAAAGTTACAACTGTATAAACCATGTCCAAATGCATTATCCATAATTTAGTTTTGTACTGTTCTGTGAAAGAGGAAATGAATCTCCATCTCCTCCTTCCTGAAAAATGTTTGATTTCCTATCTCATTACCATTCATTCCTCCCTAAAACCCTGATCTTGATGTTTGTGCATAATATTTGTGCTGAGTTTATAAACTTATTCAATGTTCTTAGTTCCCCTAAACCAGCTATGATAATGTTGATGTATTATTTATTGATTCTGCGATCTATTTAGGATTAGTAGACCATGTCTATTTTCTTAAATGTCTGTGCCATCTGTATCATTTACAGTTCAGTTGGAGAGTTAATCCTAACACACATAAACTTTAGCAAGTTGTTTAGTGCTTAACCATGATGGTGATTGTAAGAGCAATAAGAATTCCAGTTACAGAAGAAAGAGCTCCGTTAAGTGCTAAATATCAGATTTAATGTAGGAGAGAGCTCTTGAAGTACCTGAAAAGATGGGTAAGACATGAATTTTTTAAAGAAAAGGACAAAGTGTTCCAAGTTAATAAATATCCAGAATAAAGACAAGGAGTCTTCAGTACATGAAATACTGTCCTAATCTCAGGGCTTCAGTTCTTCTAGCTTTCCTGAATGAATGTTTATGTGTCTATCTCAGTATAAATGTGTTTTCAGTTCAGATCAGTCACTCAGTTGAGTTTGACTCTTTGTGACCGCAAGGACTACAGCATGCCAGGCTTCCCTGTCCATCACCCACTCCTGGAGCCTACTCAAACTCATGGCCATCGCATTGGTGATGCCATCCAACCATCTCATCCTCTGTTGTCCCCTTCTCCTCCCGTTTTCAATCTTTCCCAGAATCAGGGTCTTTTCCATTGAGTCAGTTCTTCACATCAGGTGGCCAAATTATTGGAGTTTTAACCTCAACATCAGTTCTTCCAATGAATATTCAGGACTGATTTCCTTTAGGATGGACTGGTTGGATCTCCTTGTAGTCCAAGGGACTCTCAAGAGTCTTCTCCAACACCACAGTTCAAAAGCATCAATTCTTCAGCACTCAGCTTTCTTTATAGTCCAACTCTCACATCCATACATGACTACTGGAAAAAACCAAAGCTTTGACTAGATGGACTTTTGTTGGTAAAGTAAAGTCTCTGCTTTATAGCATGCTGTCTAGTTTGAACATAGCTTTTCTTCCAAGGAGCAAGTATCTTTTAATTTCATGGCTGCAGTCACCATCTGAAGTGATTTTGGAGCCCAAAAAATAAAGTCATTTTTTTAAGGGGTTCCATAAGTCAATGTATATTACATATATGAATATATATGCATGTTTGAGCTCATTTGCAGTTAGAAATTTGGCCCAGCTATTGATGAAACATCTTGTTTAATTGGGTTGTCCCCCTTTGCACTGGTCCAATTCTTTTGCTGGGTTGATCATATTGAATAATTGTCTTCATATTGAGTAGATATAGTTTCAGCATTCTTAATGAGGAACACAGTAATTTTCTCTCAGTATTTCTGATTAACCTTTGTTGCCCAAGTGTGCCAAAATGTGAGAAGTCTTTTGGCCATAACCCTTGTCCTGAGGCCTAAGTTTTTTCATTTTGTTTTTAAATGTATTTATTTTTAATTGAAGGATAATTGGTTTATAATATTGTGTTGGTTTCTGTCATACATCAACATGAGTCAGCCATAGATATACATATGCCCCACCCCCACCCCATTGCATCCTTCTTTGTTGTCATAGAGCCCCAGTTTGAGTTCCATGAGTCATACAGCAAATTCCCACTGCCTATCTCTTTTACATATGGTAGTGTATATGTTTCTGCTAAGTTTTAGTTCCCTTAAAAATCAGAAGCCAGTATGACACATGCTGAATGGGTTTTACATCCCTGAGAATGTTTGGAGTAAAATGAAAATATGTTATTTACTAGTTATATTAGCCAAATTGTTTTGTTTTAATTAATTTATTCATTTATTTAATTAGGTAATACATAGGGATTGGGCAAATGATTCAAATAGTACGGAAATGGCATAGAGTACCTAGTCCCTCAGAATTCTGCCTTTGAGATTCAAATATTATCAATGCCCTGTGTATCCTTTCAAATAAATGCATGCATTGAAGAGTATACATTTGTGTGTACATATTAATATGTACACATATATTTGTATATCCCTTTTTATAAATAAATGTATGCTATAATAGCATTCTATACACACAATATGTTTGTAAATCAGTTCATCAGTATGTACAGAGCAGTTATAGGAGTTTGAAAAGAGGTCTTGAAAATACATAACTCAAAATTTTGTTGTTAGTCATACAATTTGAAGAAATATGTCTTCAATACCTTCTCTATCATCTACTCACATATAAAGATCAAGGTCACATGTTCCCTTTCTAATTCTCATTCTTAGTTATTCTCTTGCAGAATCTATTGCTCTCTTGTCTGTGTTCTCTAAATAATTTGTATATTATATATACTATGTTTATGACCCTCATAATATTAAAGGTTTTTTGTTTGCTTGTTCTTCTGTTTTCATCCACAAATAGATAGTGAATACCTTTAAACTCTTCTTTTTCTGGATCTTTTTTCTCTGGTACAGAGTCTGGTATGTAAATAGGTACTCAATAAATATTTGTCTGATTTTTTTTTTTTAAGCGTTAGGCCCTTAACTTTCATTGCTGATAGAATCCGTATTTTCCCCTCATTGTTGTTGTTCTTTGGTATTTGACTTGAATACTTATCTCCCCAATGATAACTTTCTTAAACCACGGAGCAGGAAAAGAATTAGGTTGAAAAATAAAACAAATATGCCACCTGGAAATATTTATTCAGTGCCCCTTTTATAAACTTTTATGAGAAAAATAAATGATCCTTTGCATTTTGTATTAACAATTGCTGAAGAAAGGCTGACAATTGCCAAAATAAATCTACAGCTCTCAGCCTGGAGCAATTGCCCATAGATGTGTTTGCATATACACTTCTTGAACCTACTCCATGATATATGCACCCATTTGTGTACTGCTCACAAAGATGCTTCATGTCATTACTTCTGAAATCTTCATGTTTGGCTTAGTCAAGCAGACTTCTTTAATAGCATCATGGATTTTGTTGCCTTGCTGTAAGAATACAGTGCTATATATTCATTTATCTGTGCTCTGTTCATTTATATCATCTTCCCTCGCTTGCAATATTTAATAGAACTTTTGATGTAAATGCAAATAATTGAAAGCATTATTTTTTATTTGTTCCCATTATGGAGCTTGTGGTTCTGTTTTAAACATCCTTACTGAATGCATGAGCATTTTTCTTCATTTTGCTTTGAAGATCTTTTAAGACTCATCTTTAAACTGCTTCATTATGTCTTTCAGAAATACAGTTCTCGTTTAACAACTAATCAGGAAATTCAAAGTATTTGAAATATGTTAGGAAAAGCAGATGTTTGCTATTTAAAGTACTGCAGATGATTGTTATTTCTTTTTCTAGTCAAAAGACGTTCATATCCACTAAATAAATGTATTGTCTTGAAGTGTGCATCCTTCTGTGTCACAGTGGAGGGAAGTCTTCACTGCTAGAGTAAGAAATGAAACTGTTCTGCTAATGTTCTGCTTAACTATTCATTTTGCACAGTAGGAAAGCTGGGGTTGGGAAAACATCAGTAAATTTCACTCTTCTCAGCCTAACAGGAAAAATATTGCAAAACCAATTCTGTTTGAAAGTGGTGGAGTTGCCTGTTGTCAGAGAGATGATGATAGAGGCTCAGGGAGGCCTTTGAAGCATCACCCTGGGCTGGAGCTCACAGAGGAGCAGAACAGGTTAAGGAGATAGTATCCGCATCTGTCGGAGCAAAGAAACGGCCCGGACAAAGTTGCTCAGGATGAATGAGATGGGGGAGTGGCACACATCCTGGGAAGAACACAGAATGCAAAATCCGAATGGGAAACCCGCTGTGGAGGAAACCAGAACCCAACAAGTAGGGACATCCCTCCCAGGTCCTTCAAGCTGTACTTCAGATGTGTTGGAACGAATTTCAGTGTCCTTAAATACAGGAAAACAGAATGAGTTATAAAGCTGGGTGGCAGAACTAAGGAAACAGGATGCATTTACAGAAACAGCCAGGGAGGGACCTTCCTGGTGGTCCGGTGGTTAAGACTCTGCGCTTCCCAAGCAGGCGGTCCGGGTTCGATCAGTGGTCAGGGAAACTAGATCCCACATGCCGCAACTAAGACCTGGCGCAGCCAAATAAATTTTAAAAAAAAAGAAAGAAAAGAGCCTGAAAAAAGAGAAAAAATAGCAAGGGACAGCTGAACACGGATGGGACCCGCTCTGCAGCCCGGGGCCACTGGGGAGATTCGTGGTTCCCTCAGTGCCATCCCCACGCCCGCAGCCCCTGGGAACTTGTTAGAAATGCACGCCCTTGGGCCCCGATGCTGGGCAGCGCTTTATCACACCCTCCAGGCGGCTCTGCTGCCCTCTAATATTTGGCGACCACTGGGCTAGCTTGTACGTCAAGGCTGTATATTGTCACCCTGCTTATTTAACTTATATGCAGAGTACATCATGAGAAACGCTGGACTGGAAGAAACACAAGCTGGAATCAAGATTGCCGGGAGAAATATCATTTATCTATGTACTTTAAAAAAAACTTTGGAGTTTATTTGGTTCAGCATTCTGTTTTGGGATTGCAGGCATGGATACACGGAAAGGCTTATCCAAAATTGCCTGATGATTTGGTGGCATAGTTGGGGTTGGAATCTAGGTCTCCAGGTTATGCATCTAGAATTCTTCTGTATTTCTCTGACATATGATAAATAAGCTGCTTTTAATTTCATGGCAGTATTTTGCTTGATAGTCTGATTTGGCAGGAGAAGCAAGCTGAGAGAAAGAGGAAAACCATATTTGTGGAAAAGATGGAGGAAGAAGAAAAAAGTGAAACTGGTTGGCAAATAAGGAGGAACTTTGGGAGAACAAAAATATCTATTGGGGAATGTTTTTGGTTTCTGGAATATGGTGTATGGTATATCTTCTTTTTTGCTTCCCCTGAACTCTTCAGCAAACATCTGTTTCTCAGTTCCACTGTGGAGTTGGATCACTTTGATGGAGTTGACTAAAATGCTGAGAATAACCTCTGAATGGATGAGGTCAAGAGCCCAGACTGTCACGTGGAAGACTGTCACACATTTATTCATGGGATTATGTGACTAAAGTCTCTTCTCTAAACCATGAACTCTACAAGAATAAGCCATGGATCTTTTGTTCACCATTGTATCTTTAATATCATGTATATTGCCTGGCATGTAATACATCCACCATAAAATTTTGCAGTCAGTTAGGACACCGAATATGACTTCTTTGCAAAGGATATATATCAGGCACTTGATCTTCTGGACAGTTTAATCTCAGGACAGCTCTACAAGGTATTTATTTCTAACTGCCAGTGTAGATTAGGGAGCTGAAACTTGGGAACACCATGTCACTATTCAAGGGCACACAACTCATTAGTGACAGTGCTGGTACACTGAAAGAATGTGAGGGCTATCTGACTTCAAATGTCATGGCTAGGGGACAGTTCAAGATGACAGTGTAGGGAGACCCTGGACTCACTTCTCCATAGAAACACTGAATCTATACATACATAGAGCAGTTTCTCCCAGAAGAACTGAGGGCTGATTGAACAACTTCTGTACAACAACAATAAAGGGCCCATGTAGAGGTGGATAGGAAAAACAGAGGGGTCATATTGACAGGAGCCACACCCCCAACACAGTGATCTGCAGTAGAGAAGGGTGACACTGAAGGGCCCCATGTGTGCATTTACACCCTCTGGGGCATAGTGAAAAGACAATGATTTAAAGGGTGCCTAGACCGTACATGGGGAGAAGGCACTGGCAACCCACTCCAGTACTCTTGCCTGGAAAATCCCATGGACGGAGGAGCCTGGTGGGCTGCAGTCCATGGGGTCATGAAGAGTTGGACACAACTGAGCGACTTCACTTTCACTTTTCACTTTCCTGCATTGGAGAAGGAAATGGCAACCCACTCCAGTGTTCTTGCCTGGAGAATCCCAGGGACGAAGGAGCCTGGTGGGCTGCCGTCTATCGGGTTGCACAGAGTCGGACATTAGTGAAGCGACTTAGCAGCAGCAGCAGACCATACATGAAGGAAATACATTTACTAAACCTAGAGTGTCTGCCAAATGGGCAGGGAACTGCACAAACTCTCTCCAGGGTCAGAGGTCCTGGAAAGTGCCATTTTTTTAAAACTTCTTCCTCCATCTAGAGATGAGATGGGAACATGATCTAAGCATTCTGCCTATCTGCCAGGACTGCCCTCTGCCACATCAGCTCTATGTTCCCCTCGCCCCACCACTACTCACACCACCAGGGTGGCCCCTGCCCTATGCTTGTGCTTACCCCAGCTCTAGCTTTCCTGCTAGGTCCTGGTGCAGAGCACCATGGGACAGCCCTAGTGTGTACCTACTCCAAATCCAGCCAGCCTGCCAGCCAAAGCTGCCTGGTGCCTTGTTTACCCAGAAGATTCCCTAATACAAGTCCACACTAATAAAACCAGGAGAGGTTCCTGTTTTGCCTAATTCATTGAAACAGTCACTGAGAGTCAAACAACATGAGGAAGCAGAGGGATATGTTCTAAACAAAAGAACAAAATGAAACTCCAGAAGAAATCTGTTGAAACAGACAAGTAATTTACTTGATAAAGAGTTCAAAGAAATGGTCATAAAGATGCTCACCAAGCTCAGAGGAATGTAGGAATGCAGTGAAACCTTCAACAAAGAGGTGGAAAATATAAGAAAGAACCAATCATAGCTGAAGAATAAAATGAACACTAGGTAGAATCAATAGCATATTAGATGATACAGAAGAATGGATCAGCAATTGGGAGGATACAGGAATGGAAATCACCCAATCAAGACAGCAAAAAGAAAAAAAAAATTAAGATTAGGATAGTTTAAGGGGCTTCTGTGACAACATCAAGTGTACCAAAATTTGCAGCTATAGGGTCCCATAAGAAGAGAGCAAGGGGCAGAAAACTTATTTGAAGAAATGGTGGCAGAAAACTTCCCTCATCTGAGGAAGGAAATAGATATCCAGGTCTAGGAGAAGGCAATGGCAACCCACTCTAGTACTCTTGCCTGGCAAATCCCATGGATGGAGGAGCCTGGTAGACTGCAGTCCACGGGGTCGCTAGGAGTCGGACACGACTGAGCAACTTCACTTTCACTTTTCACTTTCATGCACTGGAGAAGGAAATGGCAACCCACTCCAGTGTTCTTGCCTGGAGAATCCCAGGGATTGGGGAGCTTGGTGGGCTGCTGTCTCTGGGGTTGCACAGAGTTGGACACGACTGAAGCAACTTAGCAGCAGGAAGCATAAAGAGTTCAGAACAAGATGAACCCAAAGAGATCCACACCAAAACATATTACAATGGAAAAACTTAGAATTTTAGAGATGACCAAAAAAAAAAAAAGTTACATCAGCTAATATTTCAGCAGAAACTTGTGGGTCCAAAGACCCACAGATAATATATTCAAAGTGCAGAGAATACTCTGACAAGGCTGTGTAGAATTGAAGGAGAGATATAAAGAGTTTCCCAGGGAAGCAAAACTTAAGAGTTCATCACTACTAAACTGGCCTTACAAGAAATGTTAAAGATTGTTTTTTGAGCAGAAAATAAAGGTCATAACCGGAAATAAAATATATGAAAGAAAAAGCTGTCTCTGGTGAAGGCAGTAAGAAGGTGTCTCTAGTTAAGGCAACAGATCAGCAATTTATAAAGCAAATATGAAGGTACAATCAATTATAACTACAGTAAATAGTAAAGGGATATGCAAAAAGATGTAATTATTATTTAAAAACATGAAATGTGAGAACGGTAGTAAAAATATAGTGCTCTAAGAATATATTCAAAATGTATTGATTATAGGTTTAAAATAAACTGATGTGTGTGTGTCTGTATGTACACAGTTTTAATCTATATAATGGATATTACGCAGCCATATAAAGGAATGAAAACTTGCCATTTGTGGTAACACATATATACCTAGAGGATGTTACACTAAATGAATGTTATACAGAGAAAGATAAATACTATATAATTTTCACTTATCTGTGGAATCTAAAAAACAAAACAAATGACAAAATGTAACAAAACAGAAGCAGGGTCATAGATTTAGAGAATATAATGTGCTTGTGCTTAGTCGCTCAGTCGTGTCCGACTCTTTGTGACCCCTTGGACTGTACCCTGCTAGCCTCCTCTGTGCATTAGGGATTCTCCAGACAAGAATGCAGGGGTGGGTTGCCATGCCCTCCTCCAGGGGATTTTACCAATCCAGGGATCAAACCCAGGTCTCCCGCATTGCAGGCGGATTCTCTGCTGTCTGAGCCTCCAGGGAAGCCCAGAGAATATAATACTGAGTTCTAATTTTCATTTTTTCCTATATGTTTATGATATATTCGTATTTCTTTGTCTTTTGCCTTACTTAACAATTCAACAATGATACATAAGCATGCTTGCTTAGAATCCCAGCCTCATTTTCTGAAACAAGGTCATGTATCACTAGCTTATTTGTGTTGCCCCAATCTTTTACCAGAAGGCTCTTAGGGGATTTGTGAATTAAATCCTTGAGTGTATTTGAAAAGCTTGCCTGGTAACTGGACAGAAAGAGACCCTTAAGTACAAGGTCACCTAACCCAAACCATTATTTGGGTCACATGCAGCTCTAATATTAAGCAGTTAGGAAGACATTCATATAATTAAATGATCCATAGTATCTAATGAATATCCATTTGTCATTCAAAATATTGCTCCCATCAGAGAAAGGTGACAACCATTTATACTCAGCCCTTTGAGCTATAACTTAAAAGATGAGGTTATATCCTTAGGCACATAGAATGGTTTTGACCTCCTTCAGCTTACAAGAAAAAAATGTATACATATCCTTGGCTTTTTCTTTGGTTGTGTTGCCCTTTTTCTTTTCATGCAAATTAATGTCATATTGTATTCAGTCTCTAAAGACTTATCACAGAATTTTGATATTTGCTACAGGGCAAATGAATTATAAAATCATGTTTTTTAAGTATCTTTCATTTCTAGGTTTTGCATGAAGAATTCCCTTGTCTTTTATTGTTCATTTTTCTTTCTATGGATTTCTTTGATTGCTTTTATGGATTTTTTTTTTTTTTTGCTAGTCAGATATAGCTTGATAGCATTCTCTGGAATTTTTTCAAAGATAAATTTGTTTTTGAGCATTCTGGTGGATAGCTTTTACTAAATTTAAATATAAGCATCTATAAACTTTTATAAACCCTATTACACTTGAGACTTAGATGCCATACATTCTTGACTTTCCAGTATATTTGAATTCCACATAATAAATTTTTGTTTTCTGTTTAAAGTAATTACCTTTTCTTTAGACTGGAAGGGTCTAAAACCTTTGAAAAGATCAGAGTAATAAAAAGTAGTACAGGGGAGGGAAAATGGGAAGTGGAGGAGAGTATGTTTTTCAACTCAGGTGAAAAAGCCAGGTACTTAACATAGTAACTAGGAAGATGAAATGAGAAACCTTTGAAGTGTTTTCTACCTTTAAGTAATTTACTTTATCTTCTGTTTCCTTTAAGACTATCTTCTTTCTTTTTCTAGGATACATTATTATTTTGCTTGTTATATTTTAAAGCCTTCCGCTGAGCTTCTCGGGATATGTAGTGATTTTACCTTCTATTCCCTGTGATCCATGCTAATGTAAGAAAGCTAAGATATGCATGATCCAAACATTTCCAGACGAGACACATTATTAGAGTTAAACATACACACCTTTGTCTCCTTGCCAGAAGGATGATAGCAGGGAGGCATGGATACACTGGTGGCTTAGCTCTATTTGGGAACTTTAGAATAAAATTCAGGAGAATAAAGGGTAGATTTTAGGTTTTGAGCCTAAGGCCTTTTTCTTTCACTCCTTTTAGAAGAATTGGTAATGACTTAAATCAATAATAAAATTTTTAATAAGGCTAAGAATTTTCTTGACCTCTTAGTGTCACTTCTGAGAAAGTAGAGAGGGTCCATGCTGCACATAAAATCAAACTGAAACTGTTTAATAACAAATTTCAAGAAACTTATGAGTCTGGGATTAGGTTTATAAATTTTTCTATCATTTGAGTTGAAATGGCATCTAGGACAAATGCTATATCCTCTCTGCTGCTTTTATATTCGGAGAGGATGTATTTGACTATGGATTGGGAGTAGAGAGGGGAAGGAAAGATTACATTTCCAATTCGTACAAATATTAATGCATCCCAAAGCACACAAAAGTCTCTGCAGAATCATATGGAGCTAAATAAAAATCAACATAATGCACTGTTTACCAGCCTAGCATCTAAATGTCAGCTTGGCTAGATTTTTATGGGGGCCTTCTTATATGATAGTCTTGATGTGCTTTTGTCAACTAAGCACGCACCTCTGAAGATTTTCAGATCCTGAAAGGCCTTGAAAATATGAGATGGGGAGATGTGTACTGGCTGTTTGGAACGAAGAATGCTAAACCAGCTTTGGATACTGGTGCTGAAGAAAGAGAAGCAGGCTTTTGTCCTTCACTTTATTCTGGTGCTCACCTCTCCATCCAAGACAGCTGCCAAGAATACCAAGGAGACAGTGCAATGAGGGAGCCACAGAGACTGATGGCGGCCAAAAAAGCTCTGGACCAAAAATAAAGCTTAGACTAGAATATTCAAGAGGCAGCCAAGGGTGAGGCTTCTGCATCGAAAGTCAGAAGCCAGCGCACTTAACCTGACATTTGTCTGGCATTTTTTTTCTCTTCCAGGGTTTTATTTATCTTGAGATTCAAGGACATGAAGCCTCAGGTCACTATACGAAACCCGTATGCGCCTGTCATAGAACACCATTTTACTATGACTCATTTACCTGTGCTTTTGTATAAAACAAACCAGGTCATCTTGTTTCAAATTAAATATATACTCACAAAAGTCAAATGTTCAAGCATATATTTTTACCTTTAGTCTATGTGGGAGGTTTAAGTGACCTCCTTTGGCTGCATTTTTAGAGAACTTTAGGTATAAAAAGCGCTTCTCTAGTAGCTCAGTTGGTAAAGAATCTGCCTGCAATGTAGGAGACCCCGGTTTGATTCCTGGGTCAGGAAGTTCCCCTAGAAAAGTGATAGGCTACCCACTCCAGTATTCTTTGGCTTACCTGGTGGCTCAGATGGTAGTGAATCCGCCTGCAATGTGGGAGACCTGGGTTCAATCCCTGGATTGGGAGATCTCCTAGAGGAGAGCCTGACAACCCACTCTAGTATTCTTGCCTGGAGAAACCCTATGGACAGAGGAGCCTGGCAGGCTACAGTCCATGGGGTCACAAAGAGTTGGACCTGACAGAACAACTGAGCACACAGTACAGCATGGATAAAAAGGCACGCCACACCTAAACTGGAAGAGGTTCCATTCTGTCACTGCACTATGAGAAATGCTACTTACCTGATGTTACGGACTCAATGTTTGTGTCTCTCCAAAATGCATATGATGAAGCCCTGATACCTTTGCAGGTATCAGGTTCAGAGAACATTGTTAGGATAAATTCCTCATGATGGGGTTAGGGCCTTTATGAAAAGGGGGCAGACCTCGCTCCCTCCTCGTCTCTCTCTCTCTCTGCCATGTGAGGATACTGCAAGAAGGCAGCTATCTGCAAGTGAGGAAGAGAGTGTTCACCAGACCCTGACCATGCTGGAACTATGACTTCAGACTTCCCAGCCTCCAGAATGAGAAGCAAACGCCTGGTGTTTCAGTCATGCCAGCTGTCTTATTTTGTTATAGCATCCTGAGCTGAGACACCCGGATGCTCACTGTGTTCACCAGGATAGTGTTCTTAAGGATAGATTGTTGTTGTTTTTCACTCACTAAGTCATGTCCTGCTCTTTGTGACCCCATGGACTGGAGCACACCAGGCTTCCCTGTCCTTCACTATCTCCTGGAGTTTGCTCAAATTCCTGTCCATTGAGTCAGTGATGCCATCCAACCATCTCATCCTCTGTCGCCCCCTCCTCCTCCTGCCCTCAATCTTTACCAGCATCAGGGTGATGGATGCATCTCCCTTGCTTAAGAATCTATTCTTAGTTGTGAATAGGCATTTTGTGACAACCACAGAATCATTAGTTGAGAATAAATGACTGAACACAACTAAGGAATTTACTGTGCATAATTTTCCAACTAATGTTTATCAGTTTCAGCAACCAGTAATATGTAGGCATCAGAATCATTCCCAGATGCCTGTCACTAGTTAAATCAATAATAAAATTTTTAATAAGGCTAAGAATTTTCTTGACCTCTTAGTGTCACTTCTGAGAAAGTAGAGAGGGTCCATGCTGCACATAAAATCAAACTGAAACTGTTTAATAACAAATTTCAAGAAACTTATGAGTCTGGGATTAGGTTTATAAATTTTTCTATCATTTGAGTTGAAATGGCATCTAGGACAAATGCTATATCCTCTCTGCTGCTTTTATATTCGGAGAGGATGTATTTGACTATGGATTGGGAGTAGAGAGGGGAAGGAAAGATTACATTTCCAATTCGTACAAATATTAATGCATCCCAAAGCACACAAAAGTCTCTGCAGAATCATATGGAGCTAAATAAAAATCAACATAATGCACTGTTTACCAGCCTAGCATCTAAATGTCAGCTTGGCTAGATTTTTATGGGGGCCTTCTTATATGATAGTCTTGATGTGCTTTTGTCAACTAAGCACGCACCTCTGAAGATTTTCAGATCCTGAAAGGCCTTGAAAATATGAGATGGGGAGATGTGTACTGGCTGTTTGGAACGAAGAATGCTAAACCAGCTTTGGATACTGGTGCTGAAGAAAGAGAAGCAGGCTTTTGTCCTTCACTTTATTCTGGTGCTCACCTCTCCATCCAAGACAGCTGCCANTTGAAAATATGAGATGGGGAGATGTGTACTGGCTGTTTGGAACGAAGAATGCTAAACCAGCTTTGGATACTGGTGCTGAAGAAAGAGAAGCAGGCTTTTGTCCTTCACTTTATTCTGGTGCTCACCTCTCCATCCAAGACAGCTGCCAGGAATACCAAGGAGACAGTGCAGTGAGGGAGCCACAGAGACTGATGGCGGCCAAAAAAGCTCTGGACCAAAAATAAAGCTTAGACTAGAATGTTCAAGAGGCAGCCAAGGGTGAGGCTTCTGCATCGAAAGTCAGAAGCCAGCGCACTTAACCTGACATTTGTCTGGCATTTTTTTTCTCTTCCAGGGTTTTATTTATCTTGAGATTCAAGGACATGAAGCCTCAGGTCACTATACGAAACCCGTATGCGCCTGTCATAGAACACCATTTTACTATGACTCATTTACCTGTGCTTTTGTATAAAACAAACCAGGTCATCTTGTTTCAAAATAAATATATACTCACAAAAGTCAAATGTTCAAGCATATATTTTTACCTTTAGTCTATGTGGGAGGTTTAAGTGACCTCCTTTGGCTGCATTTTTAGAGAACTTTAGGTATAAAAAGCGCTTCTCTAGTAGCTCAGTTGGTAAAGAATCTGCCTGCAATGTAGGAGACCCCGGTTTGATTCCTGGGTCAGGAAGT
Organism: Cephalophus harveyi; assembly: GCA_006410635.1. Taxonomy (NCBI): domain Eukaryota; kingdom Metazoa; phylum Chordata; class Mammalia; order Artiodactyla; family Bovidae; genus Cephalophus; species Cephalophus harveyi. The sequence continues at coordinate 414,825 of SJYT01069007.1, read as the reverse complement.
TCCCCTAGAAAAGTGATAGGCTACCCACTCCAGTATTCTTTGGCTTACCTGGTGGCTCAGATGGTAGTGAATCCGCCTGCAATGTGGGAGACCTGGGTTCAATCCCTGGATTGGGAGATCTCCTAGAGGAGAGCCTGACAACCCACTCTAGTATTCTTGCCTGGAGAAACCCTATGGACAGAGGAGCCTGGCAGGCTACAGTCCATGGGGTCACAAAGAGTTGGACCTGACAGAACAACTGAGCACACAGTACAGCATGGATAAAAAGGCACGCCACACCTAAACTGGAAGAGGTTCCATTCTGTCACTGCACTATGAGAAATGCTACTTACCTGATGTTACGGACTCAATGTTTGTGTCTCTCCAAAATGCATATGATGAAGCCCTGATACCTTTGCAGGTATCAGGTTCAGAGAACATTGTTAGGATAAATTCCTCATGATGGGGTTAGGGCCTTTATGAAAAGGGGGCAGACCTCTCTCCCTCCTCGTCTCTCTCTCTCTCTGCCATGTGAGGATACTGCAAGAAGGCAGCTATCTGCAAGTGAGGAAGAGAGTGTTCACCAGACCCTGACCATGCTGGAACTATGACTTCAGACTTCCCAGCCTCCAGAATGAGAAGCAAACGCCTGGTGTTTCAGTCATGCCAGCTGTCTTATTTTGTTATAGCATCCTGAGCTGAGACACCCGGATGCTCACTGTGTTCACCAGGATAGTGTTCTTAAGGATAGATTGTTGTTGTTTTTCACTCACTAAGTCATGTCCTGCTCTTTGTGACCCCATGGACTGGAGCACACCAGGCTTCCCTGTCCTTCACTATCTCCTGGAGTTTGCTCAAATTCCTGTCCATTGAGTCAGTGATGCCATCCAACCATCTCATCCTCTGTCGCCCCCTCCTCCTCCTGCCCTCAATCTTTACCAGCATCAGGGTGATGGATGCATCTCCCTTGCTTAAGAATCTATTCTTAGTTGTGTGTGAAAGGCATTTTGTGACAACCACAGAATCATTAGTTGAGAATAAATGACTGAACACAACTAAGGAATTTACTGTGCATAATTTTCCAACTAATGTTTATCAGTTTCAGCGACCAGTAATATGTAGGCATCAGAATCATTCCCAGATGCCTGTCACTAGTAGGTGGGGGAAGTTGTTGAGGGACAAGTCTGTCCTCGTTCTGGTTTGAGTCCTGATATCTAAGCCCTGCTGTGGTCTTGGTCCCTCCTGGATTTCCCAGTGATCTGCTTGTGATCTGCACACCCTGTCTGTATCTAGATTAGTCCAAGCTAAGTAGACATCTTCCTGTTATCAGAGGTGATGGAAAAATTGGACCATTTACAGTCTCTCAGTCTAAAATCATATTTTTTGACTATCTAATATTCTAGTCCTATATGAAGTCCGGTATTTAAAATACAAACAGGCTTTATCTCTTATTTATATTGCACTTGGGATTTTAATCACTAATTCCACAAACTGGTAAAATTCTGGAGCTGTAACTTCTTTCAACATTAATAGGCTTTGCAAAAATGCCTGCTGTATAAAATACCTCCTGCACATTTTACAACTTCTGTAAATGTCCTCCATGCATTTTCAGAGAGAGGTTTCATTGATCCTCATGAATTTTGGTGGGTAGAATATAATTTTGGTTTGAATGTTAGGATTTGCTTAGGAATTATTTACCTTGTGGCTGCTGCCTTTGTCTGTTTGCTGCCTCATGGAGTTTTGTCAGATGAACATTATACATCTGCTTTCATGTGGGTTACATGTGCATAGCAGGGCTCATAATGGCCATATGCTCTGGTAGTGTATAACCATTTCTTTCATAGCCATATTAAATCCATCTGGTAAGATCAAATCCACAGCCAGTAGGAAGAAAAAGGGGGAAGGTGATATAAGAAGAGGAAAGAGGCATTCTATGATATATTAAATCATAATACCAACATTCCTCCCAAATTTAACCAAAAAAAAATTATCAGCTCCTTTGTGTACCAAGTTCAGAAGGAAATTTAGTCTCTCATTCAATAAATATTTATTAACTCCTATTGAGAAATTAGGGATTCCCTGGTAGCTCAGATGGTAAAGAATCCACCTGCAATGCAGGAGAGCCCAGTTTGATTCCTGGGTCGGAAAGATCCCCTGGGGAAGGGATAGGCTACCCACTCCAGTAGTCTTGGGCTTCCATAGTGGCTCAGCTGGTAAAGAATTTGCCTGCAATGCAGGAGACCTGGGTTTGATCCCTGGGTTGGGAAGAGCCTCTGGAGAAGGCAATGACATACTAGAAGTAAAGATACAGAGATAATTAAGTCCTAGGTTCTACTCTCAACTTTCCCATATTCCAGTGGCAGAGACAAGTATGTACAAATAATTAAAGATGACAGAGATATGACAGAGTGGTCAGGGAGCACAGTGGAGAGACCAGTTCTTTAGCCCAGTGTGGTCAATGATTGCTTACCAAAGGAGACAACGTTTAAGCTGGGTCTTGATGTTTTGACAGGTAATAAGGGGTGAAAGAGTATTTCTGGCAGAGACAAAAGGCGTTCTTAGTTAAGTTGTATGAAATTGTCATTTTTATGTTAAAATAGTTAAATATCACCAATTTCATATGGTTCAACCAAATACAAAGCCACTAAGATTTGAGAGAGCAAAGGTTATTTGTGAGTGTGAATGGACAATAGAAAGTAATTTTGAGCAGTTTAGTAAGGGCCAGATTGTGGAGTTTGGGCTTTTTTTTTTTGTAAGCAGTTGAGAATCTTGAAAGGCTCTGACCAATGGATTTATATGTCAAATTCTGTATTTTACAAAGTGTGGATGATGGGTGAGAGACAGCACGATGCTGTTTGGAGGCTGTGGTATCTGGCCAGATAAGAGATAACGAGGCTTCAACCTAGGCAGTGGCAGAGAGATTGTGGAAAAAGAAACAGAACATTGTAGATGGAGAATTTTAGAACTTGTCAATCAAACAGATGTAGAAGATGAGAAAGGAGTCGAAAATGCAGGATTTGTAGTTTGAGTGAGAGAGTGGGTGGTAGAGAGAAATATGTAAGGAAAAGAGCAAATTTTTAGACCTCTGGGAGCAATAGATAGTAAACTTGATTTTGGATAATTGAATTTAAAAGTAAGGGGCTAGCATTTGGGAGAAAATTAAGGCTGTTCATTGCTGATGCCCTAGAAATCATGATATAGATGAAATCCCCTTAGATGAGCAGGTAAAATTGAAAGATGAGCTGGATCCCAAGAGAGCCCTGAGATTATGCCAATATTGAGATGAGGGGCTTCCCAAGTGGCTCTTAGTGGGTAAAGAACCCACCTGCCAAGCCCCAAGACACAGGTTCAGTCCCAGAATGGGGAAGATCCCTTAGAAAAGGAAATGGCAATCCACTCCAGTTTTCTTGCCTAGGAAATCCCATGGACAGAGGAGGCTGGTGGGCTATAATCCATGGGGTTGCAAAGAGTCAGATGTGACTTAGAGACTCAAATAGCAACAACAAAGAGACTTGCCAGATAGACAACTTAAGATAGAACCTAGATTCCCAGACTGTGATTCTCAAGGCACATTGTTGCCTCATGGAGCAAGCTCAGACCACTTCCCCTCTGTTTGCAGCATGATGAGACTAGGAGAATGAGTAAAAGCTGCAGGTCAGTTATTTTCTTCTTCTAGAAAAGCTCTTTGTGAACACAAACTAAAATGAAGCAATCATATTAATTTGCTAAGTTTTAGATAAATTTGAAATTCTGAAAAGCTACCATTGAGCCCTATAGAAAGTGATGATCAAGAGTTGGGGATGGTTCAGAGTTATTTGATGATTGCCTTAGACAGCCTTAAGAGTCCCAGTTATCTTTCCAAGTATTTTCATTTGTTAAGGTAAACCCAAGTCCTTTTTGTGTCCAGCAGATTTCATTTTGGCCTTAAGTCTTTTGGCAATATCTCGGATGCTGTTATTGCTGCTACTGCAACCCCTGTGTCGATTAAAATCTGAAGACAGGCTGTTTCTCCACACACTTTGGCACATTTATCCAGTCACTAAAAGATGAAATAAAAGTGAAACTGAAAATCTTCTAGCTTTTTAAACAATCAACTACTGAACACATGCAGCTTTCACAGCAAAATATGAATGATGATGCTGGCATGTTCCTGCTATCCAGTGTTAATTGCAGTAGATTGGAGGATGTCCTAACTGCGACTCCTCTGGGACTAGGCTGCACAGACATGAAGACTTGGTAGATTCGCCAAGTGTATTAATAGGAGAGACAGAAAGAGACATGTTGGGTTTGTTGAATGGTTTGTAGGCAGCTGGCAGATAATAGTTGTATTAGAAAGGAAATAGCAAGTGTTTTAAAAGGAGAGGAACACTAGATACAAAGAACAGATGTCCTTAAACTTTGTTGCTGTGTACAACCTTTATTATTTGACTGTTAAAATTACTTAAACTATAAAGTAAAAGTAGAGACAGCAAATTTCAATTAATTTAATAACCACCACCCCTCATTATCTCCCTTCACAGAGTATGAAATACTAACTTTATAATTGGATGCATGTATCTGCTTTATGATTTTCTTCAAAATCAAAGTTTCAGTAAACTTTCTTATGGATGACCTTTATATATTTTCTTTTCCTTTCCTTATACCACAATGGTTCTTTCTCTGCATTTTTCTCCTTTAAAATTTTTTGTTTTATTTTTGGATGCGCTGGTTCTTCGTTGCTGTGTGGGCATTCTCTAGGGGCAGTGAGTGAGTGGGGGCTGCGCTCTAGTTGCAGCGCATGGGCTTCTCATTGCTGTGGCTTCTCCTGTTGTGGAGCACAGGCGCTAGGCATATAGGCTCAGCAGTTGCAGTGCACGGGCTTAGTTGCCCCAAGATGTAGAATCTTCCTGGACCAGAGATTGAACCCATGTCCCCTTCACTGGCATGCAAATTCTTAAGCATTGGACCACTAGGGAAGTCCTATGCATTTTATTGATCCTGTTTCTCTGATTTCTTCTCTCTTGCCTTTTTCCTTTTCATCCTTTACCTTGATTCTTCTGACTTTAATTAGGGGCCCTACTCCTTCCTCTCATTTTTTTCTTCCCTAAATCTCTTTTCAGCTTATTTTCCTCTCGATTTTGTCTTGTCTTCAGTAGTCACTTTTTTCTTCACATCCTTGTCCTTTACCCTGTCTTTGCTCGCTTACACATAGTTGACAAGAGCTAGAAACAACATGATTGAATAACTCGTCACATGGCTTGTTTATAATTGACATCCACATCTAGAAGCATTCGGGGCCAACTCTCTTTTGATGTGGCCTTTGGAGGTTAAAACCAACAACAGAGCAACACTTTATGTCCATTACAGAAAAGACAGATGTCACCTAACCACATTCACACCAGAAAATGAAAAATAAGATCTTTGGTCTTTCAAAGCTCAGAGAAAATACATTTTTATCAAGTTGATACAATAAAAAAAGTGGGACAGAGTGCTTTGAAGACCGTAGGAGAGATAAATATAAGGTTTGATGCTCAGAGATTTGTGAGCATCCTTTCTCCCTCTGTGTTAGAAACTGTTAGGGAGAAATTCATTCACATCTATTTCAGTCCATGAAGAATCTTTGTGGAACTGTAAACTCTCTTCCTGCTGTGGCATTTATCATCACAGTATCCTGGCGACCCAGGAAAACAGATGTGCGTGGGAGGCTGGTGATGCTGATGAAGCAGAACTGGCCCTGGTTTCCTTCTCTTCTGTCTTGCCACTGCTCTATTTCAGCCCTCATTTCCCTAACTCTCATCTTTCTGCATTCACCACATACTTTATTCCAGTTCATCCTCCATTCTCGTGCCAGATATATGTAACTAAGATTCTGCTTTTGGTTTATTACTCCTCTGTCGAAGAACTTCCACTCGAAAATAAGCTGAAACTGTAGTCAGCAGTTACCTAATTTGTAAAATGATGTGTTAGTAACAGCTCTTGTGTCAACTTTACAAGGTGTTTGAATGATCCAAACGAGATAATATATGCCAAAATGAGTCATAAACCATCAAGTCCTTAGACATAAGATACTGTAACTGTGGATTTCCCTGATGGACATGTCCAAACTGAGGACCGATCAGTCATTCTGCTGTACCAGCCTCCTCTTGTATTGCTATCTCCCTTTCTCTGTGTTTTGTTCATATTGACCATCCGTCAGATCACAGGCAACCCTGGCCTCACCTGCCCTCAGGATCTTTGCATTTGTTGTTTCTTCTGCTTAATACATAACTCCCACCACCTCTTTATTTCTTCAGTCCAGCTTTATTGGGATATAATTGCCATATGACATTGTCTAAGTTACACTTAAATGTTGTAAAATGATTAGCTAACACTTCCATCCTATCACATGATTACCATTTCTTTCTTGCGGTAAGAACATTTAAGACTAGTCTCTTAGAAACTTTGAAGTATATAATACAGTGTTGTTGACTTTAATCCCTAGGCTGTCCATTAGATCTCCAGAGCACTTTTATTTTCTAGCTGCAAGTTTATACTTTTTGACCAACATTTCCCCATTCTTCTACCCCCGGACCCCCAGTAACCACAATTCTACCTGGTTTCCAAGAGTTCACCAGCTTTAGATAAGTAAGTGATATCACTGAGTATTTCTTCTACACTATCTGATAGTATTTGTCCTACACTATCTCACTTATGATGTCCTCAAGCTCCATCCATGTGGTAACAAATGGCAGGTTTTCCTTCTTTCTGAAGGCTGAATATGTTCCACTGTATAAAATTATACCGTATCTTTATCCATTTGTCAACAGATAGATTGTTTCCATGTATGAAAACTTCGCTACATACATACTTTCCTTGTATGACTGATACTGCAATGAACATAGAAGTGCAGATATTTTTTCAAGATCCTGTTTCATTTCCTTTGGATTTATACCCCAAAGTGATATTGTCAAATCATATGGTAGTTCTATTTTAATATTTTGAAGAACCTCCATACTGTTTCCCACAGTGGCTGGACCAATTTACATCCCCATCAGTAGTGCACAAGGGACCCCTTTCCTCCAAATTCTTGGTAACACTTAAATTTTGACTTTTTGATGGTAGCCATTTTAATAGGTGTAAGGTGGTAATTCACTGTGGTTTTGGTTTGCATTTCCTTGACAATTAATAATGTTGAACACTTTTTCACATATATGTTGGCCATCTTTATATCAAATGTCTACTTTGATCCTCTGCTCATTTTTACTTGGATTGTTTGGATTTGCTTTTGAATTGTATGAGTTCTTTATATTTTGGGGATGCTAACCCATACTAGATGTATGATTTGCAAATATTGTCTCGCATTCTGTCTGTTGCTTTTTCACCTTGCTTTTTCACCTTCATTTGTTGTGGTGAAACTTTTCAGTATGATGTAGTTCCACTTATTTCTGCCTCTTGTTGCTTGTGCTTTAGATGTTATATCTTAAAAATTGTTGCTAAGACCAAAGTCAAGAAGCCATTTTCCTTATTTCTTTTGGAGTTCTATAGTTTCAGGTCCTACATTTAAGTTTTTAATCCATTTTGAGTTAATTTTTGTGAGTGGTGTAAGATAGGGGTCAAATTTTGTTTGTTTGTATGTGACTATTTCATTTTCCCAACACCATTAATTGAAGAGGCTATCCTTTTTTCTGATTGTGTGATATTGGCTCCCTTATCAATTGTTTGTTGACCATTGATTGGAGGGTTTATTTCTGGGCTCTCAATTATGCTCCATTTATGTATGTATCTGTATGCCAATACTATACAGTTTTGAATACTATGGCTTTGTAATAGCATGGTTTGATATCAGGAAGTAAATTCCTCCAGCTTTGTTCTTTTTTCTCAAGATCGCTTTGGTTATTCAAAGTCTTTTGTGGCTCCATGTGAATTTTAATCAAAAAAGCATGCCACCCAACAATCTTTTCAGAGTTCTTCCCTACTCTTTCATAGTGTCCTTATTATGCTGCTGCTGCTAAGTCGCTTCAGTCATGTCCGACTCTACGCAACCCCATAGATGGCAGCCCACCAGGCTCCCCCATCCGTGGGATTTTCCAGGCAAGAGTACTGGAGTGGGGTGCCATTTCCTTCTCCAATGCATGAAAGTGAAAAGTGAAAGTGAAGTTGCTCAGTCGTGTCCGACTCTTCACGACCCCATGGACTGCAGCCCACCAGGCTCCTCCATCCATGGGATTTTCCAGGCAAGAGTACTGGAGTGGGGTGCCATCACCTTCTCCGGTCCTTATTATACTCTTTTTTTTTTTAATTTTATTTTTACTTTATTTTACTTTACAATACCGTATTGGTTTTGCCATACATTGACATGAATCCACCATGGGTGTATATTAGCTCCCAATCCCGAATCCCCCTCCCACCTCCCACCCCACATCATCTCTCTGGCTCATCCCTGTGCACCAGCTCCAAGCATCCTGTATCCTGTATCGAACATAGGCTTGTGCTTCGTTCTTACATGTTAGTTTACATGTTTCAATGCCATTCTCCCAAATCATCCCACCCTCTTCCTCTCCCATAGAGTCCAAAAGTCCTTTCTATACATTTGTGTCTCTTTTGCTGTCTCACATACAGGGTCATCACTGCCATCTTTCTATATTCCATATATATGTGTCAGTATACTGTATTGGTGTTTTTCTTTCTGGCTTACTTCACTCTGTATAATAGGTTCCAATTTCATCCATCTCATTAGAACTGATTCAAATGAATTCTTTTTAATGGCTGAGTAATACTCCATTGTGTATATGTACCACAGCTTTCTTATCCATTCATCGGCTGATGGACATCTAGGTTGTTTCCATGTTCTGGCTATTATAAACAGTGCTGCAATGAACATTGGGGTACATGTGTCTCTTTCGATTCTGGTTTCCTCGGTGTGTATGCCCAGCAGTGGGATTGCTGGGTCATAAGGCAGATCTATTTGCAGTTTTTTAAGGAATCTCCACACAGTTCTCCATAGTGGCTGTACTAGTTTGCATTCCCACCAGCAGTGTAAGAGGGTTCCCTTTTCTCCACACCCTCTCCAGCATTTATTGCTTGTAGACTTTTGGATCGCAGCCATTCTGACTGGTGTGAAATGGTACCTCATTGTGGTCTTGATTTGCATTTCCCTGATAATGAGTGATGTTGAGCATCTTTTCATGTGTTTGTTAGCCATCCGTATGTCTTCTTTGGAAAAATGTCTGTTTAGTTCTTTGGCCCATTTTTTGATTGGGTCATTTATTTTTCTGGAGTTGAGCTGCATAAGTTGCTTGTATATTTTTGAGATTAGTTGTTTGTCAGTTGCTTCATTTGCTATTGTTTTCTCCCATTCAGAAGGCTGTCTTTTTACTTTGCTTATAGTTTCCTTTGTTGTGCAGAAGCTTTTAATTTTAATTAGATCCCATTTGTTTATTTTTGCTTTTATTTCCTGTATTCTGGGAGGTGGATCATAGAGGATCCTGCTTTGATTTATGTCGGAAAGTGTTTTGCCTATGTTCTCCTCTAGTAGTTTTATAGTTTCTGGTCTTACGTTTAGATCTTTAATCCATTTTGAGTTTATTTTTGTGTGTGGTGTTAGAGAGTGATCTAGTTTCATTCTTCTACAAGTGGTTGACCAGTTTTCCCAGCACCACTTGTTAAAGAGATTGTCTTTACTCCATTGTATATTTTTGCCTCCTTTGTCGAAGATAAGGTGTCCATATGTGTGTGGATTTATCTCTGGGCTTTCTATTTTGTTCCATTGATCTATATTTCTGTCTTTGTGCCAGTACCATACTGTCTTGATGACTGTGGCCTTGTAGTAGAGCCTGAAGTCCGGCAAGTTGATTCCTCCAGTTCCGTTCTTCTTTCTCAAGATTGCTTTGGCTATTCGAGGTTTTTTGTATTTCCATACAAATCTTGAAATTATTTGTTCTAGTTCTGTGAAAAATACCGCTGGTAGCTTGATAGGGATTGCATTGAATCTGTAGATTGCTTTGGGTAGTATACTCATTTTCACTATATTGATTCTTCCAATCCATGAGCATGGTATATTTCTCCATCTATTAGTGTCCTCTTTGATTTCTTTCATCAGTGTTTTATAGTTTTCCATATATAGGTCTTTAGTTTCTTTAGGTAGATATATACCTAAGTATTTTATTCTTTTCGTTGCAATGGTGAATGGAATTGTTTCCTTAATTTCTTTTTCTACTTTCTCATTATTAGTGTATAGGAATGCCAGGGATTTCTGTGTGTTGATTTTATATCCTGCAACTTTACTATATTCATTGATTAGCTCTAATAATTTTCTGGTGGAGTCTTTAGGATTTTCTATGTAGAGGATCATGTCATCTGCAAACAGTGAGAGTTTTACTTCTTCTTTTCCAATTTGGATTCCTTTTATTTCTTTTTCTGCCCTGATTGCTGTGGCCAAAACTTCCAGAACTATGTTGAATAGTAGCGGTGAAAGTGGGCACCCTTGTCTTGTTCCTGACTTTAGGGGAAATGCTTTCAGTTTTTCACCATTGAGGATAATGTTTGCTGTGGGTTTGTCATATATAGCTTTTATTATGTTGAGGTATGTTCCTTCTATTCCTACTTTCTGGAGAGTTTTTATCATAAATGGATGTTGAATTTTGTCAAAGGCCTTCTCTGCATCTATTGAGATAATCATATGGCTTTTATTTTTCAATTTGTTAATGTGGTGAATTACATTGATTGATTTGCGGATATTGAAGAATCCTTGCATCCCTGGGATAAAGCCCACTTGGTCATGGTGTATGATCTTTTTAATGTGTTGTTGGATTCTGATTGCTAGAATTTTGTTAAGGATTTTTGCATCTATGTTCATCAGTGATATTGGCCTGTAGTTTTCTTTTTTGGTGACATCTTTGTCAGGTTTTGGTATTAGGGTGATGGTGGCCTCATAGAATGAGTTTGGAAGTTTACCTTCCTCTGCAATTTTCTGGAAGAGTCTCAGTAGGATAGGTGTTAGCTCTTCTCGAAATTTTTGGTAGAATTCAGCTGTGAAGCCGTCTGGACCTGGGCTTTTGTTTGCTGGAAGATTTCTGATTACAGTTTCAATTTCCGTGCTTGTGATGGGTCTGTTAAGATTTTCTATTTCTTCCTGGTTCAGTTTTGGAAGTTTGTATTTTTCTAAAAATTTGTCCATTTCTTCCACGTTGTCCAATTTATTGGCATATAATTGCTGATAGTAGTCTCTTATGATCCTTTGTATTTCTGTGTTGTCTGTTGTAATCTCTCCATTTTCATTTCTAATTTTATTGATTTGATTTTTCTCTCTTTGTTTCTTGATGAGTCTGGCTAATGGTTTGTCAATTTTATTTATTTTTTCAAAGAACCAGCTTTTGGCTTTGTTGATTTTTGCTATAGTCTCTTTTGTTTCTTTTGCATTTATTTCTGCCCTAATTTTTAAGATTTCTTTCCTTCTATTAGCTCTGGGGTTCTCCATTTCTTCCTTTTCTAGTTGCTTTAGGTGTAGAGTTAGGTTATTTATTTGACTTTTTTCTTGCTTCTTGAGGTGTGCCTGTATTGCTATGAACTTTCCTCTTAGCACTGCTTTTATAGTGTCCCATAGGTTTTGGGTTGTTGTGTTTTCATTTTCATTCGTTTCTATACATATTTTGATTTCTTTTTTGATTTCTTCTGTGATTTGTTGGTTATTTAGAAGTGTGTTGTTCAGCCTCCATATGTTGGAATTTTTAATAGTTTTTCTCTTGTAATTGAGATCTAATCTTAATGCATTATGGTCAGAAAAGATGCTTGGAATGATTTCGATTTTTTTGAATTTATCAAGGTTAGATTTATGGCCCAGGATGTGATCTATCCTGGAGAAGGTTCCGTGAGCACTTGAGAAAAAGGTGAAATTCATTGTTTTGGGGTGAAATGTCCTATAGATATCAATTAGGTCTAATTGTTCTATTGTATTATTTAAAGTTTGGGTTTCTTTGTTAATTTTCTGTTTAGTTGATCTGTCCATAGATGTAAGTGGGGTATTAAAGTCTCCCACTATTATTGTGTTATTGTTAATATCTCCTTTCATACTTGTTAGCATTTGTCTTACATATTGCGGTGCTCCTATGTTGGGTGCATATATATTTATAATTGTTATGTCTTCTTCTTGGATTGATCCTTTGATCATTATGTAGTGGCCTTCTTTGTCTCTTTTCACAGCCTTTGTTTTAAAGTCTATTTTATCGGATATGAGTATGGCTACTCCTGCTTTCTTTTGGTCTCTATTTGCATGGAATATCTTTTTCCAGCCCTTCACTTTCAGTCTGTATGTGTCCCTTGTTTTGAGGTGGGTCTCTTGTAGGCAGCATATATAGGGGTCTTGTTTTTGTATCCATTCAGCCAGTCTTTGCCTTTTGGTTGGGGCATTCAACCCATTTACGTTTAAGGTAGTTATTGATAAGTATGATCCCGTTGCCATTCACTTTATTGTTTTGGGTTCGGGTTTATACGCCCTTTTTGTGTTTCCTGTCTAAAGAATATCCTTTAGCATTTGTTGGAGAGCTGGTTTGGTGGTGCTGAATTCTCTCAGTTTTTGCTTTTCTGTAAAGGTTTTTATTTCTCCTTCATATTTGAATGAGATCCTTGCTGGGTACAGTAATCTGGGCTGTAGGTTATTTTCTTTCATCACTTTAAGTATGTCTTGCCATTCCCTCCTGGCCTGAAGAGTTTCTGTTGAAAGATCTGCAGTTATCCTTATGGGAATCCCCTTGTGTGTTATTTGTTGTTTTTCCCTTGCTGCTTTTAATATTTGTTCTTTGTGTTTGGTCTTTGTTAATTTGATTAATATATGTCTTGGGGTGTTTCGCCTTGGGTTTATCCTGTTTGGAACTCTCTGGGTTTCTTGGACTTGGGTGATTATTTCCTTCCCCATTTTAGGGAAGTTTTCAACTATTATCTCCTCTAGTATTTTCTCATGGTCTTTCTTTTTGTCTTCCTCTTCTGGGATTCCTATTATTCGAATGTTGGAGCGTTTCATATTGTCCTGGAGGTCTCTGAGATTGTCCTCATTTCTTTTAATTCGTTTTTCTTTTTCCCTCTCTGATTCATTTATTTCTACCATTCTATCTTCTATTTCACTAATCCTATCTTCTGCCTCCGATATTCTACTATTTGTTGCCTCCAGAGTGTTTCTGATCTCATTCATTGCATTATTCATTGTATATTGGCTCTTTTTTATTTCTTCTAAGTCCTTGTTAAACCTTTCTTGCATCTTCTCAATCCTTGTCTCCAGGCTATTTATCTGTGATTCCATTTTGATTTCAAGATTTTGGATCATTTTCACTATCAATATTCGGAATTCTTTCTCAGGTAGATTCCCTATCTCTTCCTCTTTTGTTTGGTTTGGTGGGTTTTTCTCCTGTTCCTTAACCTGCTGGGTATTCCTCTGTCTCTTCATCTTGGTTATATTGCTGCGTTTGGGATGGTCTTTCTATATTCTAGAAGTTTGTGGAGTTCTCTTTATTATGGAGTTTCCTCACTGTGGGTGGAGTTGTATCAGTGGCTTGTCAAAGTTTCTTGGTTAGGGAGGCTTGTGGTGGAGTTCTGGTGAGTGGAGCTGGATTACTTCTCTCTGGAGTGCTATGAAGTGTCCAGTAATGGGTTGTGCGATGTCAATGCTTTGGAGTAACTTTGAGCTGCCTGTATATTGAAGTTCAGGGGTGTGTTCCTGTGTTGCTGGAGAATTTGTGTGGTATGTCTTGCTCTGGAACTTGTTGGCCCTTGGGTCGTGCTTGATTTCCGTGTAGGTATGGAGGAGTTTGATGAGCTCCTATCGATTAATGTTCCCTGGATTTAGGAGTTCTTTGATGCTCTTGGGATTTGGACTTAAGTCTCCTGCTTCTGGTTTTCAGTTTTATTTTTACAATAGCCTCAAGGCTTCTCCAGATATACAGCACCAATGATAAAACATCTAGGTTAAAGATGAAAGGGTTCTCAGCATTGAGGGAAACCCAGAGAGGTTCACTGAGTTACTTGGAGAAGAGAAGAGTGAGGGACTAGTTAGAGGTGACTGGGATGAGATGTGGTGTGATCAAAAGAAGAGAGAGCAAGCTAGTCAGTAATCACTTCCTTATGTGAGCTTCACAGTCTGGACTGATCAGAGGTGTTCACGAAATTATACAGGGAAGAGGAGAGGGAGGAAGTAGAGGAAGGTGGTCAGGAGGATTAAAGAGAGATATGAAAAGGAGAGAGACAGATCCAGCCAATAACCAGTTCCCTGAGTGTTCTCCACCGTCTGGAACACACAGAGATTCACAGAGTTGGGTAGGGAAGAGAAGGGGGCAGGAAGAGGTAGAGGGCACCTGGTGGAGAAAAAGGAGGATCCAAAGGAGGAGAGAGTGGTCAAGCCAGTAATCTTGCTCTCGGGTGAAATTGGATACTGAAGATTGGGTTTTTAAATGTACAAAATTGACAACAAATACCAAAAAGCAAAGGTTAAAAAAATTTGGAGTAGAGATTGGATTTTCAAATTTACAATATTAAAGAAAGGGAGCAGACGAAGAAGAAAAGTAAAGAAAGAAAGAAAGAAAAGAAAAAAAAATAGAAAGCAAAAGGAGGAAAAAAAAAAAAAAGCCACAAGAGTTATTAAAAAACAACATCAACCACATAAAGACTATATACGGCGTTTGCTTTAAAAATAGGGTCTCTCTCTTTGTGAAAAGTAATGATATGTTATAAAAATAAAAATTATAGAAATAGAGGATTTAAAATTTAAGAAAGTTAAAAAAACACAGAAAAAAAAGGAAGAAAAAAAATTCATGCACTAACATCAACTTAAAAAAAAAAAAAAAAAAAAAAAAAAGAATGCTTCAGTCGCGCTGTGGAGAGGGAGGGATATTGCATACAAATGCTACTGGCGTGTGCTTGTAGTGTCTTATCCGCGCTTTTCTTTCCCCTGCTCACTGCGCACACCGCTTAGGCTCTAAGTTGCTCTGCGGGGTCCCATCTATGGCCAGCCCTAGGCTCTCCGGTCTAAGCCGCTCAGGGTCGGCGTTCAGGTAGCCTTCAGAGGCGCATATTTGGCTGGGTCTGTGTTCTGTGCGCTTCCCAGGTCCGAGAAGCTCAGGAATTTGGTGAGCGCGATTGCTGCGACTAGTCGCCTTTCCCTGCTGCTCAGTCCTCTGGGTGCACTGCTGGCGTTCCCTCTCACGGGTACGATGACCGTCCAGAACCCCCCAGAAGTCTTAGTTAGCAAATAAGCCTGCTTGCATTTTGGTAGGTAATGACTCTCTTGGGCCGCGATTGCCCCCTTCCAGCCCTTAAGCCTCTGTCTGCCTGTCACCGGAGGGGGATGGTCTGCAGCCGGCTATTTCCGTTCCGTCCTTTGTTCTGTGCGCGGTCCTGGCGGTGTCTTATGTTTGGGCGTTTCGCGTGTTAGCTATTCCACAATCTGGATTGCTAGCCCAAGTTAGTTCGCTTTGGTCTCTCGTGGGCCTTCTGGACGCGCGCTGGGCGGGCGTTCCGGCCCGAGTCTTTGCAGTCCGCGCCTCCCGCGGCCCGTTCTTACAAAGCGCTGCAGTCCGCGGTTCCCGCCTCTCCCAGCCCAGCCCCCAACTTGTTAGTGGCAGATGCTGGACGCGCGCGGGGCGGGCGTTCCGGTCGAGTCTTTGCAGCCTGCGCCTCCCGCGGCCCGTTCTTACCAAGCGCTGCAGCCCGCGGTTCCCGCCTCTCCCAGCCCGGTCCCCAACTTGTTAGTGGCAGCTGCTGGACGCGCGCGGGGCGGGCCCGGCCCGAGTCTTTGCAGCCCGCGCCTCCCGCGGCCCGGTTCTTACAAAGTGCTGCCGTCCGCGGTTCCCGTCTCTCCCAGCCCAGCCCCCAACTTGTTAGTGGCGGATGCGGGCGTCTGCGCTGTTTTTCCGCTGGGAGAGTTACTATTGGGCTCGTAATCTGTTGGTTTTAGTTAGTTATTTTTCCCTTCCTGTTATGCTGCCCTCTGTGCTTCCAGGGTTCGCCCCAGGCTCGGCAGCGAGAATGTTTCCTGGTGTTTGGAAACCTCTCTTCTTACGAGTCTCTTCCCGCGACGGGATTTCCTTCCCGGGACGGAGCTCCCTCCCTACCTCCTTTGCCTCTTTTTTCGTCTTTTATAGTTTTCCCTACCTGTTTTTGAAGCCAATGATCTGCTTTTCTGGGTGTCTGGTGTCCTCTGCCAGCATTCAGACGTTGTTTTGTGGAGTTTACTCAGCGTTGAAATGTTCTTTTGATGAAATTGTGAGGGAGAAAGTGATCTCCCCGTCCTATTCCTCCGCCATCTTAGGACCGCCTCTCGAGTTTCTTTGCTTCCGACATACTCTCCGGTCACCTCTTCCGTAAATCTTTGCCTGGTGATACCATCTCATGGCTCTCCCATTAGAGCCAGACTATCACAGCCTCCTGAGCGAGGTGTCTCTCCCCTGTTAAATTCCCGGCTTCCTGGGGGCAGAGAAACCGTTGGTAATGTTTAGATGCCCATACCTGGCGCCTAGCATAATGCCTCCTTATACTCTTTTCTAATATCATGTTTATTTCCTTCCTAACACTTCCATTACTACCATAAATCTGTCATTATCTTATTTGTTGACCTTTACTTATTTATGGCTAGTTTACCATATTAAATTGTGGGTTTCATGGGAGAAGGTACCATATCTGTCTGGTTCACCATTGTATTTGTAGTATGTACTGTAGTACCTGGTACAGAGTAGGTACCAATAGATATGAAAATAAAATAATGAGTTAGTTTCTTTTGATTCTGTGACACTAACTGCTGGGGTCCTGCCCTGGTGGATCCAGGGTAATTCAAAGGGGAGACAGAGTAGGCGAGAAAAAACTTACTTATTTAGAAATATAAAAGAGAGATTAGGAAAGAATAGTGTAGTGGGAAATTTAGTGGAGAAAAGAGGCTGAATAACTTGGTTTACGTGGAGAACTAATAAAGTTCCAAGACAAAGAACCTGCACCATCTATGTTAGGCCACCAGTGCCCACTTGAATAGCAGAGAGTGCCCCACCTTAGGCTCCTTCTCATGTGGATCTTAAAAGCCAGGGCAAGTAAGTAGACTTGGAGAGCCTCCACGCCCTAGATGGGAATTCAGCCTGAAAAGGAGAGGGAGCGAGAGGGAGAAAGAGAAAGAGAGAGAGACTTGACATGGGGGGAGCCAGATTTCCAAGAAACCAGTTTGAGGAGCTGGTCAGAGAAAATGGTCCATCCTTTATTGTTCGAAAAGCTTTTTATACTTTTTGCTTGTACATAGAGATCAATGGATAATACAAAATATGCAGTGTCAACAGCCCTGACTCTTATTAAGACCAGGCTTTCTCTCTGCATACCTAGTTGTATACATAAGTCTTAGGTGATTTACATCATCTTCCGGCCAGAAGGCAAATTAACATTTTACAGCCCTTTTCTGATAAGGGTAATAGTGTTGTTCTTCCCAAAGTCTGGTGCCACTCTCAGAAAGCACTAAATAAAGTTATATTCTTACATAGCAAGGATACAACAATTTATAACCAGAAAGTGGAGTACAGTGATTTATAACAAAGAGAAAATTAATTAACTCAAAAGTCTAGTGTTGCTAACATCAAAACTACTATATTCCTATTTCTGCATCCCGATTACATTGATTAATATCCTCCCAGGTGCCTAAAAGATAAAGGATATGGAGGCCTGGCAGCAAACATTAACACAGCAATGGAACCCTTCACCAAACTAATTCTTAGCTCTAAAAGGCTCTATATCTTTAAGATGTTTTGAGCTTCGTGCCTCTCATAGTTGGGGACTGTAAACAATCCATAAGTTGTAAAGTCCGGGCAGACCGGTCAGATAAGTTAGAAAGTCATCAAAGGGGTTTAAACCGAGACATTCTTTTTATATGTAGGAGACTGTTAACTGGAGCTCTGAATTAACTCTTTCCAGAGAAAAGGTGGTAATGTCAGAAGAGTATAGTATAGCAGACAGTAAACAGACAGATTTTGGTTTCGGGGTAGATGCTCAGACAGAGGACCCCTTGAGACCTGACTCGCCTTGCCCATCAGGCCTCTCCACATGACCTTGTCATGGGTGGGATCTCCCGTGCTGGCTCCCGGCAACTAACTGATCTGTTTCATAATTTCCACTGAAAAAGAATTCCAACTAACCTAACCTCTTTCTCATTTCCATCAGCTATGCACTTAATTTTGCATCTTTGTTCTTGTACTTCCTTTTGCCTTGAATGGACCTCTCTTCCCAGCCAGTCTGAGACCTGACTCGCCTTGCCCATCAGGCCTCTCCACATGACCTTGTCATGGGTGGGATCTCCCGTGCTGGCTCCCGGCAACTAACTGATCTGTTTCATAATTTCCACTGAAAAAGAATTCCAACTAACCTAACCTCTTTCTCATTTCCATCAGCTATGCACTTAATTTTGCATCTTTGTTCTTGTACTTCCTTTTGCCTTGAATGGACCTCTCTTCCCAGCCAGTCGACAATCTCCATAATTCAAAATTTGATTCATCCCTTGTAATTATAGTGTCTCCTATATTTTAACTCACACTGATCTTTTTCTACTCTAACCATCTAGATTCTTCCTAATTGTAATACTTACTTTTACTTCTACATTTTAGACAGTATTTTTAATGTTAATCTTTTAGATGTTTTTATATTTTTTATACCATGAAACTAAAGTATTTAAGGGATAGAGTCGTATTCTTTTTTGGGGGGCCTTTATGTCGCCTTCCTCCTCCAACTGTTTTGACTTACCTCCCCATGCTATACTCCATGCCCAC
>SJYT01069007.1:328295-394896 GCA_006410635.1 Cephalophus harveyi | reverse complement strand
AATATAGGCAGAACACTCCTTGACACCTGTCTCTTATACACATCTAGATGTGTATAAGAGACAGCTGTAACTTCATATATTTACTATGGCTGGATTTAAATTTCAGTCTCCCACTGAACACAAATGTCAATAATTATTTAATTTATTGAATATAAAATGTAAAATTATTCAGAAATAAGATGTTATAACTTCCTATTTTACTGTTATCAGCTCTAAAATATTCTAACCTGGGAAATGAATCTCATTTTGACTACTTGAATTCTGTGAGAATATACAATATTCAGTTTTCATATGTTATTCTTATAAAACATATTTAATATTTAATAATGATAGTCACAGAGAAAAACATTTTTTGATGTAATCCATTTGGGTTGTCTAAAAATTATTAGAATAGGAAAGTCTTATTATTTTTATGATTGTTTAAATGAATCTCACTAGTAACCATGGTCTATCCTGTAATTTATCTCCCTGAACATCCATTCCATACCATCTTCTGCCTTGTCTCCTTTACTGTAGAAGTTGAAAAGTCAAACATTCAATTTTCCTAACCACTTTCCAGGCAGGAATGGCCATGAGACACTGTTCAAGCCTATGAGCTCAAGGGCAAGTCTTCTAGGAGGGACCTTCTTTTCTAAATAATAAGACAAAGCTTTATTGAAGACATCAGGTGTCTTGAGTGCAGCAGTCAACTTGTGATATGAGGTACAAACATGAAGATAAATCCCTACGAGATGACAGGGGGTAGAAAGAGGATTTGAGTTACTTAGGTCCCTAAAGGCATCACTGAATGACACCCAACACTAGCTCAGGACTTCCAACTGCAGAACTTCTTGTATGAAACAAATTCCTTGGAATTTAAGCCACTGTTTCTGGCATAAATTTTCTGGTATTTGCAACTGAACACATTTTAAACTGATACAGTTAGGTTCAGATTTTTATTGGATTACACAAAGACTGTATTTAGGAAGTGCAAAGCAATAAACATTTAGAAAACATTGTTTTATCTTAAACCCTAAAAAGTTTAATGAAGTCCCCTTTAAAATTAATAGCAATCACCCTGTTCTTGGGCTTCCCTGGTGGCTCAGATGGTAAAGAGTCTGCCTTTAGTGTGGGAGACCCAGGTTCCATTCCTGAGTCCGGAAGATCCCCTGGAGAAGGAAATGGCAACCCACTCCAGTATACTTGCCTGGAAAATCCCATGAATGGAGGAGCCTGACAGGTTAAAGTCCGTGGGGTTGCAAAGAGTCAGACACAACTGAGTGATTTCACTCATTTACTCACTCACTCACCCTATTCTTACTAGTAATGCTTTGTTGTAGAATGAACAGCTTGTAGAATAAAATGTAGCAGATATTTACAGAAAAGAATGAGCAATTCATGTAGTACTTCAGGCTCTAGATAAATGGTTGGAATTTCCCCTTTTGCTGAATAATTTGAGAACAGAGGGACACAGCAGTTTTATACATTTTAAAAATGTCTAGAGTATACTAATGTCTGATGTTCAAGTAACACTTTCATTCATTCACTGGACACATGTTGAATGTCTAGGCTTCTTTGCTTTGGACATGTAATGAAAACTGCCATCTCTTATAATACCATCTCACAAATTGTTAATTTTCTTCCTAAAGTCAGCAGACCTCCCATTTCAAAGTAAAAATTACTAACAACATACTAGTATAGTGATACCAGATATTACTTAAACCCAAGATGTCGTGTTGTGTTTGTCTTCCTCTAAAAACTGAAATTATTGCCAAAACAAATTCTAAGTTAAAAAAAATTGTTTATGATGGGAGAAACCTCGTTTTCTACAGGATTGATGTAAATCATTAATGGCCAAAATTCAATCTTTCAATCAAGATAAATAGGTAAATTTATATCATAGTTAAGGGTTTTACTTGTGGAATGTGTCTAATGACTTTATATCTATATAGTTTATAGTTTAATTTCTAGTAAATTAAGTTAGTTTTGTTTCCTACTGTATTCATTTTAATGGTTAATAGTTGATGTTACTTCCCAGGTTATTTCTGTTTCTCAGATATGCAAAATCAATACTCAACTGACTTTCTCTTATAACAATTGTTTTTGACTAGAGTAATACATGTGTTTGATACACAGTTTAAAAGTTACAAAAGGATATGCAATAAAAATTAGGTCTTCCTCGTCTTTTTCCAGACACACAGTCCTCCTTCTTAATGTACCCACTATTTCCAGTTCCTTGTATCAGTCAGTTCAGTCACTCATTCGTGTCCGACTCTTTGTGACTCCATGGACTGCAGAACGCCAGGCCTCCCTGTCCATCACCAACTCCTGGAGTTTACTCAAACTCATGTCCATGAGTTGGTGATGCCATCCAACCTCTCATCCTCTGTGGTCCCCTTCTCCTCCTGCCTTTAGTCTTTCCCAGCATCAGGGTCTTTTCCAATGAGTCAGTACTTTGCATCAGGTGGTCAAAATATTGGAGTTTCAGCTTCAGCATCAGTCCTTCCAATGAATATTCAGGACTGATCTCCTTTGGGATGGACTGGTTGGATCTCCTTGCAGTTCAAGGGACTCTCAAGAGTCTTCTCCAATACCACAGTTAGATTCCTTTTAAATTATTTAATATTTATTCTTTTGTCTAATGGACACTTAAATGATTATAAGTATAAAATGTTTTATGACTGAGGTAATTGCCTTGCTAAATTTATTTCCAAAACTAAATTTTCATTTTATGTTCCAAAAGCACTAGGGTAACTATAGGACAACCTGCTTAAAATTAGTATGCCGCTGCTGCTGCTAAGTCACTTCAGTCGTGTCCGACTCTGTGTGACCCCACAGATGGCAGCCCACCAGGCTCCCCCGTCCCTGGGATTCTCCAGGCAAGAACACTGGAGTGGGTTGCCATTTCCTTCTCTAATGCATGAAAGTGAAAAGTGAAAGTGAAGTCGCTCAGTTATGTCTGACTTTTGGCGACCCCATGGACTGCAGCCCACCAGGCTCCTCCATCCATGGGATTTCCCAGGCAAGAGTACTGGAGTGGATAGATACCTAATAAATATTCTAAGCAGAGGCAAAGTTCTAAGAAAACCACTGAATACATATTATTTTAAGGAAAATAAAAAAGGATTTTTATTATCCAGATTTGCTAAATAGATATAAAGAAAATGACAAAAGAGAGACATACCATCAAATCAGAGAGACTTGATAAGCGAAGGTTAAAAGGCCAACTCTGTTTTCATATATGCAGTGATTCAAACAAGAAGTGGGGGTCTGTGTCTTATAAAGTTGGTGAGATGTTCGTTACTGGGAAACAAAGGTCTAATTTGTAAGAAGTTTATTGAGGCATTTATGGATGTGTATTTTCAATTCCATCCCCATTTAGAAATGTTTGAGCAATAAGAAAGATTAATCAGAAGACAGTCACTCTGTCACATACTTTTTTAGTAACCATTTTTGCTTAAAGGCAGTAAAAATGTGTTTTGAATTTTAGTCAATAATAATCAAGAAAAAAAGTGAAAGAGCAGAAGATACATTTTAAAATTTTGAGGGGATCAGAAAGAATTTCGCATAATAAAATAAGGCAGCAATCTATTTATAATTGTCAAATGCAATCTATGTGTCTTAGATTTTTGTTTCTATTATAAATGCAATTTGTGCTCATTGTGACAGTTTTGGAAAAAAAAAACAAAACAGAAAAGCAAAGGAAGAAAAACAGAATCACATAAAATCATACCACCTTGAGATAGTGGCTACACCCCACTCTGGTACTGTTGCATGGAGAATCCCATGGATGGGGGAGCCTGGTAGGCTGCAGTCCATGGGGTCACGAAGAGTCTGACACAACTGAGCGACTACACTTTCACTTTTCACTTTCATGCATTTGAGAAGGAAATAGCAACCCACTCCATTGTTCTTGCCTGGAGAATCCCAGAGATGGGGGAGCCTGGTGGGGTGCCGTCTATGGGGTCGCACAGAGGTGGACACGACTGAAGTGATTTAGCAGCAGCAGCAGCAGCAGCCTTTTATTATTTTAATATTATTAAGCATTTACATATATATTTATATACCTATACATACATTACACATGTTTTATAACCTATTTTTCTCAATATATTATGACCATGTTTTCATATAATTATTATTCTAAAAATTGTTTCCAAATTTTATTATGAACAGTGTTTTAAATCCTTATAAATTAATTCTTGCTTCTTCAATACGTGTTTCCATGCTATAAATTACTAGAAAAGAAATTACTAGATCAAAGGGCATATAATTTTCTGACGTGCCCATCAACTGTAGGTACCTTTTTTCATTATTATAATTTTGGGTGACAAATAATAATCTTTTCATTTTAACATGTAGGCCTTTGATTACTAAAAATATTATTATTTATCGTATTATTTAAGGAAGTATGATTTAAAAATAAATTTTAATAGAATTTCTGTAGCTATCCCAGTCATGAGAATTTTCAGAAGTTCACTATTTAAACAAATATTCTTGAGCACCTACTCTGTGTTTCTATGTAGAGGGATGCTAACCTATTCCAAGAAGATTAAAGAGCATTTTGAACTGATATATGTGCATTCTCAGTCACTAAGTCGTGTTCGACTCTTTTGTGACCACATGGACTGCAGCCTGCCAGGCTCCTCTGTCCATGGGATTTCCCAGGCAGAGACACTGGAGTTGGTAGCCATTGCCTTCTCCAAACTGTTTTGGAGTCTCTGTAAACTTTTGGACCAATTCCCAAGGCTGTTCTAAGCTGGTTCTCTTAAGACCTCTTTGATGATACCAGTTGTACTGTGGGCAATAACTATGATCTAGTGTTCACTTTACTAGCAATTTTCTGAGTAGTTTCCTCTCACTGACACATTCGAAACTATAATGCAGGTTTTACAAAGATGATGAATAATGTAGTAAGATCAATTTTGTCTGACCTTATTCCATTTTAAACAAAAGAGACATTTATATAGACATCACTTAAACTTCTGTATTTAAAAATGAAGTTTTATTTCCCCTTTACAGATAGAAAATATAAATTATAACCAGTTAAAGCTACTCTCTAAAGACATTGGAAACCCAAGTGCAAACGATATAGTAGAAATAGAGGATAGGGGAAGCTTTTAAGATTCAGTTATCCAAAAGAACTAAATAATGCAGGTACAATACTGAAATATCATCTTAAATATTCTAATCAATTCAAAAGAAATGATCAGTGTCATTGTATGATTTGTTAGGGTGTTATGCTATTTGGTGTATTTCATTTTCAGCAACAGTTTAACATGTACTAAAAAATAATAAAACTAACACTCCTGTAAAACTAACACTCTCTTCTCAATGACTGGGTGTCAAAATTATCTTTTAAAGTAAATATAACTGTAAAGTCATTCTTAAATTTTTTTAAGAAAATTAAAACACTTGTATTTAGTTTGAGCACCTGAAAATACGAGTTCATGTGATTAAAAGCTCATTGAGCCTTCCTATTTTCTGATTATGTAACAGTGTAATTCTTCAAGATAATTTTTAACCTTTTATCATACTTGTAGAAATGGCTGGTGTAATTTGCTTATTTCTAAAACCTCAACTTTCACACACACTCCTAAATGGTATATATGATATTTTCTAAACCTGTGGGAATAGAACAGTAGAGAACTTTTAGACAGTATGTCTGGGAAAAAAGAGAAGCTGAAGGGAAAGGGGAAGGTTACAGTTAACTCCTTCAAACACAACTCTTAGAAAATGCTCTTATCACTAATCACCAGATTCTCCATTAATAGTTGAGTGGAAGAATAGAAGAATTTTTTAACTTACACAGAACTGTACCTCACATAGCTCCCAAATGTTTTGAGTCTGCTGACTAAGCATCATTTAGCTTGATTTAATTCAAGCCACATTCTGCAGTTTGCCAAGTATCTCAGTGGAGCTTAGAGAATGGCCCCCAAATTAACTGTCTTTTAATAAAGCCTCTGGGAAGTGAAGCAACCATTCAATTTTCTGGAACAGACTTCTGCAGTAAGATACTGAGAGGTAACGGATGACTTAATGGCATCATGCAGGTGCCAACCGAACCACAGAGGAGAAGTGGTTCTAAACTGTGTATTATCAAGCAGCCGTGTCATAGACAGATGTATTCAGGTGACACCAAGAACTTTCAAATAAGAGGTGATCATCAGACTGAATTCATGGGCAGTGGACAGTCCCTAAACTGACTCATTAGGCATGAATAGATGATCTGTCAGAGAAAAATGACTTTTAAGACCTCCATTCTTGCTCTAATGCTTGATATTAACGACCTTTCAGGATGGTTGATATCATTGAAATTTCAGCTGTCACAAAGAAAACGGGTAAATGAATCAGTTTCTGAATGAAGATAGAAAGCTGTCCCTGGAAAAAAGAGGCAGAATGACAGTTGTAGGAAAGAAGAACTAGGGTGGAATTGAAATGTAAACTTAAGAAACAAAGCTCTCTTATTACCTCTGAATTTAATTTAATTTTTTTATGATTTATTTTATTGGAGTTTGAAATGTCTAGGTAGCAGACTTAAGCTTACCCCCAAAGTTAATCCTTAGACAACATATTCACTATATAGGCCTTATCCCCTTCCAGAAAAGAAGATCTGAAATTTGAAATACAGCACTTTGAGTTTCACCAGACCCTGCTTATGATGTATTAGCCTGTCAGTTATGGGTGTGTCTTACTAATCATTCATAGGACATAGATTGCAATTTGTCTGTAGCACACAACACTCTGTGCTTAACTGCTGCCGTAAAAGGACATTATGGCCTAGATCAGAGGTCAGCAAACATTTTCTATAAAAATCTAGGTAGTAAATTTTAGGCTGTGCAGGCCAGATGGTTTCTGTTGTGACTACTCAACCATTGTGGGACAAAAGTAGGCATAGACAATATATATGTAAATGCATGTAGCTATTTTCCAAAAGTCTGTATTCATAGACACTGAGATTTGAATTTTGTATAATTCTTATATCACAAAATACTCTTTATTTTTAAAACTATTTTTTAAAAGTAAAAATCATTCTTAGCTCACAAAAAGCTATACAAAAGCAGACCACAGGCCAGATTTGACCCATGGGCTGTAGTTTGCACCCCCATCTAGATTATAATCAGCTTCGCTTATGGCTCAGCGGTAAAGATGCACCTGCAGTGCAGGATACTCACTAGATGTGGGTTTGATCCTTGGGTTGGGAAGATCCCCTGGAGTCTGTTTCTATGAATTTGACTATTTTAGATATCTCAAACTAGTGGAATTCTATAGTTATTTTTCTCTGTGGTTGGCGTATTTCACTTAGCATAAGGTCTTGTCCTCTAGGTTTATTCATGTTATCCAAAAGAGTTGAAATCAGAACCTCAAATGTATATCTGCAAGTTCACAGCATGTTGTCCAAAAGAACTGAAATCATGATCTCAAATAGGTATCTGCATGTTCACTGCAACATAACTCACAATAGTCAAGATATTAAAATAATTATATGTTCATTGACAGATGAATGGGATAAAAAAGTATGACATATACATATAATGGAATATTATTCAACCCCAGAAAATGAAGGGAATCCTCCTATATGAAGAATGGGATTTTAATAGGTTGGGTAGAGATCCAGACTGGAGTGCTTTTGATAGTAAAAATGAGCATTGTTGATTGTTATTCCAGGATAATAGGTATAAATCCTGGCTATTTCATGCAAATTGGGACATATTGTATCCTAGTAGAATGAGTCTTAAAGCAACCATGAGCAGAGAACCCTGAATGTTGTCAAGGGAGAATTGATTAGGTATGCAGTGAATGAAAAAGTCCAAGTTGGTTGAAGCACAGGAGATGAATAGGGAGAGAAAAACTAGAAAGGTAGTCTGGGGCTTGAAGTAGGATTGAAATTGTATTTTCTTAAACATAAAGCTAAGACATTTGGAAATTATTAAACAAGTAGTGGAGAAGCGTTGAATTTTTAAAATAATAAAGTAACTTTGTTTGCTCTCAGTAGTGTCAATGATGTGCAGAATGAATTGGATCAGGCAGAGACTATGTGCAGGAGCCCAATAAAGGGACCACAGCATCAGTTAGAAGAGAGAATGAGAGAATGTGGACTGAATCCAGGCAACAGGAATAGAAAGGAAAGCGTCAATGAAAGACACACCAGAGAGAAGGAGTCAGGAGAACTTACTAATTGATATAAAATAAAAGATCATCTAAGAAAAAGAGAAACTCAAAGGAAATGCCCAAGAGTTTAAGTTGAGGTGACTATAGGCATTCTATACTTGTAGGTTAGAATTAGGAAGGAAAGGGAGATCTACAAATGAGTATAGGACTGGGATCCTATTCTTACTGTAATTTGGAAAAATACATATAAGATAGCAATAGTACATCTGTAGTTTAACTTTTGAAAATACTTTTATGCCAGGAGTATTTTGAAAAACTCTGAGTGTGAGCAACTTGTTTTGTTTAAAAAATTGGACTTTGATTTAGAAGGAGGGTAAGGGAGAGGGTTGAGGTATCAGTTCAGTTCAGTTTAGTCACTCAGTCGTGTCCGACTCTTTGCGACCCCATGAATTGCAGCACGCCAGGCCTCCCTGTCCATCACCAACTCCCGGAGTTCACTCAGACTCATGTCCATCGAATCAGTGATACCATCCAGCATCTCATCCTCTGTCGTCCCCTTCTCCTCCTGCCCCCAATCCCTCCCAGCATCAGAGTCTTTTCCAATGAGTCAACTCTTTGCATGAGGTGGCCAAAGTACTGGAGTTTCAGCTTCAGAATCATTCCTTCCAAAGAAATCCAGGGTTGATCTCCTTCAGAATGGACTGGTTGGATCTCCTTGCAGTCCAAGGGACTCTCAAGAGTCTTTTCCAACACCACAGTTCAAAAGCATCAATTCTTCGGTGCTCAGCCTTCTTCATAGTCCAACTCTCACATCCATACATGACCAAGGGAAAAACCATAGCCTTGACTAGACGGACCTTAGTCGGCAAAGTAATGTCTCTGCTTTTGAATATGCTATCTAGGTTGGACATAACTTTTCTTCCAAGGAGTAAGTGTCTTCTAATTTCATGGCTGCAGTCACCATCTGCAGTGATTTTGGAGCCCCCAAAAATAAAGTCTGACACTGTTTCCACTGTTTCCCCATCTATTTCCCATGAAGTGTTTGCATGAAATGTTTCCTTGGTATCTCTAATTTTCTTGAAGAGATCTCTAGTGTTTCCCATTCTGTTGTTTTCCTCTATTTCTTTGCATTGATCGCTGAAGAAGGCTTTCTTATCTCTTCTTGCTATTCTTTGGAACTCTGCATTCAGATGCTTATATCTTTCCTTTTCTCCTTTGCTTTTCACCTCTCTTCTTTTCACAGCTATTTGTAAGGCTTCCCCAGACAGCCATTTTGCTTTTTTGCATTTCTTTTCCCTGGGGATGGTCTTGATCCCTGTCTCCTGTACAATGTCACGAACCTCATTCCATAGTTCATCAGGCACTCTATCTATCAGATCTAGGCACTTAAATCTATTTCACTTCTACTGTATAATCATAAGGGATTTGATATATTTTTCTATAAACTATTCTTTCTGTCTTCTTTCTAGGATGCAGTGGGATGCAATCCATTTTTAGATTAGTACACTGGTCCTTAGTTTATACTTACTGTAAAAGTAAAAGTGAACCCAACTGAGGAAAATATACAGCTATAACAGACCTCTAGCTAGAATATGATTCAGAATGATTTTAAACCACAAGCTTGTATCACCTAGTTACTTCAATGCCTATCTTTTTTTTTTTTAATTTTTACTTTATTTTACTTTACAATACTGTATTGGTTTTGCCATACATTGACATGATTCAATGCCTATCTTAAGAGTCTTCAAAATTATCCAAACTAAGTACTTGATTAAAAAACAACAACAACAACTCATTTTCCACAGAGCATTTGGGATTGTAAAGATACCTTGAAATCAAAGAAAGAAAAATTAATGACACTTTATAACTTCTAAAATTTGAATTAAGCTTCTGCTGTTTTGCTGACTCCCAAAATGGTACCCAAGCTATATTTTCCAATAATTTTCTAAGCAGTGACTTTTTTCCAGCAGGGAATATGGAGAGAAATAAGAAGTGGAAAGAAATAGATGTTTCACACACACATACACACACACACACACACACCACACACACACACACACACATACCTCATTTTAAAAGAAAAAAAATTAAACAACAAAGGGAATGAAATCACTAGAGGAACAAATTCAGAAATAATAATTTTTAATTTAGAAAAACTTTCCTACGTTTTGAAACTCTTGAATTCTTCCAACTCTTCCACTTTGTTTAATGGTCTTCCATGTTTAGATACTATGAAATTAACCAGTCTGGCCATGGTGTGTGGTATGGTCTGCTATTTCTGTAAAGCAGTGGTCCAGAAAAGGAAAGTAGATTTGAATACATTATCCTGCCTGGTCCCAGAATAGAATCCCCAGACATTTCTGGGTGTGAATTACTGAGAAACGTTATCCCTCTCTGGTGAGAGACTAGACTGCTAGAGTGCGTAGAGAGTGGTCGTGTGGGTGCACAGTAGCCCCTGGTGCTATGGCATGTTCTTGGTACAGGAAAGAAAGAGAAATCGTAGTATAAATCCCCCTTGTTGTTGTTGTTATAAAACCCCCTATAGAACAAAACTCTGATTGATGCCATTCATCAGGACCAGTAGCTGAGCACTGTGGGTTTTATTTCTTAGAAATTTCCTTTTGGGCTCTGCTTCTTTCCTTGTGCCTTATTTTTTTAATTGGGAAGTTTCTTTTACTCATCTTTCCAGTATGTTTACCTCTTCCTGTGCTGACTACATAATATAAATAGAAAACATTATAATGCTATGTAATAATAGTCATTATAAACATGTATTATAATGTATATTATCTATGATATAACCATGTAGATACAAACATATCATACATGTAATATTACAGGACACTGACCAACCTGGCTGGTGCTTCTGACTATATCCCTCTCTCCTTGGTAGTTATGATTACACACAAAGGCTTTGACAACTTCAAGATTTCTAATAAAAGCTTATCAGTGTTCTAGTTTTCTCTTCCTTAGTTCTTTGCCTGCAGGCAGTCCTTCTTAGGTATCATACTATTTAGCAACTGCCCTGACAGGATAAGAACTGATCTTAAGTAGGATGAGTCAAAATGCAAATAAACCAGATCCTTTCCTCACCCTCTAGCAGGTTTTGCATTCAGTGATTGTTAAAGAAATCTAGATTATCTTTTTTTTCTCTTTTTATTATCTCATAGTTCTTCAGTCTCAGTGAAATTTTAAATTCCTGGGTTGAAATTGGATTTAAACAAGTAATGGTTTGTTTCTGAATTGACCATGATTAGCTTTCTCTATGATGGATCCATTTCCTGTGGTGAGGTGGTGTAATAAGGATGTGTGTGGAGTTTTCAATATGACTAATTGGAATCTTTCTAGAAAGGTGTAATCATATTAGAATAACCACTAAGTGAAAAGATTGGGCATAGGAAACTTAGATCTTGTCTGCCTCAGCAACTACTTCTCTCTCGTGGACCTTATATAAAGCAACTTACCACACTACCCTGAAAAACTCAAAGGTAGGAAACTCACAAACTTATGTAAGTGAAAGCGGTAAAAGTATAACAGGGCTTTATCAGTATACAATATACTGTGTCTGTTCTGTTACAATTATTATTCATTATTATTGCTATTACTACCACTAAAAATAGAATGTAACTTCAGCCTGTCTGTGCTAAAAGATTGAAACATATCCATCCAACCTCTAGAACAAGAAGTTTTTGTTATGAAAATTCTCATGTGCATCTTTTAATCTTGTCAAATACATTAATCTGTCTCTTTCCTAATAGATTCTTCATTAAGTTTCAACAATGATTGTATTTTTTCTTACTTTTAAGACAAGTTTTGACCTTCTAGACTCCTTACAAGCTGAACAAAATTTAATATTGGAAATAGGAAATACTTTAGATGAAAACCTGAGTTTCCCTACTGGATACTGGTTTGACTTGTGATCCCTTAGAAAATTACCATGTCTCTCTGAGCCAAATTTTCTCTAAATCTCATTTCACAATATCCAGCTTACAGAATAGCTGGAAAATTATAGTTTAGAGCATTTCATTTCATAATGCATTATAGACATTGTTTTCTGAATAGTTGCAACTCTGTTCCTCATAGAAAGCTTATGTAGTCAATCCTTTATTTAATCAGAGTACCCTTTATATGTGTACATAGAAAGATAATGGAGAGAGAGAGGAATGGAAATGGCTATTTTTTTCTTTAATTATTATGTCATGTATTGGGAAGCATGAAGGAGAAAATTATAAAATCAAATAGCTTAAATTACAATTTCAAATAAAAGAATTTTTTGATGTTAGTGTATTCTAACTTCTAAAAAATTTTACAAATAAAGAATCAAGAGAATAAATGCTAACAGCTTTGGAGGAGCTTCTTTAATCACAGAACTATAACTACTCTCTGCTGCTTAAGTCTTTGATTGTAGAAATACATCTGATCTACCTTTTAGAATTATTAAGTATAAAAAGGCATATCACTGTTGTTATTATCTTTTGTGTGTTATTATCAATTGTGTCTGACTCTTTGAAACCCCATGGATTGTAGTCTGCCAGGCTCCTCTGCCCAAGGGACTTTTCAGGCAAGAATAAAGGAGTAGGTTGCCATTTCCTTCTCCAGGGAATATTCCTGACCCAGGGATCAAGCCCAGGTGACCTGCATTGCAGGCAGATTCTTTACCATCTGAGCCACCAGGGAAGCCCAATTATTTTCTTATGCCTTCCTATGTATATTTTTGCAGTAAACATTAGTCATTTTGTATCCCTTTTAATTTCCACAGCCTGCCCCCCGCCACCTTCTAACACCTTCTAATACCATCACCTTGGGGGTTAGGTTTCAACATAAGGACTTGGGGGAGACACGTTTAGGCCATAAGAGGGAGGAAAACGGATGCTATGTGAGCCTCCTCGGGATCCTTTTAATTCATTGTTCCTCTTCGTCTTTAGGAGTTGTACAGATGTGCTGTGCTGCATGGTCTTCATACTGTTCATTATGGCCTACATTCTTTTAGGACTCGCAGGTGAGTAAGAACAGGTATAGAAGATATTTAACTTTTCCTATTTACATGACTAAGTCAGTGTCACGTTTTTAACATTAATCATTCCAAAATCCTTCTTATTATTGATTATTGTCTTTTCTGGAGGGAGTATACCTCACCAGAACTCATTGGGTAGGAGATGCAATGAAAAATAAACACAAAGCAGTTTATTCAAAGGCAAGTCTATAAATTACTGAGATAGATAAAATTATACAAAAGAAAGAAAAACCCTTATAGTTGCTTTTTAATCATTTTTACTTTTGAAATTTTATTAAGCAGCTAATAAGGTTCACATTATTATTTACTAATTAGAGTTGGGGACTCTTGATGAAAGTGAAAAAGGAGAGTGAGAAAGCTGGTTTAAAACTCAACATTCAGAAAACTAAGATCATGGCATCCAGTCTCATCACTTCATGGCAAATAGATGGGGAAACAATGAAAACAGTGACAGACTTTATTTTCTTGGGCTCCAAAATCACTGCAGATGGTGATTTCAGCCATGAAATTAAAAGACACTTGCTCCTTGGAAGAAAAGCTTGACTGACCTAGACTGCACATTAAAAAGCAGAGACATTACTTTGCTGACAAAGATCCATCTAGTCAAGGCTATGGTTTTTCCAGTAATCGTGTATGGATATAAGAGTTGGACTATAAAGAAAACTGATCACCGAAGAATTTATGCTTTTGAACTGTGGTGTTGGAGATGACTCTTGAGAGTCCCTTGGACGGCAAGGAGATCAAATCTGAATATTCACTGGAAGGACTGATGCTGAAGCTGAAGCTCCAATACTTTGGCCACCTGATGTGAACAACTGACTCATTGGAAAAGACCCTGATGCTGGGAAAGATTGAAGGCAGGAGGAGAAGGGATGACAGAAGATGAGATGGTTGGATGGCATCACCAACTCGATGGACAAGAGTTTGAGCAACCTCTGGGTGTTGGTGATGGACAGGGAGGCCTGGTGTGCTGCAGTCCGTGGGGACACAAAAAATCAGACATGACTGAGTAACTGAACTGAACAAGGTTAATGTTATTATTTACCAATTAAAATTAGAACCTAGATAAGTCTAAGTAACATATTACCTTTTCTTTTTATAAGCAAATTAAAAGGAAGGGACAATTATTAAGTATTTCACCAAGTAGTTTCTTGACATATAAGAAGTCCTATTGTCTTTGCCTACCAGAGAAAGATAGCCTGTGGTTCATTGTTCAATTAAAGGTTTTTCTATGGAAATGAAAATAAAGAGGACAAATAAAGTCTTAAAGGAATCAATCAGTATGGCAGAGTAAGAGGACATTAAACTCACCTCCTCCAACAAACACAAAATATATGTACATGTGGGACAATTTTCACTGGAAACTGGCAGAAAGACTCCAAGGCTGTTAAGATACACACATAATTGAGTAGGAAGGGGAAAAAAAGGCAATCAGGTCAGGTCGTGTGCTCCTGGAGCGGACCTCAGAGGGCAAGAAAGATCACACAGGTGGACACTTATCCTGTGAAATAAGCAATGAGAACCACAGACTGAGCGCCCCTGTCCTGGGTTTCTGTACAGAGGAGACAAGCCCTTTTGGCTGGCTGAAGAACTGCTGGGGTAAGAGGATGGCTGTGGGAAGCCTGGGCTACAATTGTGAGGAGCACTCATATGCTAGCTTGCTCCTGAAGCAGGGTGGGGAGAGGTATGCTCTAGTGGCTACTGGGTTTCCCATAACCTCCTTGGCATGCACAAAAGCTGAGCAAAGGCTGTGGTCCTTCTCCTTCCACATCACAATGTATCATTGGATCTGGGGCAGCAATGAGTGGGTAGAAGACTCAGCTGTGGTGTGCAGAGATGACCTAGTCCCTGGGCATACCCTGGGTGAGAGGGTGGCAGCCACTACTGACCTTACTCAGGCAATACATCTCAAGTAGCTCTCAGGTCCCGGACAGCAGCGGCTCCGCCACAGCTTATCCTCAATCATGTGCCAAGTGTCTGTGTAGCCCAGTGATGTGGTTTAATGAAAGGGCGGGAATGGTGGAGGCTGAGGACAGTGATGTGCTCTGAGGGACCAAGGGAGACTTGCACATCAGGTTGTGTCTGAGCCAGAAAAAGGAAACACTTGTAGGTGCCTTCCCAGGCGGTGTGTCAGAGATAGCTGGGACCTCCGTCTGCAGACAGTGTGAGCAGACAGCCCTCATAAGTCCCACTTACCTCAGCACTTCCCCACTCTAGGGCAAAGGTCTCAGAGCAGATAGAGGGGAAAACACACTGAAAGGGAACAGAACCGGCTTGGGCCCAACCCTCAGGGTGTCAGCTCCAGCAGCTGGGGCTCAGGCCCCACCCCTGACTGGACATTGATAGCCACTGAGCAGAGAGAAAGTCCTGCCTCATGCTGGGCTCCAGCTCTAACTCCTCCATCTCTAGTTTCACGGCTGCAGTCATGTCCATAGTGATTTTGGAGACCAAGAAAATAAAATCTATCACTGCTTTCACTTTTTCCTCTTTTATTTGCTATGAAGCGATGGCACTAGATCTTAGTTTTTTGAACGTTGAGTTTCAAGGCAGCTTTTTCACTCTCCTCTTTCACCCTCATCAAGGGGATCTTTAGTTTCTCTTCACTTTTTGCCACTACAGTGGTATCATCTGCATATGTGAGGTTATAGATATTTCTCCTGGTAATCTTTATTCCAGCTTGTGATTCATCCAGCCCAGCATTTGTATGATGTACTCTGTATATAAGTTAAATTAGCAGGGTGACAATATACAGCCTTGCTGTACTCCTTTCCCAATTTGAACCAGCCCATTGTTCCATGTCTAGTTCTAACTGTTGCTTCATGATCCACATACAGGCTTCTTAGGAGACAGGTAAGGTCGTCTGGTATTCCTATGTCTTTAAGAATGTTCCACAGTTTGTTGTGATACACACAGTCTAAGTCTTTAGTGTAGTCAATGAAGAAGAAATGCATGTTTTTCTGTAATTCCCTTGCTTTCTCTATGACCCAATGAATGTTAGCAATTTGATCTCTGGTTGTTCTGCCTTTTTTAAACCCATCTGAAAGTTTTCTGGAGCATCTGGAAGTTCTTGTTCACGTATCTTTGAAACCTAGCTTGAAAGATTTTGAGCATAACTTTACTAGCATGTGAAATGAGCATAATTGTAAGATAGTTTGAACATTCTTTGGCATTGCCCTTCTTTGAGATTGGGATGAAAACTGACCTTTTCCAGTCTTGTAGCCACTGCTGAGTTTTCCAAATTTGCTGACATATTGAGTGTAACACTTTAACAGCATCATTTTATAGGATTTGAAATAGTTCAGCTGGAATTCCATCACCTCCACTAGCTTTGTTTGTAGTAATGCTTCCCAAGGCCCACTTGACTTCACACTCCAGGGTGTCTGGCTCTAGGTGAGTGATGACACCATCATGGTTATCTGGATCACTGAGACCTTTTTTTATATAGTTCGTCTGTGTATTCTTGACACCTCTTCTTAATCTCTGCTGCTTCTGTTAGGTCCTTACCATTTCTGTCCTTTATCATGCCCATCCCTGCATTAAATGTATACTGAATATCTCCAATTTTCTTGAAAGATCTCTACCTTTCCCATTCTATTGTTTTCTCCTATTTCTTTGCATTGTTCACTTAAGAATGCCTTCATATCTCTCCTTGCTATTCTCTGGAACTCTACATGTAGTTGGGTATATCTTTCCCTTTCTCCCTTGCTTTTCACTTTTCTTTCCACAGCTATTTGTAAAGCCCCATTTGTAAAGACAACCACTTTGCCTTCTTGCATTCCTTTTTTTTGGGATGATTTTGGTCTCTGCCTCCTGTACAATGTTACAAACCTCTGTCCATAGTGCTTCAGGCACTCTGTCTACCAGATCTAATCCCTTGAATCTATTTGTCACTACCACTATATAATCATAAGGAATTTGATTTAGATCATACCTGAATTGCCTAGTGAATTTCCCTACTTTCTTCAATTTAAGCCTGAATTTTGCAATGAGGAGCTGATGATCTAGGCCACAGTTAGCTCCAGGTCTTGTTTTTACTGACTGTATAGACCTTCTCCATCTTCGGCTGCAAAGAACATAATCACTCTGATTTTGGTATTGACCATTTGGTGATGTACATGTTTAGAGTCATCTCTTGGAAGAGGGTGTTTTCTATGACCAGTGTGTTCTCTTGACAAAACTATGTTAGCCTTTGTTCTACTTCATTTTGTACTCTTAAGTGCAAACTTGCCTGTTACTCCAGGTATATCTCGACTTTCTACTTTTGCATTCCAGTCCTGGACCTATGATGAAAAGGACAGCTTTTTTTTGATGTTAGCTCTAGAAGGTCTTGTAGATTTATAGAACTGGTCAATCAACTTCAGGTTCTTCAGCATCAGTGGTTGGGACATAGACTTGAATTATTGTGATGTTAAATGGTTTGCCTTAGAATGAACTGAGATTATCCTGTCGTTTTTGAGATTGCACCCAAGTACTGCATTTTGGACTCTTTTGTAGAGGGTCGCAAACATGATGAACCTAAAATAGACCCACACCAAGACATATAATAATTCAAATGTCAGAAGTCAAAAGTAAGAGAGAATATTAAAGGCAGCAAGAGAAAACAAAGATTCATATGGAAGGGAATTCTTATAGGCTATCAGCTGATTTCTCCACAGAAACTTTTCAGGCCAGAAGGAAGTGGCATGATATGTACAGAGTGCTGAAGGGAAAATCTTGCAACGTAAAATACTCTAACCAGCAAGATTATTATTTTTAAAAAGGAAATGTTAAAGGCTCTTCTCTAAGTGGAAAAGAAGTAAGAATCTTAAAGAGAAAATCTCCCCAGGAAAGGTAAATATATAATAAAGACTGATGATCAACTACTTACATAAGCCAATAGGAAGTCTAAAAGACAGACAATTCTAAAGCAACTATAACTATTATAAACAGTTAAGAGATAATTTTGGCCTTGGAGTACAAAATGAAGCAGGGCAAAGGCTAATAGATTTTTGCCAAGAGAACACACTGGTCATAGCAAACACCTTCTTCCAACAACACAAGAGAAGATTCTACGCATGGACATCACCAGATGGTCAACACTGAAATCAGATTGATTATATTCTTTGCAGCTGAATATGGAGAATCTCTATACAGTCAGCAAAAACAAGACCAGGAGCTGACTGTGGATCAGATCGTGAACTCCTTATTGCCAAATTCAGACATAAATTGAAGAAAGTAGGGAAAACCACTAGACCATTCAGGTATGACCTACATCAAATCTCTTATGATTATACTGCAGAAGTGACAAGTAGATTCAAGGGATCCAATCTGATAGAGTGCCTGAAGAACTATGGACGGAGGTTCATGACATTGCACAGGGGACAGTGATCAAGACCATCCCCAAGAAAAAGAAATGCAGAAAGGCAAAATGGTTGTCTGAGGAGGCCTTACAAATAGCTGTGAAAAGAAGAGAAGCGAAAGGCAAAGGAGAAAAGGAAGATATCCCCTTTTGAATGCAGAGTTCAAAAGAATAGCAAGGAGAGATAAGAAAGCCTTCCTCAGTGATGCATGCAAAGATATAGAGGAAAACAACAGAATGGGAAAGACTAGAGATCTCTTCAAGAAAATTAGAGATACCAAGGGAACATTTCATGCAAAGATGGGCACAATAAAGGACAGAAATGGTATGGACCTAACAGAAGCAGAAGATATTAAAAAGAGGTAGCAAGAATATACAGAACTATACAAAAAAAAAAAAGATCTTCATGACCCAGATAATCACGATGGTGTGATCACTCATCTAGAGCCAGACATCCTGGAATGCGAAGTCAAGTGGGCCTTAGGAAGTATCACTACAAACAAAGGTAGTGGAATTCCAGTTGAGCTATTTCAAACCCTAAAAGATGATTCTGTGAAAGTGCTGCACTCAATATGCCAGCAAATTTGGAAAACTCAGCAGTGGCCACAAGACTGGAAAAGATCAGTTTTCATTTCAATCCCAAAGTAAGGCAATGCCAAAGAATGCTCAAACTATCACACAATTGCACTCATCTCACATGCTAGTAAAGAAATGCTCAACATTCTCCAAGCTAGGCTTCAACAGTACATGAACCATGAATTTTCAGATGTTCAGGCTGGGTTTAGAAAATGCAGAGGAACCAATTTCCAAGATCCTCTAGATCATTGGAAAAGCAAGAGAGTTCCAGAAAAACATCTATTTCTGCTTTATTGACTATGCCAAAGCCTTTGACTGTGTGGATCACAATAAACTGTGGAAAATTCTTCAAGAGATGGGAATACCAGAACACCTGACCTGCCTCCTGAGAAATCTGTATGTAGGTCAAGAAGCAACTGTTAGAACTGGACATGGAACAACAGACTGGTTCCAAATTGGGAAAGGAGTACATCAATGCTGTATATTGTCACTGTGCTTATTTAACTTATATGCAGAATACATCATGAGAAATGCTGGGCTGGATGAAGCACAAGCTGGAATCAAGATTGCTGGGAGGGAAATATCAATCACCTCAGATATGCAAATGACACCACCCTTATGGCAGAAAGTGAAGAAGAACTAAAAAGCCTCTTGATAAAAGTGAAAGAGGAGAGTGAAAAAGTTGGCTTAAAGCTCAACATTCAGAAAACTAAGATCATGGCATCTGGTCCCATCACTGCATGGCAAATAGATGGGGAAAAATGGAAACAGTGGCAGACTTTATTTTTTGGGTTCCAAAATCACTGTAGACGGTGACTGCAGCCATGAAATTAAAAGACGCTTACTCCTTGGAAGGAAAGTTATGACCAACCTAGACAGCATATTAAAAAGCAGAGACATTGCTTTGCCAACAAAGGTCCATCTAGTCAAAGCTATGGTTTTTCCAGTAGTCATGTATGGATGTCAGAGTTGGACTATAAGGAAAGCTGAGCACTGAAAAATTGATGGTTTTGAACTGTGGTGTTGGAGAAGGCTCTTGAGAGTCCCTTGGACAGTAAGGAGATCCAACCAGTCCATCATAAATGAAATCAGTCCTGAATATTCATTGGAAGGACTGATGCTGAAGTTGAAATTCCAACTCTTTGGACACCTGATGTGAAGAGATGACTCATTTTAAAAGACCCTGATGCTGGAAAAGATTGAAGGCAAGAGGAGAAGGGGATGACAGAGAATGAGATGGCTGGATGGCATCACCTACTTATGGCCATGAGTTTAAGTAAACTCCGGGAGTTGGTGATGGACATGGAGGTCTGGCGTGCTGCAGTGCATGGGGTCTCAAAGAGTTGGACATGACTGAGTAACTGAACTGAACTGAAGAGATAAACATGAGATGTAAAATATGACATCATAAGCACAAAATGTGGGTGGAGGAGTGAAAAAAAATGTAGATATTTTAGAATGTACTTGATCTTAAATGACTACCAATATAAAACAAGTTGATATTATTATAGATTAACATATATGAACCACATAGTACACACAAATCAGAAATCTATAATAGTTCCACAAAAATTGAAAGGAATGGAACACTCACATACTAATAAAGAAAATCATCAAACCAGGAACAAACCAGAAACAAAATGAAGAAATATGAACAGAGAATAACTATAAAAACAACTGGAGAGCAAGTAATAAAATGGCTATAAGTACACACCTATCAATAATTACTTTAAATGTCAATTAACTAAATGCTCCAGTCAGAAGACACAGGGTGGCTGATGGATTTTTAAAAAGGTCCTTCTATGTGCTGCCTGTAGGAGATTCATTTTAGAGCTAAAGGCACACAGAGACTGAAAGGCCGGCAAGGGAAAAAGATATTTCATACAAATAGAAATGGCAAGAAAGTGTGGGTAATAATTTTCATACTGGAAAAAATGACTTCAAAGCAAAGACTATATCAAACAACAAAGAAGGGCATTATATAATGATAAAAGTCTTGATACAGGAAGAAGATATTTGTTAACATATGTGCACCCAACCTAGGAGTGCCTAAATATATATAGTAAATACTGCCTTGTATAAAGGAGAAATTGATAATAACAAAATGATAGTAGGAAACTTTAACATCCCACTGATACCATAGGATCATCCAAACAAAAAATAAATCAGGAATCAATGTCTTAAATGACACAGTAGAGCAGCTAGACTTAATTGGTATCTAGAGGGCATTCCATCCAAAACAGCAGAACATTCTTTGCAAGTACACACAGAGTTTTCCCCAGGATGGATCACATCCTAAGCCACAAAACAAGCCTCAACAAATTTAGGAGGATGAAAATTATACCAAGCATCTATTTCAACCATAACAGTATGAAATTAGAAGTTAATTACATAAAGAAAAATGAGAAAAGAACAGATATGTGGAGACTAAATAACATGCTACCAAAAAGCCAACGGGTCATTGAAAAAAATCAGAGAGGAAATCAGAAACCTTGAGACAAATGAAAATGGAAATACAACCTTCAAAAATCTATAGGGTGCAGTTAAAGCAATTCTATGAAGAAAAATCTCAAACAGCCTAACCTACCACCTAAAGGAATTAGTAAAAGAAGAATAAACAGAACCCAAAGTCAGCAGGAGGAAGGAAATATTAAAGAACAGAGAGGAAATGAATAAAATAGAAATTTGTAAATCAGCTATACTTTGATTAAAAAAAAAAACTACCAAAGGAACTGGTGTGAATATTTTCTGTAAAAAGATTTCACCATTGCCTATGAATAGTATCCCTTTATTGCCAGAGACTTACATCCTATCCCTTCAATGTTGACTGAGGGAACTTTACTATATTATTATTATTAGGATGGGGACTGTAAAGTCAGATGATAACTTCTAGTAAAAATGATTAATGCCTAGACTTAATGTGTATAGATTGTATCAGCAGTAAAAAGGCAGTGCCTATCTAGAGAACAATGGAAAATATTCTTCTCTGTTGTTCAGTTTTGTCTTCCAATAAAGAGAAATACTTTGAGAACAGTAATTGAAAGTAATTTCCAAAAGATCATCTGAGTAATACCGTGCAAAAGCTACACATAAAGAGAATGTAAAAAAAAAAAATACGGCAGGAAGATAGGGAAAGAGAAGAACCAAGGAATATAAACCACAAAACCAAATAAAGCACTGTAAGTTCTTCAGAAGATTCCTTTGGTATTTCTTTTATGCATCTTTCTAAACATTTATGTAGTAGTAGTATAATACATTGCAGAAGGATATGGTAATCCACTCCAGTATTCTTGCTGGAGAATCCCATGGACAGAGCAGCCTGATGGGCTATAGTTCATAGGGTCGGCAAAGAGTCAAACGTGACTGAAGCGACTTAGTATGCATGCCATGCAAGCACAATACATAAGTGAATAAATTGACTATTAAAACAAGGTGAATTTTCTTATTATACAACTAATAGAACTTTAGCATCTCCAAGTTTGGGACACATGTTTGTCACTGTGATTTTTTTGTTTGTTTTTACTTTTGTCATACAGTTGAAATATGTTATATGAGAGAAAGGATTTGGAGTCAAGCAGATCTAGGGCTTCCTCATATGGTTTGGTGGACATAAGCTATTTTCTTAATCTCGATTTTCTCATCTGTAAAATAGGGAAACACTACCTACTTTGGAGGGCTGTTATGAGGAGTAAATGAAATAATATCCAGCTATACCAATAATGCTACATAATAGTACAAGGCAGTATTTAATTTGCTACCATTGTATAATCTAGTTGTTCTGAATTTTAATAAATTGCTTTTAAATGTAATTTACTATATTGTTGCTATAGCAACCCATAATTTTTGTTATTAAAGTTTGAAAGCATGTAGGAACTTCATAAGGATCTCTTAACTGTGTCTGAAATCATTACGTTAGGAGACCTTTTGTCATAATTGAGTTTCTCCTCTCCATCTCAGAGCCAGTCTCTTGTAATCCATGGAGAAATGCCTTGTTCCTTATCTAAAGCTGGGAATGCCACTGCCACTCTCTCCCTTGTCAGCACAGTAGAATGTGTACTGTCATTTCCTCTGGCACAAGATGAGAAATGTGCCTTTTTGCTTAAGATCTCCAGATTCAATGTGTAAATGCCTTAACTCGCATAGGGAAATTGGGATACAAATGTTCCTCAGTGAAAAACTGTGTTCAGTATTGGATTTAGTGTTTCCTCTAAATTAATCCTTATGCTACTAATTAAAATGCTGCTGTTCATTTGCTAAGTTGTGTCCAACTCTTTGAGACCTCATGTATTGCAGCACACCAGGCTTCCTTGTCCTTGTTCACTATCTCCCAGAGTTTTCTCAAACTCACATCCATTGAGTCAATGATGCCATCCAACCATCTCATTCTCTGTCACCCCCTTCTCCTCCAGCCCTCAGTCTTTCCCAGCATCATGGTCTTTTCCAATGAGTTGGCTCTTAAAAGCCATTCTAGTCTATTTCTAAGACAAATTTAACTCTTCTAATACTGGACTAAAAGAAGAATGAAGGAAAACACTTGGCAGATGTTAATAGAAATGTTAAGCTTTTTTAAAAAAAAACATGAAAGAATGTACATCTTCACTTGGAGAAAGTTAAAGCTGTCAGTTTTACTGTTGTGTTGTAAGTAGTTTTGCATCTTGTGTTAGATTAGGACCCTCTTAGGCTTATCTTTCATCCTTGTGTTTTTTATAAGGAATGTTACCATGAAAGAGACATGTTTCCTACAAATTCTACCAACAGAAAATAAAGCAACAAAACTGTTCTTTGCCCTGTATGTAGAATATGGCCAGCTAGGGTACCACTTGGATGCAACAAAGGCACTTGACATTCCACTGATGAAAGGCAGAACCTCTGTTTAAGTGGGTGAAGTGGAGTCTGGGTAGATGGCAATCAAATCTCCTTGAAAGATCAAACTAACATTTATGATAATAACCCTCTTTTGTCCTCCTTCACTGATGTGTACTGTTCAATTATTGCACTAACTGGAAAAAAGAGTAGGAATATTTATTATGCAAATTGTTCTTGCTATCCTTGCGCTAACATTATGTATACAATAATAGCACAATTTTAACATTGAATAATTTTTTATTTCTCTTCAAATGGATTTCCATTTGAAAGAGTTAGTTTTTTCATTGTTGTATTTACATGGGAAGCAATTATAGTTAGGGTTCAAAGCTTGTTTTTGGTTTTCTTTTTTAATCTTCCTCAGGAATAATTAATTATTCCTATTAGTTGAGAAAGTAAATTAATGTGAACAAGCCTAGGCTCTGTCACTATCCTGTAAGAAACTGAGGTAACATGGAGATGACACATATAGGTGTCCTAATTACTAGGCTGGGTGAGCTCCTACAGTTACATAGTGTTTACTGTCAGCCTATAGCATTTTCAGATGATTGAAGCCCACTCAACATTTGACTGCGTGAGAGACCTCCAAGGGGCTCAGCTGAAACTTCTCCAAATTCCTAACACCTGCTTTCAAAAGCAGAGACATTACTTTGCCGACTAAGGTCCGTTTAGTCAAGGCTATAGTTTTTCCTGTGGTCATGTATGGTTGTGTGGCTCCAAAATCACTGCTGATGGTGACTGCAGCCATGAAATTAGAAGACGCTTACTCCTTGGAAGAAAAGTTATGTCCAACCTAGATAGCATTTTCAAAAGCAGAGACATTACTTTGCCGACTAAGGTCCGTTTAGTCAAGGCTATAGTTTTTCCTGTGGTCATGTATGGTTGTGAGAGTTGGACTGTGAAGAAGGCTGATCACCGAAGAATTGATGCTTTTGAACTGTGGTGTTGGAGAAGACTCTTGAGAGTCCCTT
Organism: Cephalophus harveyi; assembly: GCA_006410635.1. Classification (NCBI taxonomy): domain Eukaryota; kingdom Metazoa; phylum Chordata; class Mammalia; order Artiodactyla; family Bovidae; genus Cephalophus; species Cephalophus harveyi. The sequence continues at coordinate 370,043 of SJYT01069007.1, read as the reverse complement.
GGACTGCAAGGAGATCCAACCAGTCCATTCTGAAGGAGATCAACCCTGGGATTTCTTTGGAAGGAATGATGCTAAAGCTGAAACTCCAGTACTTTGGCCACCTCATGTGAAGAGTTGACTCATTGGAAAAGACTGTGATGCTGGGAGGGATTGGGGGCAGGAGGAGGAGGGGACGACCGAGGATGAGATGGCTGGATGGCATCACGGACTCGATGGATGTGAGTCTGAGTGAACTCCAAGAGATGGTGATGAACAGGGAGGCCTGGCGTGCTGCAATTCATGGGGTCGCAAAGAGTCAGACACGACTGAGCGACTGAACTGAACTGAAAATCCTGAGCAAATTAAAATTGTTGTATTAAGCCAGTGGGCTTGGGGGTGCAAAAATAGATTAAAAAGAATCTGATACCTGGAAGTGGGATGATGGCTTAACAAAATCTAAAATGTGGGCATTCATTTTGGAGAACAGGTGGTGTTCAGAAGCCTAGTGAATTTTGAGGTTGTTGATGAAAGTTTGATGGAAAATGAGGACATGTAATTGGGAACAGGAGGAAAAGGCACTTTGCTATGTGGTAGTTAAAGTTTGGCAACACTGTTGCCAATAGTGATGTGGAAAGAAGGAAATACACCTAATGAATTAAATGATCTAGCTAAGGAGACCATCCTTAGGAGATGAACCAGTCCTGAAGAGCATCATCTACCCTTGGACCTGACTTAGTGATGATAGTCAGACCTTGTGTCTGAGCCTGATATCGTAACTGGATGAGGTTTTTGGGGATCCTGGGAGAGTAAAAGTGTATTTGATTGTGGAGAGAATGTAAAAATTTTGCCTAGTCTTAACACGTGGTTGCAAACTCTGCCATTCCTTTCATCAAGAGGGGGAGTCTTCACTCTTGCCCACTGAATTTAGTGAAGTTAGGGATTTCTTCTCTAATAGAGAATGAACCAAGCCAAAATGCAACAGTAAAGGGCTTTGATGTACAGGTAATTTATTCAGTTTGCATATCTGAGGTTATTGATATTTCTCCTGGAAATCTTGATTCCAGCTTGTGCTTCTTCCAGTCCAGCGTTTCTCATGATGTACTCTGCATAGAAGTTAAATAAGCAGGGTGACAATATACAGCCTGACGTACTCCTTTTCCTATTTGGAACCAGTCTGTTGTTCCATGTCCAGTTCTAACTGTTGCTTCCTGTCCTGCATATAGGTTTCTCAAGAGGCCGGTCAGGTGGTCTGGTATACCCATCTCTTTCAGAATTTTCCACAGTTTATTGTGATCCACACAGTCAAAGGCTTTGGCGTAGTCAATAAAGCAGAAGTAGATGTTTTTCTGGAACTCTCTTCATTTTTCCATGATCCAGTGGATGTTGGCAATTTGTTCTCTGGAATGGGTGAATTTAACTCAGATGACCATTATATCTACTACTGTGGGCAGGACATGACTGAGCGACTTCCCTTTCACTTTTCACTTCCATGCATTGGAGAAGGAAATGGCAACCCACTCCAGTATTCTTGCCTGGAGAATCCCAGGGACGGGGGAGCCTGGTGGGCTGCCGTCTATGGGGTCGCATAGAGTCGGACACGACTGAAGTGACTTGGCGGCGGCGGCGTGGGCAGGAATCCCTTAGAAGAAATGGAGTAGCCATCATGATCAACAAACGAGTCCGAAATGCAGGTAATTTATAGATTCGTGCAAAAGATTAAAGGAAGCCATCATGGATTGACCGGGAACAGTAGGACTAAAAGTACCAAGGACAGAAAGAAGGAGGTTTACATAATACAGTCTTAAATCCTTCATGGAAGAATTTTCATGTTCAGTTGCTCAGTTGTGTCCGATTCTTTGCAACCCCATGAACTGTAGTACTCCAGACTCCTCTGTTCATGGGATTTTTCTGGCAAGTGTACTGGAGTGGGTTGCCATTTCCTCCTCCAGGCAATCTCCCTGACCCAGGGATTGAACCCGCATCCCCCACGTCTCCTGCATTGGCAGGCGAATTCTACGACTGAGCCATCTGGGAAATCCTCATGGGATGAGGTGGAGAATAAACAAAAAAGCTGAATTAGTAATCAAACGTGGGCTTCCCTGGTGGGTCAGTGGTAAAGAGCCCACCTGCTAATGCAAGAGATGTAGGTTTAATCTCTGGGTGGGAAGATCCTATGGAGAAGAAAATGGCAATCCTCTTCAGTATTCTTGCCTGGGAAATCCCATGGAGAGAGGAGCCCAGTGGGACACAATTTAGTGATTAAGCATGCATGCACAGTCAAACTTGATCCTATCATTTCCAGTATTAAAGTATATGTTCATTGTCTTAGGGTAACAATGCAGTCACATTTCTCCTTTTCCATTCATTTCTTAATGAAATCCAGCATTTTATCTCTACTCTGACCTGGACTACCCTGAAATGCCAAGGAGAGGTCAGTTTTGTTTCCATTTTCTTGTTGGAGAGAAAAATCCTATAGTCGACTGGTGTTCTGATGCTTTGGTTGGTGCCATTTGATATAATTTCTTAGTGAATTGCTTATCTGGATCCTTCCACTTATAGTGGTTTCCTATGCTAGGATCCAAAACTGTAGTTTTTACTTACTGTGCCCCATTCTCCTGAGAATTCAGTCCCTACCCTGAGACCCTTCTGTCAAGTCTAGGACATCAGCCCAGTCTCTGCCTTCATGGAAAGTCCCCCTTTGGGGTATTTGTATTCCTTTTGGCCTATAGATATGGTTCAGGGTCATTTTATTTTATCCTAAAGTGAAATCTCAAGGAAAAAAATTTAGTTCTTGTCCCTTTCCTTTCTTAAAACTAATTAGCCTTCCTTTCCCAAGGGATAGGAGGATGGGAGAAACCATAGTTTCATAACTGAGAGGCCCCTCAGGTGAACTTTTGACAAGCAAAGATAATTCCAAGGTGACATTTTGCTTCTTTCTATGCAGAGAAGCAGTGGGCAATCTCTCTTACTAATAAATAAGCAAATATAATTATAAAGATTATGCTACAGAGTCATCCCTTTATAGTCTGTGGTTTGATCCTCATATTCATTGTAAGTGAACACTGGTGATGAAAAGCGAATATGACAGGAAGTCACACTGTGCCTTTACTTTGGAACTGAAATGAGCCTGCCTGTCAGATCACAGCTTGGAAACATTGTTTTAGAGAAATTACTTTTTTACCCAAAAAAGGTAAGAAAGTTAAATAATTCCAGTTCCATTATCTTTAAAATTGTTCTAGTAAACTTTTCTTAATGAATTTATTGTATTTGTAAATAACCAGTACCAGTATTAAATGTCCTTTTGCATCCTTGATAAATATACAGATGTCTACAGATAAAACTATATACCTATACATTACTTTGGAAGTCTTCATTTTAAAAGGAATGCACATATTTTTGACCATTACTCGAACAGGTTTTTTGTGATGTTGTGTGAGATTTTTCCTGATTGTTGTATTTTGTTGAGTGCATGGGTCCCAGAAGATCTCAAGTGGAATATTGTTAGCATGAGAGAGACTGATTTATGCTCAAGGACATGACCCTAACCTCACTATTGGGTGGAAGAGGGCACCTATGAAATGAGAAACAACATTTTTCTTATCCAGGCAACTGGAGACAGGGCTGCTTCCAGAAGTGTTTCTCCAGCAGCAGTGTCATCAACACAGATTTTCAAAGTCGGTATCATGTGTCCTATTACCTGCTTCATTGCATTTGTAAATTGCTTGTGTTAAAAAGCCATAAGCACAATTTGGCAGGCCTGTTCCTCACATATTAAAACAGTTAAAATGTACCTTTAAGGGATACAAAGTAATGATTAGGAAGCCAAAATTCCCAGCCAGCAAGTGTTGAGGGAATGCCGTAGCTGCCCCAAACAGATTTGCAGTTAATTTTTAAGTGCCAGTGCAAGCAGTTGGTCTAATCACATTTTCTCCTTGACAGAGGACTTTGCAATGGCTGCAACTTCTGACTCAACCCTAGAGCACAGCAGAACATGCTTGGCAAATGTTTGGAAATAAGAGAAAATATTAGATAATAATACTTGCTCCTGAAACTTTAGTAAGATACCTTGCCTTGACCATGAGTGAAAGGATAATTTGCCTGAATAAAGTTTTCACCCATCTCTTACCAGTCTTTGCTACTCTGCTATGAATTACCCAAATAGGAATAGTTCACAAATAATTCCCCTTCTCTTTCTCTCTCTCCCCACTCCCAACACAGAGAAAGATGCATACATCAGCTACACTTAAAGGGTTTTTTAAAATTTATTTCTAAATGCTATGTGGCAGCCTGGATGGGAGGGAAGTCTGGTGGAGATTGGATACATTTGTGTGTATATGTATATGTGTATATACATACATATATATATATACACACACACACACAGGTGTATATATATATATATATATATATATATATATATGGCTGAGTCCCTTTGCTATCCACCTGAAACTATCACAACGTTGTTAATCAGCTATACTCCAATGTAAGATTTAAAGTTTTTTTAAAAAATGGTGAGAAAATTAAGGGGGAGAGATAGTTTGTCCTGATTTTTATTGATTGCTATGTGACTTTGTCATTTGATCTTATTCACCACTATAATCCAGGCAGCTTAATTCTGGAGCTGTGCTATTAGTCACCATGCTATACTGCATTTTATTTAACAAAGAAGATGAGTGAGGATTCTTTAAGTAATAAAGGTTACTGAGGGAGAGGCCAGACCAGAACCCCATGATACTCTCCTAAATGCTTTCTCTCACTCCTTCCCCTCCCTTATCTAATTCCACAGAGTTGGGCTTAAAACAGACAGTGTGAGAGAATGGCACTAGAGGAATAAAGTAAAAAGCAGGTATTATTTTGCAGCAATAATTATGAAAAATCTGAGAGCTGCAGTCTTGCTCCGTGAGACCGAGTGTATATTCACTTTGCTGCAGTGTCATTGTTTACATTCACTGATCATTTGCAAAATTTGCCTCTATTATGTACCCACTAGAGAGAGGAGCATATTCTTTATGATAATCCACACCTATTAGTACAGATTTGGTTTTTTTCTTTCAATCAATGTGTGTACTATAGAGTAAATAAAATTATGTCAGAGAGTATCTCATTCTTTGGGCTTTTTTCTTTTTGTCCAGGGAGACCTCAAAGGATTTCATAGTTCTCTCCAAAAAGTGTATTTACTAGTAAACATTAATAATGAAGATTACACGTAGCTTTTTGAGATAAAATAAATTGCATCAGTTTTTAGGAGCAGTGATAACTCTTCCTTGACATAAAGCAGTGGTTTCCAGTTATAGAACCATAATTAAGCTAGTAAACACCAAGATGAGTGGTACTGAACGTGCGGTGAGTGTTCGTTTTTCAAGGAAAATAGGAAGAGAAGGACCCACTTGAACAGAGCCTCTCCTGTGGATTGCATGTCTAGCACTGACAATCCTGTTATGCTAAAACAATCTCCCTGGAGTTCATTATATAAAATAACGTAAGATACTGCCTCTCCATCCCTGTCTTGGACCATGTTCCAGCCCATGTGTGCACTACACTGGTCTTCTTTCCATGCCAGTACCCATCTTGCCTCTCCCCTCACAGGGCCTTTGTCCCTGTGTCCGTCTCCTGGAAGTCTCTTTGTACTTTGCTCATTTTTCAGATCCCTGGTTCTGTATTACTTCACAGGCACATCATCCCTGACTTCCCTCATTCGGTCGTCTGCCCCTATGCATCGCTCTTTTTGCACTATGTATTGCTCCTTTCTAGTGCTTGTCAGAATTGAAGTTTCATGTTTGTGTGAGTAACGCATTAAGATCTGTTCCCCCTGGTTGACTGTAAGACCTGAGACAGCAGGGACATTTATATACTCAGCATCTAGCATACTGCTGCCGCATAGTAGACACCCAGAAAACATTTGTAGAGTGAATAAAGAAAAGAATGAACAAATTTTTCTGTTTTCATTGTTTCCAACCACTTTAGCATGGATCAAAACCTTGTAAATAGTAGTAGACTAACATCTATTTAACTAGAAAGAGCAGCATATTACTATATTAATAGCAAGCATAGAGCCAGACCTGCTAATACAGAAAAACGACAGAGAGGGGCTTCCTTGGTGGCTTGGTGGTAAAGAATCCTCCCGCCAACTCAGGACACACGGGTTTGATCCCTGATCCTGGAGGATCCCACATAACGTGGAGCACCTAAGCCCATGTGCCACAACTATTGAGCCTGTGCTCTAGAGCCCATGAGCCACAACTACTGAAGCCTGGGAGTCCTAGAGCCTGGGCCCCACAACAATGGGAAGCCTGCACACTGCATCTAGAGAGTAGCCCTCCCTCTGCAAAACTAGAGAAAGCCCGCAAGCAGCAATGAAGACCCAGTGTAGCCAAAGATAAATAAATAAATATTTTAAAGACGAAAAAGATGTTGTGAGAAGTCTAATTTTACCTCTTGGTTATTTGGTGGTTTTTCTATTTTCCTTCCATTCTATATATTATTATTAGTTACATATATGCTTTAAATATATGCTTTTCCCCATCTTTTGCTTCTTTCTTTCTCTCATGCCTTCCATTTTAGAGACTGAAATTTAGAATATGTGTCTTTCTGTTCTTTCCTTTTGCTGCCCTATGTGGCAGTAAATTCTGACAAAAAGTCTGAAAACATTATATCTCTGGTAGTTTTTTGCTTGTTTTTAATGGAGTCCTGAATGTCTTGCTGAATATATCTAAAGTTTCCCCCGTGAGTAGACTGGTCATTTGTTGAGAATATGGACAAGGCATTTATCCTTTTCCCTTTGGATTTCTTCTCTATCTGCCTCTTCACCCTGCTCTGTCCCCTGAGAAGCTGGCATTTATGATGGCATCAACAGGCTCTCTTGTCCGCTGGCTCCCTACTTGGTTTGCCATGGGCAGGGGCAAGGTATCAACAGTAGATTGGACAGACTTCTCTGGTAGTCCAGAGGCTAAGATTCTTCACTTCCAGTGCAGGGGATGCAGGTTTGATCCCTGATTAGGGAACTAAGATCCCACATGCAACACAGCTGAGCCAAAAAATTAACATAAAACATACAAACAAAACACCAGTAGATTGGAATATAAGAGAAATGGCTTAATGGAACTTATTCCTCTGACTCTCTTGCTGGTAGGTCGCCACAGGTGAGCGTCACCTCTCTACATAAGGCCCAAGTCCAGTTAGTCAACTGTTTTCCTTTTGGCTTCTCTCTCTGGATTTGGGGAACTCCCTCCTCCTTTGCCCTTTCAGGTCTAGAGGTAACAACGATTCTATTGTAGCTAGCCTCTGGGTTCTGAACCAGCTCTTCTTTTCCTTAACTCTGCTCATGCCTTTGTAAATATTTCTTTATTGAACTCGCTACAATTATCTCATGTGTGTATAACATCTATTTGCTGCCAGGATTCTTCTGTATTCTAGAAAACAGCAGCCCAACTTTGAAAGATATTGCTTCCTAGGTGCTGTATTAACTGGGTCTTCCATGGGGTATTTTGTTCCATATGGGTAGCTATTCTGGTTGATTGAGTTGAGTGTTGGTCATCCACTCCTGACAAATTTGTCACATAAACATTGCTCTGATCCAAGTCAGTGTAAATAAAAGTCTGTGTTATCCAAAATCCACATACAGTCTTCATTCCTGTTGTCATGATTCAGTTCAGTTCAGTCTCTCAGTCGTGTCCAACTCTTTGCAACCCCGTGAATTGCAGCACGCCAGGCCTCCGTATCCATCACCAACTCCCAGAGTTCACTCAAACTCACGTCCATCAAGTCAGTGGTGCCATCCAGCCATCTCATCCTCTGTCATCCCCTTCTCCTTCTGCCCCCAATCCCTCCCAGCATCAGGTTCTTTTCTAGTGAGTCAGCTCTTCGCATCAGGTGGCTAAAGTATGAGCATGATGCCATCAGCATTAGTCCTTCCAATGAACACCCAGGACTGGTCTCATTTAGGATGGACTGGTTGGATCTCCTTGCAGTCCCAGGGACTCTCAAGAGTCTTCTCCAGCACCACAGTTCAAAAGCATCAATTCTTTGGCACTCAGCTTTCTTCACAGTCCAACTCACATCCATACATGACCACTGGAAAAACCATAGCCTTGACTAGATGGACCTTTGTTGGCAAAGTAATGTCTCCGCTTTTTAATATGCTGTCTAGGTTGGTCATAACTTTCCTTCCAAGGAGTAAACATCTTTTAAATTCAAGGCTGTGATCACCATCTGTAGTGATTTTGGAGCCCCCCAAAATAAAGTCTGACACTGTTTCCACTGTTTCCCCATCTGTTTGTCATGAAGTGATGGGACCAGATGCCATGATCTTAGTTTTCTGAATGTTGAGCTTTAAGCCAACTTTTCCACTTTCCACTTTCACTTTCATCAAGAGGCTTTTTAGTTCCTCTTCACTTTCAAGTACTTTTCCATCTGGTTATTGAAAACTATCTCTATAGAGGGGTCTAAGCCGTCACATGAGACCTAAGTATATTCATATTCTGAATGCATTTGGAGGTCAGTACTTCTAATATTTTTTAAGCTTTCTTGCCATTGGTTGTCTAATATTTTTTTTCTTTTCCAGTTTGTGATAATGTGGTCAAACCTCTGTCTATGAATAGACAAGAGATTCAGTTCATATCTTCTTTCAGTCAAAGGAGATAATCAGAAAAATGCCTCCTGATCAGTGCCAACAGATCCTCCATAACCATCTGTAAATATGATTTGATTTTTTTCTTTAGTTAAATAATCATAGGGACCTTTCCATGAGCCATGGGTATGTGTTGAAGCTATGCCTCAGGAGTCAGCACACTATTATATTGAGCAATTTTCTTATGTAACTTCTTTCTGCCTTCATGACCTTCTCCAGCATTATATGGATATAGCACTTCTACTCAATAATGGAGTGCAATATTGGGCACAGCCAACTTTAGGCTTGATGGATCAGATAACATTCAGTTCCCTGATGGGTTTCTCATGTCCTTAGGTGATTATTCAAGGTTCAGAAGCTACCTATCAAAAGAAGAGCAGTTATTTGCTAAAAGGATATGAATTTTCTCCAAAGTCATAGGAACCTCTGTGATCCTCTAATAGGCATTTGCCACAGTTGACATATAACATCCTGCTCTCTGACGGATATTTTAAGTACCATTGAGTCCACTCTGCCATACAGATCTAGTGGCAGACCTGCTAGGACAGTAACCTGGATTATATGAAAAGCACTTTGTTTCTTGGGGCAGCCATTAAATGCTGTGCCTCTTTTTTTAATAACAGAGAGTGCAAGGTACAGCAGCTTATCTTTTACTTTGGAGGAGATATCACTACCCGACCCTCAGATCTTCACTGAAGGACTCCTGTATTTTCATGAGATTTATCTCCCTTCCATTAGCACACATATGTCTTTGTAAGACATCTGAATTGCATGCCATCCAGTACTCTCCAGATCTTATGAGCATGATGCCATCAGTGTAAGGGATTTGTGCGGTATCCTGTGAAGAAAGATATTATTCAAACCCTGCAGACTAAACTGACAAAGAGCTAGGGGGTCATGTAACTCTGAGGGGAGACAGTGAGGATGCAGCACTATCCCTGCCAGGTGAAAGCAAATGCTCCTGGTGCTTTCTACTTACTGGGAAAGCGTTTGTGAAAGCTTTTGTTATTAATAGATCAGTTGCTGCGTCCAAGCTGACAGAAGCTGCTTTGATTTATTCTAGTAGAGAGACTACAACTTTAACAGTAGCTAAAATTAAGGCCATGACTTGGTTAAGCTTAAGCAAATCCATTATCATTCTTCAGAAACCATCTTCCCTTTTCACTGGCCAAAAATAGTTTCCTTAGGGAGAATGTGCTAATTATTAATTAGTGTTATACTAGGTATAAATGGGAGCTTCCCTGGTGGCTCAGAGGTTAAAGTGTCTGCCTGGAATGTGGGAGACTGGGGTTCGATCCCTGGGTCGGGAAGATCCCCTGGAGAAAGAAATGGCAACCCACTCAAGTACTCTTGCTTGGAGAATCCCACGGAGGGAGGAGCCTGGCAGGCTGCAGTCCATGGGGTCGCAAAGAGTCGGACACCACTTAGCGGCTTCGCTTCAAGTATAAATGTGTTCATCTCTATATTTTCAGAGTCTCTATGTGCTTATCTCATAGTAAGGCCAAATGAATGAATGAATGATAGTTAATAGAAATTTGATGACTGACAATTCAGTGTAGATGAATGAATGGGAGTTTGCTGTATTCTAGACTGTTACTTTAAGATAAAGCTTTTTGTGTTAACTTTTATAATATTGCTTCTGTTTTACATTTTGGTTTTCTGAGTGTGAGACACATGGGGTCCTAGATCCCCGGCTAGGGATTAAACCTGCACCCTCTGCACTGGAAGGTGAAGTCTTAACCCCTGGATCACCAGACAATTCCCTCTGTTAACTTTTTTAAAAGAAATAAGGTAAGTAGGTATCAGATACTGTATGATCGGTTAGATAGGCCCTAAGGAATATTGTAAATCAAGTTGCAGTCTCCATGTATTAAATCATATAGTGAAGCAACAAAAAATAATTAAATCCTAGCTGTTGTAGCTATGAGTTTAAAACGTGACAAAACAAATCAAACAGAAAATAAAATTTAAGTATTGTGAATATTTATGTGGAAGGAGAGAAAAATTTATCTGCCTCCTTTAAGTATATAAAATATTTTAAAAGCTATATAGGAGTTAATTATCTATTGCTGCATAGGAAATTACTCCCAAACTTGGCAAGGTAAAATAAGCATTCTTTAAATTAAAACAAATTTTTTTTAATTTTATTTATTTTAGGCTGTGGTGGATCTTTGTTGCTGCATGAGCTTGCTTTACTTACAGCAAGTGGGGGCAACTTTCAAGTAGTGGTGTGCAGGCTTCTCACTGGGGTGGCTTCTCCTGTTGCGGAGCACAGGCTCTAGAGCACAGGCTCAGTAGTTGAGTGCATGGGGCTTAGTTGCCCTGTGGCATGTGGAATCTTCCCAGACCAGGGATTCAAACCCATGTTCCTTGCATTAGCAAACAGATTGTTAACCACTCAGTCACCAGAAAATCACTCAAATAAACATTTCTTATCTCACAGTTTCTGTGTTCAGAAATTGGAAATAGCTTAAAGTTGGGTAGTTCTGGCTCTAAATTCTTCATGAATTAGCAGTCGAGATGTAAGCCAAAGTCACAATCAGCTGAAGGCTTGACTGTGGTCAGGGATTAGCCTTCTAGATGGTTCCCTTGCATGGATGTTAGCAGGAAGTTTCAGTTCTCACTGACTGCTGACAATAATGTGGCCTTTATCTGTAGGACTGTCTGAGTGTCCTCATGTCATGTCATATGGCTTCCCATAGAGCTCCTGATCTAAAGGGACAGAGGGAAAGCAAAGAGAAAGCTGTATTGTCTTTTATGACCTATTCTTGGAAGTCATCAAATGTTGTTCTGTCACATTCTATTCACTAGAAACAGTCACTAAGTCTAGTCCACATTCAAGGGATAGGACATTAAGCACCACTATCTGAAAAAAAAAAAGTCAAATAATTTATAGACATATTTGAAAGCCACTGAACATGGTGATCTGCAGCCATGAAATTAAAAGACACTTGGAAGAAAAGCTCCTTGGAAGAAAATGCTCCTTGGAAGAAAAGCTATGACCAACCACAACATCATAATAAAAAGCAGAGACATTACTTTGCTGACAAAGGTCTGTCTAGTCAAATCTATGGTTTTTCCAGTAGTCATGTATGGATGTGAGAGTTGGACTATAAAGAAAGGGGAGCAATGAAGAATTGATGCTTTTGAACTGTGGTGTTGGAGAAGACTCTTGAGAGTCCCTTGGACTGCAAGGAGATCAAACTAGTCAATCCTAAAGGAAATCAACCTTGTATGTTCATTGGAAGGACTGATGCTGAAGCTGAAACTCCAATACTTTGGTGACCTGATGCAAAGAACTGAGTCATTTGAAAAGACCCTGATGCTAGAAAAGATAGAAGGCAGGAGGAGAAGGGGACAACAGAGGACAAGATGGTTGGACGGCATCACCGACTCGATGCACATGAGTTTGAGCAAACTTTGGGAGTTGGTGATGGACAGGTAAGCCTGGTGTGCTGCAGTCCATGGGGTCACAAAGAGTTGGATATGACTGAGAAACTAAACTGAACTGAACTGATACATGGTGATCAGCTGAATAAAAGTAAATGAATGGGGTATATGTATACATGGGGTATATGACTGACTTTGCTGTACAGCAGAAAATCAACACAACATTGTAAAACAACTGCTGCTGCTGCTAAGTCACTTCAGTCCTGTCCAACTGTGTGCGACCCCATAGACAGCAGCCCATCAGGCTCCTCTGTTTCTGGGATTCTCCAGGCAAGAACACTGGAGTGCGTTGCCATTTCCTTCTCCAATGAATGAAAGGGAAAAGTGAACATGAAGTCGCTCACTCGTGTCCAACTCTTCATGACCCCATGGAATGTAGCCTCCCAGGCTCCTCCGTCCATGGGATTTTCCAGGCAAGAGTACTGGAGTGCCGTTGCCATTTCTTTCTCCGTGAATAGTTGTTCTTTCAAAACAACTATTCACCTATAAAATTTAAAAGAGAAAATGAGATTGTTCAGGTCTTCTGCCTATTTCTTAATCAAGTTGTTGGCTTTTTTGTTGTTAAGTTGTAGGAGCTGTTTATAGAATTTGGATATTAACCCCTTCTTGGCCATATCATTTGCAAATATTTTCTCCAATTCAATAGGTTATGTTTTGATTTTGTTCATGGTTTCCTTTGCTGTGCAAAAGCTTTTAAGTTTAATTAGATCCCATTTATTTATTTTATTTTTTTGCTTTAGGAGACAGATCCAAAAGTCTTGCTACATTTTTTGTCAAAGACTATTCAGCCTATTTTCTTCTAGGAGTTTTATGGTTTCCAATCTTACATTGGAATCCCATGTACATTCCAATCTTACATAGCAGGGAGGGAACATAGCTCCACAAATTGACAGAAAATTGGATTAAAGTTTTACTGAGCATGGCCCATTCATCATGAGAAACGCTGGACTGGAAGAAGCACAAGCTGGAATCAAGATTGCCGGGAGAAATATCAATCACCTCAGATATGCTGATGACACCACTCTTATGGCAGAAAGTGAAGAGGAACTAAAAAGCCTCTTGATGAAAGTGAAATTGAAACTCCAATACTTTGGCCACCTCATGCGAAGAGTTGACTCATTGGAAAAGACTCTGATGCTGGGAGGGATTGGGGGCAGGAGGAGAAGGGGACGACAGAGGATGAGATGGCTGGATGGCATCACCGACTTTATGGATGTGAGTTTGAGTGAACTCTGGGAGTTGGTGATGGACAGGGAGGCCTGGCATGCTGCAATTCATGGGGTCGCAAAGAGTCGGACACGATTGAGCAACTGAACTGAACTGAACTGAACTGAACTGAATGTGGCCCTGCCCATCAGAACAAGACCCAGTTTCCCCCTCAGTCAGTCTCTCCCATTAGGAAGCTTATCCTTCTCCATTAGAGAACCTACAGACTGAAAACCTCAATCACAGAAAACTAACCAATCTGATCACATGGACCACAGCCTTGTCTAAACAATTAAACTATGAGCCATGCCATGTAGGGCCACCAAAAGCAGATGGGTCATGGTGGAGAGTTCTGACAACATGTGGTCCACTGGAGAAGGGAATGGCAAACCACTTCAGTATTCTTGCCCTGAGAACCCCATGAATAGTATGAGAAGGCAAAAAGATAAGACACTGAAAGATGAACTTCCCAGGTTGGTAGGTGCCCAAAATGCTACTGGAGATCAGTGGAGAAATAACTCCAGAAAGAATAAAGAGATAGAGCCAAAACAAAAACAAAAACAACACCCAGTTGTGGGTGTGACTGGTGATGGAAGCAAGGTCCAACGTGGTAAAGAGCAATATTGTATAGGAACCTGGAATGTTAGGTCTATGAATTGGGGCAAATTGGAAATGGTCAAACAGGAGATAGCAAGAGTGAATGTCAACATTTTAGGAACCAGTGACCTAAAATGGACTGGAATGGGTGAATTTAACTCAGAACTATTATATCTACTACTTTGGGCAAGAATCCCTTAAGAAATGGAGTAGCCATCATGGTCAACAAAAAAGTCTGAAATTCAGTTCTTGGATGCAATTTCAAAAATTATAGAATGATCTCAGTTTGTTTCCAAGGCAAACCATTCAATATCACAAAAATCCAAGTCTGTGACCCAACCAGTAATGTTGAGGAAGTTGAATTGAACAGTTCAATGAAGACCTACAAAATTTTTTAGAACTAACACTCAAAAAAGATGTTCTTTTCATTATAGAAGATGAATGCAAAAGTAGGAAGTCAAGAAACACCTGGAGTAACAGGCAAATTTGGCCTTGGAGTACAGAATGAAGCAGGGCAAAGGCTAATAGAGTTTTGCCAAGAGAAAGCACTGGTCATAGCAAACACCATCTTCCAACAAAACAAGAGAAGACTCTGCACATAGACATCACCAGATGGTCAATACCAAAATAAGACTGATTATATTCTATGCAGCCAAAGATGGAAAAGCGCTATACAGTCAGCAAAAACAAGATTGGGAGCTGACTGATCAGATCATGAACTCCTTATTGCCAAATTCAGACTTAAACTCAAGAAAGTAGGGAAAACCACTAGACCATTCAGGTATGACCTAAATTAAATCCCTTACAATTATGTAGTATAAGTGAGAAATAGATTCAAGGGACTAGATGTAATAGACAGAGTGCCTGATGAATTATGGACATTGTACAGGAGACAGGGAGAAAGACCATCCCCATGAAAAACAAATGCAAAAAAAGCAAAATGGCTGTCTGGGGAGGCCTTACAAATACCTGAGAAAAGAAGAGAAGTGAAAGGCAAAGGAGAAAAGGAAACACATACCCATTTGAACGCAGAATTCCAAAGAATAGCAAGTAGAAATAAGAAAGCCTTCCTCAGTGATCAGTGCAAAGAAATAGAGGAAAACAATAGAATGGGAAAGACTGGAGGTCTCTTCAAGAAAATTAGAGATACCAAGGGAACACTTCATGCGAAGATGGGCTCAATAAAGGACAGAAATGGTATGGACCTAACAGAAGCAGAAGATAGTAAGACGAGGTGGCAAGAATACACAGAAGAACTGTACAAAAAAGATTTTCATGACCATGATAATCACGATGATGTGATCACTCACCTACAGCCAGACATCCTGGAATGTTGAAGTCAAATGGCCTTAGGAAGCATCACTACAAACAAAGCTAGTGCAGGTGATGGAATTCTAATTGAGCTATTTCAAATCCTAAAGATGATGCTGTGAAAGTACTGCACTCAATATGCCAGCAACTTTGGGAAACTCAGCAGTGGCCACAGGACTGGAAAAGGTCAGTTTTCATTGCCATCCCAAAGAAAGGCAATGCCAAAGAATGCTCCAACTACTGTACAATTGCCCTCATCCCACCCGCTAGCAAAGAAATGATCAAAATTCTCCAAGCCAGGCTTCAACAGTACATGAACCATGAACTTCCAGATGTTCAAGCTGGAGTTAGAAAAGGCATAGGAATCAGGGATCAAACTGCCAAAATCTGTTGGATCATCGAAAAAGCAAGAGTTCCAAAAAAACATGTACTTCTGCTTTATTGACTATGCCAAAGCTTTAGACTCTGTGGATCACAAGAAACCATGGAAAATTCTTAAACAGATAGGAATACCAGAACACCTGACCTGCCTCCTGAGAAATCTGTATGCATGTCAGGAAGCAACAGTTAGAACTGGACATGGAACAACAGACTGGTTCCAAATAGGAAAAGGAGTACATCAATGCTGTATATTGTCACCCTGCTTATTTAAGTTCTATGCAGAATACATCATGAGAGACGCTGGGCTAGATGAAGCACAAGCTGGTATCAAGATTGCCAGGAGAAACAGCAATAACCTCAGATATGCTGATGACACCAGCCTATGGCAGAAAGTGAAGAACAACTGAAGAGCCTCTTGATGAAAGTGAAAGAGGAGAGTGAAAAAGTTGGCTTAAAGCTTAGTATTCAGAAAACGAAGATCATGGCATCCTGCCCCATCACTTCATGGCAAATAGATGGGAAAAAATGGAAACAGTGTCAGACTTTATTTTGGGGGTCTCCAAAATCAGTGCAGATGGTGACTACAGCCCTGAAATTCAAAGATGTTTGCTCCTTGGAAAAAAAGTTACAACTAACGTGGATAGCATATTAAAAAGCAGAGACATTACTTTGCCAACAAAGGTCCAACTAGTCAAGGCTATGATCTTTTCAGTAGTTTTGTATGGATGTGAGTTGGACTATAAAGAAAGTTGAGCACAGAAGAATTGATGCTTTTGAACTGTGGTGTTAGAGAAGACTCTTGAGAGTTCCTTGGACTGCAAAGAGATCCAATCAGTCCATCCTAAAGGAGATCAGTCCTGAGTGTTTATTGGAAGGGCTGATGTTCAAGCTGAAACTCCAATACTTTGGTCACCTGATGCAAAGAACTGACTCGTTTGAAAATATCTGGATGATGGGAAAGATTGAAGGTGGGAGAAGAAGGGGATGGCAGAGGATGAGATGGTTGGATGGCATCACCAACTCAATGGGAATGAGTCTGAGTAAACTCCAGGAGTTGGCGATGCACAGGGAGGCCTGGCGTGCTACAGTGCATGGTGTCACTAGGAGTCGAACACGACTGAGTGACTGAACTGAACTGAACTAATCTTACATATAGGTCTTTAATCCATTTTAAGATTATTTTTGTATATGGTGTTAGAGAATGTTCTGATTTCATTCTTTTGCATCTAGGTCTCCAGTTTTCCCAACACCACCTACTGAAGAAATTGTCTTTTCTCCATTATATATTTTTGCCTCCTTTCCTGTACATTGGCTATAAATGTGTGAGTTTGTCTCTGGACTTTCTATTCTGCTCTATTGTTCTATGTGTCTTTTTATTTTTAAACCAATACCACAGTGTTTTGATTACTGTAGCTTTGTTGTATAGTCTGAACTTAGGAAGCATGGCTCCTCCCGCTCTGTTCTTCTTTCTTAAGATTGCCTTGGCTATTTGAAGTGTTTTCTCCTCCTATACAAATTTTAAAATATGCCTTTTTTAAAAGAATGCACACTGATAACCATTGGGCACTTGAAAAGATGATCAACATATTAATCATCAGAGAAATGTAAATTAAAACTACCACTAGTTATCACTTCATACCTTTAAGAACAAATATTTTCAAAAAAGAACACAAATAACAAATGGCAAGGATTCAGAGAAAAGGGAACCCTTGTACACTGTTAGTGGAATTGTAAATTGGTGCAACCACTATGGAAAACAGAGCAGAGGTTTCTCAAAAGAACAAAAGATACAACTACCATATGACCCTGAAATTCCACTTCAAAGAAACAAAAACACTAATTTGAAAAGACATGTGTACTGCAGTCTTCATAGCAGCATTATTTATAAATTGCCAAGATAATGGAAGCAACCTAAATGCCCTACAATAGATGACAAAGAAGATGTGGGGGGTGTGTGTGTGTGCATACACAAATACATACAGTGGAATAGTACTCAGCCATAAAATAGAGTGAAAATTTCACCATTTGCAACACCAAGGATGAATTTGGAGGGAATTATGTTTAGTTAAATAGATCAGATGGCAGAGAAGGCAATGGCAACCCACTGCAGTACTCTTGCCTGGGAAATCCCATGGATGGAGGAGCCTGGTAGGCTACAGTCCATGGGGTCACGAAGAGTCAGACACGACTGAATGACTTCACTTTCACTTTTCACTTTCATGCATTGAAGAAGGAAATGGCAACCCACTCCAGTACTCTTACCTGGAGAATCCCAGGGATGGGAGCCTGATGGGCCACCGTCTGTGGGGTCACACAGAGTCAGACACGGCTGATGTGACTTATCAGCAAATAGATCAGATGGAGAAAGATAAATACTGTATCACTTATATGTAGACTATAAAAAAATAAGTGAATTTTTACAAGTACCTGGGATTAAATTATAATAACTCCACGAGAGCATATCCCCCCAAAAATCTGGGAGAAAATAATGTGTAATTTATATATATATTTTAGATTTTTCAGAATGTGAATGAACATCTAAATCAGTGATTCTCAACTGGAGCAATACCACTGCATAGGAGATCTTTGGGAAAATTGATTTTTTGATTGTTACAATGTTTTGGAGGTATTACTATCTTTTAATGAGAGGATGGGTGGGTGGCTGTCTCTTATACACATCTAGATGTGTATAAGAGACAGGAACTGAATGTGGCTTCATGTCTGAGCAGTGTATTTAATTTTGACAGCCCAACTTCTTAGGGCTTCACTCATCAAAAGCTCAGCACATAAACACACTGCCTGCAGCCCTGCATTGATTGTCAGCACAATTAATTGCTAGGAAAACTGCAGCTTTATTAAGTGTGCGGTAGTAACAATAAAAACATCACTATTTATAGCACGGAGCATGGCGGGATATCTATACAAATAAAATACAACAATAATAAACAAAAGGCTAGCCTGTAGACTTACAGAAGAACATCACTGAATTTGTTTTAATGCCAAGCCACAACAGGGTACTCAAGTGTCCCTGGGCATAAGAAACTGCATCCTCTACTAAAAGACAAGAGACTTCTGTGACCTCTCTGGTGTGAAGATGAATGCTGAACAGTTTCTTCAGAATTATTTCTTAGAATTTTAAAGCTCCATTGCCCCTATACCCAATTAGATAAATGCTAACTGGGCAGGAGAAAGAAGGGAAACAGCATAGAGTGCAGTACAGTCAGTATTGAAGACTATCCTAGAAATGAATCAGTGATGGCATTTTAAAAGCAGATGCATCTTGATGCATTTGGGGAGGATATAAATAGCATATTGGTAACATCAAGGGAAACTTCAATCTGATCATAAAGATTGAATACTCTGCATTACAACTTCAGCTTAGGGTTTTGAAATTAAGAAGAAGTAGTTTTTTCTATATTTTTTCAATTATTTTTCTATATTTTTTTGCTGCAAGCTTGCAGTGCAAAGTTGTATACATTTTAGACAGGCTAATACATTTGAGAAAGGAAAGGAAGCGAATGAATAGTGTATAGACTAGCACATGCTGAACACTGTATGAAACATTTGAGGACCAGTAGTTACCTCCAACACAACACTGGTTTGTTCTATCACACAAAAAACAGTAATTATTATGTCCAAAAAGTCCATACAATAAAGTTAGGATGGGTGGGTGGGTGGGAGCCAGGGAAGATAGAAGCCTGGGAATATATAGGACAATTCTGCACTTCCTGCCAATTTTCCCATGTCCCACTTATGTAGGTGACAATTTGCTTTTAAATACTTGAATCTAGAACTTCTGTTTTAAAATCACACATTTTTATTTTTGTGTGGTTTTAATATCTACCAAGAAAATTTGAAGAAAGATTGTATTTTTTGTTGTAATTTAATAAAATTTGTTCATTTAGGAAAATCATGTGACTAATAACACCACTTGTAGTATTTGAATCTCCTGCACAATTGCTTGAATCCTCCTGCAATTATAACGGTTATATTCAATGATTCTATCTATAGGTGCAAGCATCTGACTATTCCATTGTGTCATCTAGTTTAGTTACATGTGAGCATTTGCATATTTATATGCATACTGTTTAATTTTAAATTAATTTTTAATTTATCATTTACATTACAGTTAGTATACTTTATTGTTTTTAAAAGAATTTGTGGTAGATAAGTTATGTTTTATAAATATTATTTTAAGATTTTTATAAAAGGAGCATTGTCAAATATTTGTTATAAAAAGGATGTGTTGAGTATGATGGGGCTGAGAGGGACTCACGTAGCCATGATGCTATGGCACTATTTGTTACCTTATATGAGGAGCCCTGACGTTTGTGGGGAAATATTCTAAAACAGATCTATCCTGGAGAAACTCAAGCGAGTCAAATATGTAATGATAAGTTTCCTAGTAGCTACATTTATGGGAGTAAAAAGAAACAGATGAAATTAGTTATAATAATATACCTTTTTAAATTAACCATAACCAAATATTATAATTTCAAATATAATTAACATAAATAGTCTTAATGAGATGCTTACATTCTTTTTTGTTGTTGCTCATACTGTCTTTAAAGGCTGAAATATATTTCACAGTTATAGTATGGCTCGCTTCAGATAAGCCACATTTGTGTGTGAAGTAGACATGTGGTTAGTAGCTATCCATATTGGACAGCACAGTTCTAGAATTTCCATGAAGAGAGAAATTGCAAGAAAGGGAGTAAAATGTGAGAAGCCCCTTGCTTTACTAAGGGGCAGAATAACTGCTACTGCATATTTCCTTTTCCCGCCTCTCTTTTTCCCCCTTCATATTCCTCCAGTGGAAGTGCAGAGAGATGTGGACTTAATGAAGAAGACCAAGAGAACTAGAGGGATTTTCTTCATAATCCAATGGATAAGACTTTGCCTTCCAATGCAGGGGCTGCAGGTTCGACCCCTAGTCAGCAAGCTAAGATCCTGCATGCCTCACAGCCAAAACACCAAAGCATAAAACAAGCAATATTGTAATAAATTCAATAAAGACTTAAAAAGAGAGAGAGAGAACTAGATATCCTTGATTGAGGTGACTTGTTTGAACTGACCCTTGCAACTTTCAGCTCAAAGTCTTGATGTTCTAGCTCAAACACAGAGCATCTGCAGCAACACTTCTGTGCTAGAGGCTGCATGGAGAGGTGTAGCAGCCACTTAGTAATTCAAAACTACAAAATCAAGAAAAACTCTTCCCTTGACACTTCCATCTTCATCTTTCCCTCCATCGTCCCTGGGCATCAGATCCCTGTCAGCCAGATGCTTTCTCCTGCCAAGTACAAAGCTCTTTTGTACAGATGGCAGAGGCTCCAAAATTACCTGTGTTATCTCCTTGCCTACCATATGTGTCTAACATACTGCTGATCCTCATTATGCTGATATCTTGTTGTTTCCCACTGTTAACAAGCTCTCTCCTAATCTACCTTTAGTAGGCAGCAGTATAGTGACTATAATCTAATGTTTAAAGTATGAGCCCTAGGGAGCAACACTCCTAAGTTCAAGCCCTGTTTATGCTGCTTAAAACCTGAGTGATCTTAAGAAGTAAATAAAACTCCAAGCTGCAAATAATTGAAGTGAAAATGTCCACTTCACAGGGTATTGTGAGACTCAAATAAGAAATGGATGTAATACATTTAGCATAATACTTGATATATGTAAGCATTTAATAAATTGAAGCCTCTTATTATGACACTGTTTCATCAATCTATAATTCCTTCCCTACTCCTGGTCACCTTCCCGATTCCTTCACAAATCCTAGTCATTTCCCAGTCTTTCCCAGGTCCCACCTCGTCTCCAAGTCTTCTATAGACCTTATTCTCTCATTTTCATGTGTTTGTTGAGAACTCTGACATAAACTAAACTGGTATTGACTTCTAGTACAGGACATACAGAGGTCATTTAGTAATTTCTTTAATTGGATGACTGAGGATGACCAAAAAAAAAAAAAAAACTATTGCAGGTGTGACCACAACCCCTCAACCCCTCAGTCCTTCTAAGTTTGCTTGTGGCTATGGTGGATAATTTCCTCATGCCCACTGACATGGTGGCATGGGCTGATGTTCTTCTATATGGTTCCTGAGAAGGTCCCCAGCAGCACGGAGTCACCTCACTCACGACATTATCCCACTCATTAACATGCCCTTTATTGACTTTGCTCCCTTCCCTGTCTCACTGTCTTCACTTTCACTTAACTAAAATCACTTTGCTAATTAGCTGCCTGCATCAGTGTTTGGTTTCCATGAAATCCAAGTAAGACAGGAACTTGCATTATTAGGGGTCCATGTTGTATGCCTAGTACCACATCAGGCATTCCACTTTATCTTCTTTCATATTCTCAACATTGGGTATTACTATAACCATTTTTAGTAACAAATTAGAAAGCCATGACTAAAACATTTCAGTGACGTTTTCAGGGTCATAAAAATATTAAGCAGCAAATGTTGCAATCCCCATGCTTCTTTCAGTTCAGTTCAGTCGCTCCGTTGTGTCTGACTCTTTAAGACCCCATGGAATTCAGCACGCCAGGCTTTCCTGTCCATCACCAACTCCCAGAGCTTGCTCAAATTCTTGTCCATTGAGTCAGTGATGCCATCCAACCATCTCATCCTGATGCGAAGAACTCATTCATTGGAAAAGACCCTGATGCTGGAAAAGTTTGGGAGGGGCAGGAGGAGAAGGGGACGACAGAGGATGAAATGGTTCTTTAGGTGCCCATTTTGAATGAAGCATATAAAAAAGGACTAAAACATTTAGGGATAAAGTTTAAAGAAATATATTACAGAAAATTGAGTTTGTAAAATTAGATCTCTTAGGTATCTGACAAACTAAGTTATAAAAACAGAATTTAATAAAACAGTGTCTAGAGACATTGTACATTGAACACTTAGTTGTCATTTAAATGCCTTATTTATAATCCACTTTCTTTATTCTGGGAAATGAAGATGGGAGAGAACTGCCTGAATGAGTCAGATTTTATAAGAAGGTATTTAGAAGATGAAACTGATTTAGTCTCTATGACATTGGAGAAAGAATTAGACAATGGAGACTTTTCTGGGTGCTTGGATACTAAAAAGAAAGGCTTGGATGGATGATAAAAATTGAGAAAAATTTCTTTTCCATATTAAAACTCTCATTCAGAATTGATTTATTTTTATCTTTCCAAGTCACACAGGCCATGTATATATGAGTGATTGAATTGTAACATGAACTGTCAAATCCATTCAATGTGGGTAAGGAGATAGCTGGGCAAATGTTAAAAGAAGCAAAGGACAAAGAGATAGGTTTTTCATATGCAGAGGCAAGTGTTTGGTGGCCAGTGCATCTTCCAAATTTTTAGGAACTGGTTTTTTTTTTACTTTTTATTTTATATTGGGAGTATAACTGATAAAATTGTTGCGATAGTTTCAGGTGAACAGCAAAGAAACTCAGCCATACATATACATGGTTTCATTCTCCCACAAACTTCCGTGCCACATGAGAAGTGTTAGTTGCTCAGTCGTATCCGACTCTTTGCGACCTCATGGATTATAGCCCGCCAGGCTCCTCTGTTCATGGGATTCTCTAGGCAAGAATACTGGAGTGGGTAGCCATTGCCTTCTGCAGGGGATCTTCCCAATCCAGGGAAGTTCCTGGGGAGATAGAAAATGGCTCAAACGGTAAAGAACCTACCTGCAATGTGGGAAACCTGAGTTTGATCCCTGGGTTGGAAGATCTCCTAGAGAATGGAATGGCTACCCACTCCAACATTTTTTCCTTGGAGAATTCCATGACAGAGGAGCCTGATGGACTACAGTCCGTGGGGGTCACACAGAGTTGTACATGACTGAATGACTAACACTTTCAGATTGCCACATAGAATTGCATTAATCGAATTAGAGAAATTATAAGCATTCAGCTAGAATTAGAGTATCTCCCAATTTAGCTACCATATATTACTTTGTGTGGTTCTCTAATATAGCTGGCAAGTGTATAATTCTTAGAAAATAAGGATGATGAATTTATATGACCCTACCTAGCATCTTCAAAGAAAACAGAATCAAGTCTTCAATTTCATGAAGTTTGAAAACACCGGCTATTTATAGACAGTTTGAGATTATTAGACAAAATGTATACTGAATTTTTATTGTGTATTGCTTCAAAAGTTGCTACTGTTAGCCTTTACAGTGTCATAACAGATCATAAAGAACTAGCCAATTTGAATTGGGCATTATAGTTTCATTTCTTAAAATTTTGAAGTGGTCTTCACTTATGTATAACCTAAAAGAATTACATCATAATATTTACTGTAGGTTTATTAGCTCTGACATGAAATCATTTCATTTTGAGCCCTAGCAAAAGTGACTTCTTGCCAACCAAGCATTTGTAGTGTGCCCTCTAATTCACATTTTAATAAATGTCATTTTCTAAATGTGTTACCTCATGCTTTGGCTACAACCCAGATGAATCCTGAGAGAATAATAAATGTGCTTTCTGACTGATTCATTCCTATTTTATTTTGCTTTTCATTAAGAAATTACTTTTTGAAGAAAATCAATAATCTTTTGTGACTGAGGGGAGAGGTTAATGTGTTGCAGTGGTGCATTCTAATTTCTCAAATCAGACTGCCTTTAGCCAGCTGTTGCTGATTGTTTTGTCTTTTCTTGTTCCTACAGCCTGGGTCAATGGTGACCCCAGAAGAGTGGCCTATCCTACAGACAGCCAGGGCTACTTTTGTGGCCAGAAGGGCACCCCCAATGAGTGAGTATGGCCACCTTGCTGATTTTACTGTCTAAGCTGGAATGTGGAAATCACTTTTGCATTAGTCCTACTTAAGACTTCGTAAGAGGGCTGAAATTCATAAAATAGGGCTTCCATCCTCTTTTACACAGAGACAGTTTATAAATAGCTGGGATATTTCATATTATTTGATTTAGGCAAGATGTCATCATTCTGCAGAATTTTATTAAAATGCATGAAGACCCTGGTTAGTAAAAAATATAATTGTGATGGATAAATTGGACCAGTGAGCTTTATGAGAAGTCATATTTTAAAGTGCTGTAGGAAATGAGCTATTGGAAGGCTGAGATCTGAGTAGCTGCTAAAAAGCTAGACGGTATAGTAGTTAGAATAGTTTTTGTCACAGTTTCTATGGATAAACCTTTCCACCTTTCAAAGTGAGGGGCACACCTTGAGCATCTTCAGTGAGTGGCAGGTGGGCTTTTCAAGACAACTAGCCTGCTGCTGACAATAACCCTGAAGCTGAAACAAACAAGAAAGAATCTTCCATCAAATTCCTTTCTAATGTTAATCATAACAGAAGTTTTCATTTCTGAAAGTAAGTTTTCTATCTCTTCATCATAAAGAAAAAACAAAACAGAAACCCACATTTTTAGAAAAAAAAATTCTTCTTTCTCATTGGACCTTTTCTTTTCTAATAATACCTGAGTTTTTATACGATCTCCTGGTTCTTCATAACCAATTTAGTTTCTATAAAAGTTGGTAATGAAAGGGTAAAAAAAAACAAAGAAACAACAGCTCTCTCTACCACCAGAAACAGCAAAAACAAGGCTCAGAATATTTCTCTTGTGTTCCCATGTCACCCAACTATAACTGTAGAGCTCATTATTCCAAGATATAAAACAGATGTTAAAAATAAGGTTAGGAAAGTGTTAACAAAATACAGGGCAGAATTATTATGGGCAATTAAGAAAACCAGAAATTTGGGTGAGGTTGAACGACATGATTAAATAGGTTGAGTTTACAATATGTAAGTTGATGTCTACAAAGGTCCTCATTGCCTATTAGAGACAACTAAATTCTCAGCCAGGGTGGTAATTCTTAGCCTCAGTAACTCAAAAAATCCTAGATGTTGCCAACAAGACGTTCACACTATGAAGGACAAAGAACGCACCAGGTAGTAAAAAGATCATACAGATCTCTAAATCGCTAGTTCTTTAAAATAGTCTGTCTTTAAAAGGGCTTCTGTAACAGTGTTTCCTGGACTTAAGCCAATGACCCAGTTATTTTCAACAAAAATGGGATACCATAAATTTCAGTATATTAAAGATCATTCAGAGACAGTCCTAGAGTAACATTGATATGTTCTTTAAAGTATTATTTGTAATAACAATATATTGGAAACTCTACGGATATCTAATAATATGTGGATGGTAGTAAATTGTGGCCTTGTATTTAATAAAATATAATAAAGCCATTAAAAATCTGTATTTATAATTTTAAGAATTGATTATGTTAATTTGCCTCATAGTTTCTAGATTTTCTCCTTATTGCCAAATTCAGGATTAAATTGAGGAAAGTAGGGAAAACTACTAGACCATTCAGGTATGACTTAAATCAAATCCCTTATACTTACACAGTGAAAGTGACAAATAGATTCAAGGGATTAGATCTGATAGAGTGCCTGAAGAACTATGGACGGAGGTACATATGAACATTGTACAAGAGGCAGTGTTCAAAACCATCCTCAAGAAAAAGAAATGTAAAAAGGCAAAATGGTTGTCTGACAAGACCTTACAAATAGCTGAGAAAAGAAAACACGCAAAAGGCAGAGGAGAAATGGAAAGATATACCCATTTGAATGCAGAGTTCCAAACAATAGCAAGGAGAGATAAGAAAGCCTTCCTCAGTGATCCATGCAAAGAAATAGAGGAAAACAATAGAATGGGAAAGACTAGAGATCTCTTCAAGAAAATTAGAGATACCAAGGGAACATTTCATGCAAAGATGGGCTTGATAAAGGACAGAAATGATATGGACCTAACAGAAGCAGAAGATATTAAGAGGTGGCAAGAATACACAGAAGAACTGTACAAAAAAGATCTTCACGACCCAGATAATCACGATGGTGTGATCACTCACCTAGAGCCAGACATCCTGGAGTGTAAAGTCAAGTGGGCCTTAGGAAACATCACTAAAACAAAGCTAGTGGAGGTAATAGAATTCCAGTTGAGCTATTTCAAATCATGAGAGATGATGAAATTCCAGTTAAGCTATTTCAAATCCTGGAAGATGATGCTGTGAAAGTGCTGCACTCAATATGCCAACAAATCTGGAAAGCTCAGCAGTGGACACAAGACTCAAAAAGGTTGGTTTTCATTTCAATCCCAAAGAAAGGCAATGCCAAAGAATGCTCAAACTAACACACAATTGCACTCATCTCACATAATGCTCAAAATTCTCAAAGACAGCCAGGCTTCAACAGTACATGAACCATGAACTTCCAAATGTTCAAGCTGGATTTAGAAAACGAGAGGAACCAGAGATCAAATTGCCAACATCCGTTGGATTATTGAAAAAGCAAGAGAGTTCCAGAAAAGCACGTACTTCTGCTTTATTGACTATGCCAAAGCCTTTGACTGTGTAGATCAAAGCAAACTGTGGAAAATTCTGAAAGAGATGGGAATACCAGATCCCCTTACCTGCCTCTTGAGAAACCTATAGGCAGGTCAGGAAGCAACAGCTAGAACTGAACATGGAACAACAGACTGGTTCCAAATCAGAAAGGAGTATGTCAAGGCTGTATGTTGTTCAGTTCAGTTCAGTTGCTCAGTTGTGTCCGACTCTTTGCGGCCCCATGAACCGCAGCACACCAGGCCTCCCTGTCCATCACCAACTCCCAGAGTTTACTCAGACTCACGTCCATTGAGTCCGTGATGCCATCCAGTCATCTCATCCTCGGTCATCCCCTTCTCCTCCTGCCCCCAATCCCNCCCAGTTTTCAAAGAAATGCAAATTAATAGATATTGTTGTTGTTCCATCACTAAGTTGTGTTCAACACATTGTGACCCCATGAACTGCAGCACACCAGGCTCCTCTGTCCTCCACCATCTCACAGAGTTTGCTCAAATTCATGTCCATTGAGTAGGTAATGTTATTTAACCATCTCATCCTGTTCCACCCTCTATTCCTTTTGCCTTCAATATTTCCCAGCATCGGGGTCTTTTCCAATGAATCAGGTCTTCACATCAAGTGGCAAAAGTACTGGAGCTTCAACTTCAGCATCAGTCCTTCCAGTAAATATTAAGGGTTGATTTCCTCTAGGATTGACTGGTTTGATCTCCTTGGAGTCAAGGAACTCTCAAGATTCTTCTCTAGCATCACAATTCAAAAGCATCAGTCAGTGTTCAACCTTTATGGTCCAGCTCTCATATCCATATATGACTACTGGAAAAACCATAATTTTGACTCTACAGACTTTTGTTGGCAAAGTGATATCTCTGCTTATTAATACACTGTGTAGGTTTGTCATAGCTTTCCTTCCAAGGAGCAAGTGTCTTATAATTTCATGGCTCCCGTCACCACCCACAGTGATTTTGGAACCCAAGAAAATAAAATCTCTAATTGCTTCCACTATTTTCCCTTCTAGTGCCATGAAGTGATGGGACCAGATGCCATAATATTAGTTTTTGAATGTTGAGTTTTAAGACAGCTTTTTTACTGTCCTCTTTCACCCTCATCAAGAATCTCTTTAGTTCCTCTTCACTTTCTGCCATTAGAGTGACATCATCTGCATATCTGAGGTTGTTGATAATTCCTGGCAATCTTTATTCCAGCTTGTGATTCATCCAGCCTGGCATTTCAAATGACGTACTTTGCATCGAAGTTAAACAAGCAGGGTTGACAATATACAGCCTTGTCATACTCCTTTCCCAATTTTGAAGCAGTCTGTTGTTCCATGTCTGGTTCTAACTGTTGCTTCTTGGCCCGCATACAGGTTTCTCCAGAGACAGGTAAAGTGATCTGATCTCTAAGAATTTGCCACAGTTTGTTGTGATCCAGAGTCAAAGGCTTTTGCATGGTCAATGAAGCAGAAGTAGATGTTTTTCTGGAATTCCCTTGCTTTCTTCATGACCCAACAAATGTTGTCATTTTTTGATCTCTGGTTCCCCTGCCTATTTGAAACCCAAAATGTACATCTCAATGTTCTTGGTTCATGTAGTGCTGAGGGCTAGCTTGAAGGATTTTGAGCATAACCTTGGTAGCACGTGAAATGAGTGTAATTGTATGTGGTTTGAACATTCTATGTCATTGCTCTTCTTTGGGATTGAAATGAAAACTGACCTTTTCCAGGCCGATGGCCACTGCTGAGTTTTCCAAATCTGCTGACATGTTGAGTGTAGCATGTTAGCAGCAGCATCTTTTAGGATTTGAAATAGCTCAGCTGGAATTCCATCACCTCCACTAACTTTGTAGTGATGCTTCCTAAGCCCCACTTGACTCCAGGATGAAGCTGTCAAATT
Organism: Cephalophus harveyi; assembly: GCA_006410635.1. Taxonomy (NCBI): domain Eukaryota; kingdom Metazoa; phylum Chordata; class Mammalia; order Artiodactyla; family Bovidae; genus Cephalophus; species Cephalophus harveyi. The sequence goes on along the minus strand of SJYT01069007.1, from coordinate 341,234 downwards.
AAAAAGATTAAAATTTCCAGGGTTGACCAACGCATGGGGAATAATTCAAATTTTCTACTGGTTTTGGTGAAATATTGTAAGATTTATCACAGTTTATCAATTATTTATAAATTTGTATATTCTTTTTGATTCAGCACTTTTTCTCTTAGAAAGTTACCTAATGGAAATTTAAACTTTCCCAATGTTGAGGTACTATGAAATAGTAATAATAAAATGGAAACAGCTGAATGTTTGTTAAACTCTAAGGCTTCCACACAGCAAAGGAAATCATCAACAAAATTAAAAAGCAGGCTATGGAATGGGATAAAATGTTGGATTGGCAAAAAAATTCATTTGTTTTTCCATAAGATATTACAGAAAAACCTGGATGTTTTAGACAACCCATTATTTGTGAATCATACATCTGATGAGGGTTTAGTGACCAAAATTTATAAAGAATCCATGTAATTCAATAGCAAAAAAAACAGTGAAACAAATGATTAAAAATTTAGCAGAGGATCTAAATCTGTCTCTTATACACATCTAGATGTGTATAAGAGACAGGTACTAAAGAATGGATTATTAAATAAGTGGTACTGAATCAACTGAAATGCTATTCATAAATATAAAATTAAGCTGGATATTTATTGCATACCTTATGCCAAAATGAATACTGAAACTTGGAAATTTAAATACAAAATATACAGCCAAAAAAGTAACAGAAGAAAATGCAGGAGTGGGTTTATAGAATATTGGGGAAAACAACTTTTTCTAAACTTGACACCAAAGCCAGAAAATGTAACAAAAATGTTAAAGTATATTATGACACAGTGGAAACCCACTTTAACCTACAAAGTGGTATACAAAGTTAAAAGGTAAGCAGAAATTCAGGAAAAAATGTTTTTCAGCATATATATCTGACAATGGGTCAAAAGCTTTATTATATGAACTACTTTTACAAAATCAGAAAAGGAAAAGAGGAAAATTCAATATAGAAGTGGAAAAAGTATTAAAAACAAAATAACATGGTATAATAACCAATAATAATAAAAACTGCTGTTCAATCCCAGTTTTCAAAGAAATGCAAATTAATAGATATTGTTGTTGTTCCATCACTAAGTTGTGTTCAACACATTGTGACCCCATGAACTGCAGCACACCAGGCTCCTCTGTCCTCCACCATCTCACAGAGTTTGCTCAAATTCATGTCCATTGAGTAGGTAATGTTATTTAACCATCTCATCCTGTTCCACCCTCTATTCCTTTTGCCTTCAATATTTCCCAGCATCGGGGTCTTTTCCAATGAATCAGGTCTTCACATCAAGTGGCAAAAGTACTGGAGCTTCAACTTCAGCATCAGTCCTTCCAGTAAATATTAAGGGTTGATTTCCTCTAGGATTGACTGGTTTGATCTCCTTGGAGTCAAGGAACTCTCAAGATTCTTCTCTAGCATCACAATTCAAAAGCATCAGTCAGTGTTCAACCTTTATGGTCCAGCTCTCATATCCATATATGACTACTGGAAAAACCATAATTTTGACTCTACAGACTTTTGTTGGCAAAGTGATATCTCTGCTTATTAATACACTGTGTAGGTTTGTCATAGCTTTCCTTCCAAGGAGCAAGTGTCTTATAATTTCATGGCTCCCGTCACCACCCACAGTGATTTTGGAACCCAAGAAAATAAAATCTCTAATTGCTTCCACTATTTTCCCTTCTAGTGCCATGAAGTGATGGGACCAGATGCCATAATATTAGTTTTTGAATGTTGAGTTTTAAGACAGCTTTTTTACTGTCCTCTTTCACCCTCATCAAGAATCTCTTTAGTTCCTCTTCACTTTCTGCCATTAGAGTGACATCATCTGCATATCTGAGGTTGTTGATAATTCCTGGCAATCTTTATTCCAGCTTGTGATTCATCCAGCCTGGCATTTCAAATGACGTACTTTGCATCGAAGTTAAACAAGCAGGGTTGACAATATACAGCCTTGTCATACTCCTTTCCCAATTTTGAAGCAGTCTGTTGTTCCATGTCTGGTTCTAACTGTTGCTTCTTGGCCCGCATACAGGTTTCTCCAGAGACAGGTAAAGTGATCTGATCTCTAAGAATTTGCCACAGTTTGTTGTGATCCAGAGTCAAAGGCTTTTGCATGGTCAATGAAGCAGAAGTAGATGTTTTTCTGGAATTCCCTTGCTTTCTTCATGACCCAACAAATGTTGTCATTTTTTGATCTCTGGTTCCCCTGCCTATTTGAAACCCAAAATGTACATCTCAATGTTCTTGGTTCATGTAGTGCTGAGGGCTAGCTTGAAGGATTTTGAGCATAACCTTGGTAGCACGTGAAATGAGTGTAATTGTATGTGGTTTGAACATTCTATGTCATTGCTCTTCTTTGGGATTGAAATGAAAACTGACCTTTTCCAGGCCGATGGCCACTGCTGAGTTTTCCAAATCTGCTGACATGTTGAGTGTAGCATGTTAGCAGCAGCATCTTTTAGGATTTGAAATAGCTCAGCTGGAATTCCATCACCTCCACTAACTTTGTAGTGATGCTTCCTAAGCCCCACTTGACTCCAGGATGAAGCTGTCAAATTAAAAAGATTAAAATTTCCAGGGTTGACCAACGCATGGGGAATAATTCAAATTTTCTACTGGTTTTGGTGAAATATTGTAAGATTTATCACAGTTTATCAATTATTTATAAATTTGTATATTCTTTTTGATTCAGCACTTTTTCTCTTAGAAAGTTACCTAATGGAAATTTAAACTTTCCCAATGTTGAGGTACTATGAAATAGTAATAATAAAATGGAAACAGCTGAATGTTTGTTAAACTCTAAGGCTTCCACACAGCAAAGGAAATCATCAACAAAATTAAAAAGCAGGCTATGGAATGGGATAAAATGTTGGATTGGCAAAAAAATTCATTTGTTTTTCCATAAGATATTACAGAAAAACCTGGATGTTTTAGACAACCCATTATTTGTGAATCATACATCTGATGAGGGTTTAGTGACCAAAATTTATAAAGAATCCATGTAATTCAATAGCAAAAAAAACAGTGAAACAAATGATTAAAAATTTAGCAGAGGATCTAAATCTGTCTCTTATACACATCTAGATGTGTATAAGAGACAGGTACTAAAGAATGGATTATTAAATAAGTGGTACTGAATCAACTGAAATGCTATTCATAAATATAAAATTAAGCTGGATATTTATTGCATACCTTATGCCAAAATGAATACTGAAACTTGGAAATTTAAATACAAAATATACAGCCAAAAAAGTAACAGAAGAAAATGCAGGAGTGGGTTTATAGAATATTGGGGAAAACAACTTTTTCTAAACTTGACACCAAAGCCAGAAAATGTAACAAAAATGTTAAAGTATATTATGACACAGTGGAAACCCACTTTAACCTACAAAGTGGTATACAAAGTTAAAAGGTAAGCAGAAATTCAGGAAAAAATGTTTTTCAGCATATATATCTGACAATGGGTCAAAAGCTTTATTATATGAACTACTTTTACAAAATCAGAAAAGGAAAAGAGGAAAATTCAATATAGAAGTGGAAAAAGTATTAAAAACAAAATAACATGGTATAATAACCAATAATAATAAAAACTGCTGTTCAATCCCAGTTTTCAAAGAAATGCAAATTAATAGATATTGTTGTTGTTCCATCACTAAGTTGTGTTCAACACATTGTGACCCCATGAACTGCAGCACACCAGGCTCCTCTGTCCTCCACCATCTCACAGAGTTTGCTCAAATTCATGTCCATTGAGTAGGTAATGTTATTTAACCATCTCATCCTGTTCCACCCTCTATTCCTTTTGCCTTCAATATTTCCCAGCATCGGGGTCTTTTCCAATGAATCAGGTCTTCACATCAAGTGGCAAAAGTACTGGAGCTTCAACTTCAGCATCAGTCCTTCCAGTAAATATTAAGGGTTGATTTCCTCTAGGATTGACTGGTTTGATCTCCTTGGAGTCAAGGAACTCTCAAGATTCTTCTCTAGCATCACAATTCAAAAGCATCAGTCAGTGTTCAACCTTTATGGTCCAGCTCTCATATCCATATATGACTACTGGAAAAACCATAATTTTGACTCTACAGACTTTTGTTGGCAAAGTGATATCTCTGCTTATTAATACACTGTGTAGGTTTGTCATAGCTTTCCTTCCAAGGAGCAAGTGTCTTATAATTTCATGGCTCCCGTCACCACCCACAGTGATTTTGGAACCCAAGAAAATAAAATCTCTAATTGCTTCCACTATTTTCCCTTCTAGTGCCATGAAGTGATGGGACCAGATGCCATAATATTAGTTTTTGAATGTTGAGTTTTAAGACAGCTTTTTTACTGTCCTCTTTCACCCTCATCAAGAATCTCTTTAGTTCCTCTTCACTTTCTGCCATTAGAGTGACATCATCTGCATATCTGAGGTTGTTGATAATTCCTGGCAATCTTTATTCCAGCTTGTGATTCATCCAGCCTGGCATTTCAAATGACGTACTTTGCATCGAAGTTAAACAAGCAGGGTTGACAATATACAGCCTTGTCATACTCCTTTCCCAATTTTGAAGCAGTCTGTTGTTCCATGTCTGGTTCTAACTGTTGCTTCTTGGCCCGCATACAGGTTTCTCCAGAGACAGGTAAAGTGATCTGATCTCTAAGAATTTGCCACAGTTTGTTGTGATCCAGAGTCAAAGGCTTTTGCATAGTCAATGAAGCAGAAGTAGATGTTTTTCTGGAATTCCCTTGCTTTCTTCATGACCCAACAAATGTTGTCATTTTTTGATCTCTGGTTCCCCTGCCTATTTGAAACCCAAAATGTACATCTCAATGTTCTTGGTTCATGTAGTGCTGAGGGCTAGCTTGAAGGATTTTGAGCATAACCTTGGTAGCACGTGAAATGAGTGTAATTGTATGTGGTTTGAACATTCTATGTCATTGCTCTTCTTTGGGATTGAAATGAAAACTGACCTTTTCCAGGCCGATGGCCACTGCTGAGTTTTCCAAATCTGCTGACATGTTGAGTGTAGCATGTTAGCAGCAGCATCTTTTAGGATTTGAAATAGCTCAGCTGGAATTCCATCACCTCCACTAACTTTGTAGTGATGCTTCCTAAGCCCCACTTGACTCCAGGATGAAGCTGTCAAATTAAAAAGATTAAAATTTCCAGGGTTGACCAACGCATGGGGAATAATTCAAATTTTCTACTGGTTTTGGTGAAATATTGTAAGATTTATCACAGTTTATCAATTATTTATAAATTTGTATATTCTTTTTGATTCAGCACTTTTTCTCTTAGAAAGTTACCTAATGGAAATTTAAACTTTCCCAATGTTGAGGTACTATGAAATAGTAATAATAAAATGGAAACAGCTGAATGTTTGTTAAACTCTAAGGCTTCCACACAGCAAAGGAAATCATCAACAAAATTAAAAAGCAGGCTATGGAATGGGATAAAATGTTGGATTGGCAAAAAAATTCATTTGTTTTTCCATAAGATATTACAGAAAAACCTGGATGTTTTAGACAACCCATTATTTGTGAATCATACATCTGATGAGGGTTTAGTGACCAAAATTTATAAAGAATCCATGTAATTCAATAGCAAAAAAAACAGTGAAACAAATGATTAAAAATTTAGCAGAGGATCTAAATAGACACTTTTCCAAAAGAGACATACAGATGGCCAACAGCTATATGAAAATGTGCTCAACATCACTAATCATCAGCATATCAAACCATGAGTTATCATCTGATTAAAATGGCTATCATCAAAAAAAACAAGAGAAAACAAGTGCTGGTAAGTATGTGGAGAAAAGGGAACCCTTGTGGATTTTTGGTGGGAATGTAAATTGTTGCAGCCACTATAGGAAACAGTATGAAGAGCTGCAAAAATTAAAAATAGAAGTACCACATGGTCCAACAATTCCACTTGGTACCTATCTAAAAGAAATTAAATCATTATCTTGAATAGATATATGCACCCCCTTGTTCACTGAAGCACTGTTATAAGCAGCACTGCTTACAATAGCCAAGTCTTAGAAACAACCTAAGTATCACTGGATCGGTATACAGATAAAGAAAATGTGATTTTATGCAAATAAACAAATTTAATTTTTTAAAAAATCAGTCATAAGAAGAAGGAAATTTTGCCATTTGTGACAAGATAGATGGGCCCTTACTGCATTATGCTATGTGTTGTCAAGAAAAAATGAAGTCATAAAAACAAAAAAGATTGACAATTGCCAGAAGCGGGAGGTCTGGGTGTGGGAAAAGTGTTTAGGTGGTCAAAGGATGCAAATTTTCATTTATAAGTTTCTAGGGATGTAATGTACAGCAGAGGATGAGATGGTTAGCATCATCAATTCAGTGGACATGAATTTGAGCAAATTCCGGGAGGTAGTGGAGGACAGAAGAGCCTGGTATGTTGCAGTCCATGAGGTTGCAAGGAGCCGGACATGATTTAGTGACTGAGCAACACCAACAGTGCATAACATGGACTTCTCAGGTGCCACAGGAGTAAAGTATCCGCCTGCCAGTGCAGCAGATGCAAGAGACAAGGGTTCAAGCCCTAGGTTGGGAAGGTCCCCTGGAGTAGGAAATGGCAACCCGCTCTGGTGTTCTTGACTGGAAAATTCCATAGCAGAGGAGTCTAGTGGGCCGCAGTCCATGGGGTTGCAAAGAGTTGGACACTACAGAGCAAGCACACAGGTACAGTATGGTGAAGTCATAGACGTAAACTAAACTTAATGTGCTAATTATTTTTCAATATATACATGTATTAAATCATTATCCTATATACCTTAAACTAAAACAGTGTTACATGTCAAGCATATCTCAATAAAACTGAAAAAAAAATCAAGTAGATCTAGACCAAAAAAAAAAAAGAAAAGAAATCCATGGATTTCTATCTAGTATGGTACAGTGTGCTAGCTAAAGAATAAAGTATAATGCCTACAATTCCATCTGAAACATTACCTCCACTTTCTCTAGTTACTTTCTGGCACAACACCCTATTTTAATGCCTTGGGTACTTACCACTACATGAATTTATCCTGAGTATTGATTTCACTTGTTTATCTTCCTCTTCTAGAGTCAAAGTTCTTTGACATCAGGGATGTTCTTTTTTGTTTTGCTGTTGTATCCTCAACACTTCATTGTAGTCGGTGCCTGGTATATTCATTGTGAAATGAATCAGAATAAAGGGGTAGTACAAATAGGACACTGATTTGCTCCCAAGATGGAGATAAGTGTAAAGTTCTTATCAATCAGATTCTACTATCAGCACTGCTAAGTAGGTGTCATTATTTTACTCTGACTTTCAGAATTTGAAAGCAAATTCAGATAGGTTAAAATATGCATTCAGGGTCAACTGACTACTAAGGGGCAAAAGTAGCATGTTCTAACCCCCAATTCTGTGCTGCTTAGGTTGCACATTGATAGAGTTCCAGTGAAACTGGTTTTCGATGTTCCATATTTAATCCATGTTCCATGTTTAACTTGACATTCAGATTTGCAGTTCTTCCCTCATTCCCTGTTGATTGTATACTTCTTAGGATCAGTTCAGTTCAGTCATTCAGTCATGGCCCACCCTATGAGACCCCATGAACCTCAGCATGCCAGGCCTCTCTGTCCATCACCAACTCCCAGAGTTCACTCAAACTCATGTCCATTGAGTTGGTGATGCCATCCAACCATCTCATCTTCTGTCATCACCTTCTCCTCCTGCCTTCAATCTTTCCCAGCATCAGGGTCTTTTCAATGAGTCAGTTCTTTGCATCAGGTGGCCAAAGTATTGGAGTTTCAGCTTCAACATCAGTCCTTCCAATGAACACCCAAGACTGATCTCTTTAGGATGGACTGGTTGGATCTCCTTACTGTCCAAGGGACTCTCAAGAGTCTTCTCCAACACCACAGTTCAGAAGCATCAATTCTTCGGTGCTCAGCTTTCTTCACAGTCCAACTTTCACATCCATACATGACCACTGGAAAAACCATAGTCTTGACTAGACAGACCTTTGTTGACAAACTATTGTCTCTGCTTTTTAATATGCTGTCTAGGTTAGTCATAACTTTCCTTCCAAGGAGTAAGCATCCTTCAATTTCATGGCTACAGTCACCATCTGCAGTGATTTTGAAGTCCAAAAAAATAAAGTCTGACACTGTTTCCCATCTATTTCCCATGAAGTGATGGAACCAGATGCCATGATCTTCGTTTTCTGAACATTGAGCTTTAAGCCAGCTTTTTCACTCTCCTCTTTCACTTTCATCAAGAGGCTCTTTAGTTCTTCTTCATTTTCTGCCATAAGGGTGGTGTCATCTGCATATCTGAGGTGATTGATATTTCTCCGGGCAATCTTGATTCTACCTTGTGCTCTTCCAGCCCAGCATTTCTCATGATGTACTCTGCATATAAGTTAAATAAGCAGGGTGACAATATACGGCCTTGAGGTACTCCTTTTCCTATTTGGAACCAGTCTGTTATTCCATGTCCAGTTCTGTTGCTTCCTGACTTGCATATAGGTTTCTCAAGAGGCAGGTCAGGTGGTATGGNAAGTTAAATAAGCAGGGTGACAATATACAGCCTTGACGTACTCCTTTTCCTATTTGGAACCAGTCTGTTGTTCCATGTCCAGTTCTAACTGTTGCTTCCTGACCTGCATATAGGTTTCTCAAGAGGCAGGTCAGGTGGTATGGTATTCCCATCTCTTTCAGAATTTTCCACAGCAAATTTGGAAAACTCAGCAGTGGCCACAGGACTGGAAAAGGTCAGTTTTCATTCCAATCCCAAAGAAAGGCAATGCCAAAGAATGCTCAAACTACCGCACAGTTGCACTCATCTCATACGCTAGTAAAGGAATGCTCCAAATTCTTCAAGCCAGGCTTCAGCAATACATCAACCGTGAACTTCCAGATGTTCAAGCTGGTTTTAAAAAAGGTAGAGGAACCAGAGATCAAATTGCCAGCATCCACTGGATCATGGAAAAAGCAAGAGAGTTCCAGAAAAACATCTATTTCTGCTTTATTGACTATGCCAAAGCCTTTGACTGTGTGGATCACAGTAAACTGTGGAAAATTCTTTGGGTCAGCAGTCCCTTAATTAATTGCAGTGTCATAGGGAGTTTAAATATCTGAGACCATTATTGCTAAATAGTTCCTTACGTAATTAGCCCAGACCCAAATTAAACAAAAGTTGTATTATGTTATTTTTTATTTGTTTTTGAAGCAAAAGTGCTTTCATATGAGAACAGGAACACACGGGACAACCCATATTGTCCAAATAAATACACCTCATTTCAGAAAAAAACACATATTACCTTGAATTCAGACCATCATGAAAGCCAGGAGAATACTGTCCTTCCATAATGATGTATAATGAATGAAACATCTTTCTTTGGGAAAGTGCTTGAAGCAGACACCAAACATTGTTTTAACCTCCTCTTCTTTTCCCTCCTCCACTAAAAAATAAATAGACCAAGCAGAAAAAAAGTACCATTATTACAAATGAATGTGTGTGTATGTATGTTCATTTGCAGATGAAATGGATCTTTGGTAGGATGTGTAAGCAGTTTAGACACTCGGAACAGTTGGGTCCAGGACATACTTGTTAGACTGTAACAGAACATTTGTATTCATTAATTTCATGATAAACGAAATAACTGAGCTTAAAATTCTATGCTTAGAGATGATGTAATAGTATTTAGGATAGAATCTGTTGGTTCTGTGCTTCGTTTATCCATGCCTAACCAAAAGGATTCCAAAGGAAAAACTGGGATTTTTCTAAAATGCCAAAAGAGATAAACTCTAAGTGAAATGGGGTGCTTTTTTGATGTGTGTGACTTTCTCTGACTTTTGGGTTGCAGGGAAGTTATTCACGATACTTGGGTATGATCCTTTTCTTTGGGATTTCTACTAAATTGCAAGAACTCGATTGGTTTTGATGCCACCTTCTGGCTACTACAAAAACTTCAGTTTATAAAATGTGGGTTGAAAACACTTTGAACACTCTCTCATACAGCCCAATTGCCAAATTAGACAGACTGAAATACCCATCATACCCATAGTATGCACTTCAGAAAGGGAAACAGGAAAGATTAAGAGAATAAAACTTCCATTTGAATTTTGCATTAATTTGACGTCTAAGTGAAAGAGTAACTTTATCTGCAATTCACTGAAGAAGCTCTTACAAAATGGCAAAGAGGTCTCACAGATCTGTTTGAACATTCTACAAGCCTAGATTTGCCACTTGGTTTAGTTTTGAAAATCTGTATCAAAATAATATATTCCTGTGAAAGTAAACCAAACAATAATGAAGAGCTTATAATAAAGGCAATAAAAGCAATGGTCTCCTGTCTTAAGACTCCTTACCCACAGTTTCATTCCACAAGATAATTTCTCCTCTTTCTGGTTGCTTTAGACACTTCAGGCTGCTACAACAGAAGACCATAGACTAAGCTTGTAAACAACAAAAACTTACATCTCACAGTTCTGGGGATTGGAAGTTCGTGATCAGGTGTCAGCTTGGTCAGTTTCTTGGTGAGGGTCCATTCCCTGGTCTGACACCTTTATTATGCATCCTCAAATGGAGGAAAGGATTAGCGAGATCTCTGGGTCTCTTTTATAAGTGCCCTAATCCCATTTATGAGGGCTACACCCTCCTGACCTAAGCACCTGCAAAGGCCCCATCTCCTAATAACCATCACGTTGGGGGGTTGATTTTAACATATGCCTTTGTGGGGAATAAACACTGGTCTTAGTTCTTCTGGAAGTTTTTTGCATAACTTTGAATCATATTCTTATTCTTTCATTTCATGCTTTATTAATTTTAGATAGTATCCATTGATAGCCTGCTATGAAAAATGGAAGATTTAACTCGTGTACTTTATGTTTTTCTGATCTTCCTCCTCCTTCCATGTTTGATAGTTAAATTATTACCTTTAGATTTTCTTATAGTTACTTTCATGACTTTACATAGTATGCTGAGTCTCTATTGCTTCTTCCACTAACTGTTGTCAGAGTCTTGACTCCTCTTTATGTAAGAAGACGGTATTATCCCCACTACCATTCTCCATCTTTCTTTTCCATTCCTCTTTCTACTTTCTTTTTTTAAAATTTTTATTGGAGTATAGTTGATTTGCAATGATATATTAATTTCAGGTGTACAGGAAAGTGAATCAGTTATATATATATACATATACATATATACATCCTTTTTAGATTCTTTTCCCATATAGACCATTACGGAGTGTTGAGTAAAGTTCCCTGTGCTATACAATGTGTTTATTAGTTATCAGCTTTATATATCAATCCCAATCTCCCAATTTATTCCTTCTTCCCACCCCCCAATCTTCTGGTAACCATAAGTTTGTTTTCTACATCTGTATCTCTATTTTGTAGAGAAATTCATTTGTACCCTTTCTTAAAATACCACATATAATTGATACATTATATAATATTTGTATTTCTCTGTCTGACTTACTTTACTCAATATGAGAATCTCTAGGTCCATCTATATAGCTACAAATGGCATTATTTCATTCTTTTTATGGCTGAATAATATTCCACTGTATACACACACCACGTCTTCTTTATCTATTCCTCTGCTGATGTACATTTAGGTTGCTTCCATGTCGTGGTTATTGTGAATAGTGCTGCTGTGAACATTCCTCTTTCTATGTTTACCCTTTACCTGATTGAGTTTGTAATAAAGTTCAATTCTGCAACTTCATCAGAATCATTCATATTCTATTCGTAGATTGACTCTAAAAGTTTTAGAAATAAGACTTGTACTTTGTAATAGCTATTTAAAGTTTATTCACTGTCTGGCCATTACATTTTCATTTCTACTGTGTCCCTGGATATCAAAGCCAAATTTTACACTTTATTTGCAGCTTAGCATCATTCTCCTTTTAGTGTATTTTGACTTAGAGCAATGACATTCTTGTATAATGTTTTATTTGCTAGCAAGATCAGGACAACAGTTTTTCTGCCTTTCCAACCCCACTATTTTTTAAGGGCTCCCACTTCTCTGAACAGCTACCTTGCAGAGTTTCTGCTTTTTGTTCCACTCAGCACCAGGCAAATTTTAGGCTCAATGCACAGCTTTAATTCTGAGACTTATCTACCTCATTAGATTGGACCCTGCTGCTAGACTTCACAAATAAAAGAATGCTCAGTTAACTTTAGATTTCAGATAAACAGAAGGATTTTTTTTTTTAGCCTGAATTTGTGCCATGAACTTTTTTCTATATCGCAACTTGTCTTTTTTTTCTTTGTTGACACTCTTGTTTTGATGGGGAACATTCTTGACTATCTTCGTAAGATAAGAAAGCATAGAAAGATAAATCCTTGGAAATGTTTTTATTCTCCCTCTTTACAACTGATTGATGGTTGAGCTTTAGCAGTGTACCTTGAAAGACAATTCCTGTCAGAAATTTTAAGGTGTTATTCTGCTGTTTTTGGCATCCAGTCTGTCTAATGTTAGTCTGATTCACATACCTTGTGGTGAAATCATTTTTTTCTGTTTTGAAAGATTTTTCCTTTGGGAAAGCATTTAAAATTATTTATTTTTGGTTCTGAAATCTCACAATTCAATGTAGGTCTTACTTTAAAAAAAAATCTTTTTGTCTAGTCTTTGATGGGTCCTTAATTCTAAAGAACTGTGACTCATCACCTCTGAAAATTTTTCTTCAGTTATTTCTTTTCTATTTTTATTCTTTCCATTTGTCTTTTTCAGTTAAGTTCAGTTCAGTGGCGCAGTCGTGTCCGACTCTTTGCGACCCCATGAATTGCAGCACGCCAGGCCTCCCTGTTCATCACCATCTCCCAGAGTTCACACAGACTCACGTCCATCGAGTCAGTGATGCCATCCAGCCATCTCATCCTCGGTCGTCCCCTTCTCCTCCTGCCCCCAATCCCTCCCAGCATCAGAGTCTTTTCCA